>OZ021724.1:104323522-104353522 GCA_963978545.1 Linyphia triangularis | reverse complement strand
TTAAAAACTTTCTCAAAGTAATGGGGAAAAAAAATCAAGTGACATTTTTTTTAAATTTATTAAAATGACCTAGTCTGTGAATGAGGGAATACGTGTTTACAGGGGTGTAGTGGAGCGGGAACGCGTGGGAACGGCGATCCTTTACCTTTTTTGAAGAAGAAACAGCGTTCCCTCATCTGATTTTTTTTTCTTTTCTTTATGTGACACTTAGCGGAAAGTCAAGTAAGAAAATTAAAAAGTTCTTTTGTGAGAACTATGCCTTCGTTTTCGATCCACAACTTCAGAGCTGAGCCATCGATATAGATGAGTAGGGCAGGCAAGTTCAAGTATTTGCAAAACACTTGAAAGAGGCGTGGCAACCCCCACATGGCCATTCCATGAACATTCCGATTGATGAATTAGACTCCCCCTCCCCCCTCCCAGTCTTTCAATGTTTTAATGCTACTTCATTAGAAATGAACTGACGTATGTATTTTTCAGATGCATGTAGTTTGTTTTGAAATTACTAAAGTAGTATTAATAAAGCTATTTATTTTTAGTTGTCATTTTTACTCCCCTCCCCCCCCCCCCCGCATCATCACAGAAAAAAAAATAAACTTTTGTAACACGCTATAAACGTCGCGACATAGCATTCCCACACCTTTTTATTTTACACTACACCTCTGCGTGTTTAGTTTGTACTTTAGGAAAAGTAAAGACATCATTAAGGGCAAGAAAGGGGAATAACTCAGAAGCCATGACTGTTTGAAATAGTGGGGAAATTATTTGACACAATCCTCATCATGTCTACTAGTTTTAATAAAATAGTATTGCAGGACGCCAACACGAGTAATTCATCCCGGGGCTTTTAGCATGCGATGCACTTACATCAAATTCGAAACTTGTGCATCTCTTCATACCACCCTTCATTCATGATACCGTAAAGCAAAAATGGCATTTCTTACATCTTTCCTCGCACAAAGTTGTTAAAATAAAAGCAAAAAAAAAAAAAAACCCTCTTAAATATTTTTGGCGTTTTTTCAGAAAAGTAATTACAAAATTCCACAAATTTCCTCTAAATTGCTGATCTTGGCAACAGATATTATTTTAATTTAGATAAAACTTCCAAGTACGGTACGGATTCTCCGCTAACAAGTGTTAACATAATAGCTCGCCAAATTATGGCAACTATATTCAGTTCACTTGTTATTAAACAACAAATAAAACGGCAGTGGCTACCATTTGTTGCCGGAAATCACCTTAGCACAGAATCCATAACAATTTTAACCTTAATTTCTAATTTTAGCGATGGATTTCGACGATTAAACAAGCATAACTTCTGTATGATATTATTACTACATCAATAAGTACATAAAGAAAAAACAGTGTCTAACGTGAAGAATCGGGAATTGTACATTTATGAAATTAATGTAATTTTAGTAGTCTGATGAACGTTTAAAAAAAAATAAAAATCAATGAATATTTTGGACGATTATAGCTGATGGATAACAGCCTTATCTTGAAGTATCTTTTGTAACTGTAGTCCTTCGTCAAGTATTTCTCAAAACTAAATAATGAGTAAAATCCACTTTTTAAATTTACCGAGTCTTTGGTAATTAGATTGCAAAAAGCTATCGTTTTTAAATTAATTGCTGTAAAAGTATCACTAATGTTAGAATAGATTTTATGTTGATGTCCTTTGTCTTATAACTTTTACACATTAGTCAATGTAGACTATTATCATTTGTGCTATTATTGCAAAAGTAATGTTATGAGATAGTACCGAAGATAATTTTTTTTCTTTCTCTGCATAACATAAAATATATTGTTACAAAAATCGTCTGTAAATAATTGTAAATAGTGAAGTATTTATTTTAAAGTTCTATTTTATTTTATTCTGTATAAAATTGTAAACACTGACGTATTTATTTTAACGCTCTATTTTATTTTATTTTAATTTGTAAACAACGATAATACAGGTTTGAAAAAGGCGGCAACTCCTAAATCCTTCGGGAAATTTCAAGGTATTTTGAACAGGCGATTGGTCGGTTGGATTTTGCTAGAAATTTCTGACGTGACACTATTTAAAGAGACAAAAAATGAAATCGAGCTTAGTTGCTTCAAGAATCGTTTGTTTTTTTTGAAAGCTTCCGATGTTTTCTGAGCCTGAATTATCGCTGTGTTCGAAGTTGAAAGTGCCGAAGTTTGTATTGATGCTTTATAACAGTTGTTCTGCTGTTCATAGAAGTTTGTGAGCATTTGAAGGAAGAATATTACAGTTTTTATTTAGAAAAACTGCGTCATCATTTCGTCTGAAAATATATATATATATATATATATATATATATATATATATATATATATATAATGCGTCATCATTTCGTCTGAAAAAAAAAATTCATAACCACATATATATATATATATATATATATATATATATATATATATATATATATATATATATATATATATATATATATATATATAATGCGTCATCATTTCGTCTAAAAAAAAAATAATTCATAACCATATATATATATATATATATATATATATATAGTAAATATTGCTACGCAATTTTTTGGTATATAATTGTAATTAGCTTACACATTTATTTTTAATGTTTTTTTTTTGTTTTTTTTTTAAAATTTATTTGTTAACTGCTGCAATACATGTTAGGAAAAGTTGGCAACACCAGAGGGAATTGAGAAATTTAGAGATGTTTTCGATTGCGTTATTGATCGCCAGATAGTTTGCTCTGGTTTTTTAGAAAATTTTGCACGCGAGGATATAAAAATCTCCAGGGCGGGGTATTTGAGTTACTAGAGGTCTATAACCGTATTCGAAAGAGTTCTGAGTAAGAATTTTGCCTGAGTCTGAAATTAAGTCTTAGTCATCTTTCATATATGGTTGCCGTTAATTTAATAAGCGACATTTTGTTGCAAGTTTCCTTCCAAAATGTTCACAAAAATTACTACTTACATAAACATGTCTTTTTTATATGTATATATTGTGATATTTATCCATTGTAGTAGCTTGTCAAACTCGTGCATTTAGGTTCGGACAAGGCCAGACTGGATTGAACCAGGCCGTGACAATTTTCAATAGTCTATGGGTGCGATTGAAACAGGTTGTTAGTTCCATTTTCTCCCACTAAACAAGGGTGACGCTGCAATCTAACCAGATTGGAAACTGCAATATCGTGATATTAACACACTTGCCTCAAATCAATCGGGCTGAAATTTGATAGATTTGATATTGATGACAGTGTATTCTATCAAATTTTGTTGGCATTCTATCAAATTTCACCGTCACTAAAAGACGCTTTTACTTACGCTTGTATCTTCAGATACTAAAAAAACAAACAAACTTGTAGTCATCGAATCGCACTGAAATTTAACATGTAGATTCGTTGTCGATAAAGTTGCATTATATCATGTTTTGGGAGATGTTAATATCACCAAAAGGTCGCTTTTACCTACTCTTCTATCTTCAGTATACTAAAAAACCAACTTGTAGTCATCCAATCCGGCTGAAATATGGCAAATAGATTCGATGTCGATAAAGTTGCATTCTATCAAGTTTTGGGGGTATCACTGTCACTAAAATGTCACTTTTACATACGCTTCTATCTTCAGAAAACTAAAAAACCAAATTGCAGTCATCCAATCGGGCTGAAATATGGCAGATAGATTCGATGTCGATAAGGTTGCATTCTATCAAGTTTTTTTCTTCTGGTGGATGGGGGGGGGGGGGCATGTCACTGTCACTCAAAGGTCGCTTTTTCATACTTCAATTGGTGCTTTTGATTACTAATAATCCTACTTCATTCATCAAATCGAATTTAAATTCGACAGATAGATTCATTGTCGATACGGTTGCATTGCATCAAGTTTTGGGGGATGTCACTTTCACTATTAGGCTCCTTTTACACACGTTTCTATTGCCTTATTTCAAGCTTATCAGCTTTTACTCATGTTCTATTATCCAGATACTAAGCTCAATTCAAACATATTTCATTCGGCGATATCTATTGACTGAAATCTGTTCTATTAAGTTTGACGAGGCAAAATCTTCGGAGGGCTAATAAACTTACTTTGCTTCATCCAATGAAGTCTGAATCGTTGCAACTAGATTTGTTGATAAATTTCTAACTTATGTATATGGGCTGGTGCGATTTTAAAAAGTTGGCGACAAGACCAAAACGTTGCAACGGTACATCGTTAGTCGAAAGTAAATTTTAAAATGACCACCAAAAAATCTTCTCTTCTTCTATGTCTTCCAATTAGGGTTACCATAAAATCACAGTTGCGCATACGTGGTAAAAAAAAAGGTTTACCACGTATGCCTTTATTGCGATATTTTCACGTCAATTAAGAATAAACCAATTCGTTGTAGTCAACAATGTACTCAATTAAGTTTTTGGGACCAAAATGAAGTTAGTAAATTGTTCAGAATATATCTTCTATTCTTAGTTGTCAAACACAATGGAAACTCAATCTGAGCTCCAGAAGTTGCAATGAAAAATTACCGCATTTTTTTAAAATTCAATTCTAAATGTTTTAAAAAGGCCATACACTCAAAAAAATTTCTGCTCAATGCTCTTTTTCTCTTTTTTTAATTTGCATTCAAAGTTCCGCTGTTAGACGTTGGCGAAAAAACGATTCACTCGGCTCGAATTGAATGTGACGTCAAGACTTCCCAAACATCTTTGCTTGAAATGCGGCAGAGGAAACCAGTTTTGCAAGTTTCTAGCAAAAAACGCCAGCTAAAATAAAAATATCCTGGTCTGCCAACTCTGAGATCACGAGAATTTCCGACGGCGACTTTTAATGTAATTTTTATAATTTCTAATATTTTTTAAAAATACAACATACAATTCCAAACGCTGTTTCCATCGAGAATAATGAAAATAAAATTCAAAATTAGGCCTTATTGAAAATAACCATCTTAATTCTAAAAGTAGATATCAGAGTCTCATATTTGATGCCTAATATTCAACAAAAAGCAAAGAATTTTAAAGTAAATGATAGTGTGGTGACAGGAAGAGTGACTTCTGACATCATATTTGCATGAAATATTAATAATTAACTGTCACGAGTGGACTGTGTATAAATTGATTTCATTCGTTTATATTATCGTTTGGCCATATTCGCTGTGTTCTTTTGCGTTTTAAAAATAAAGTAATTTTATTCTCATGGTATTTGTAATTAACCAAGCAAAGAAAATAGCTGTTACTGGTTGGAATGCAGCGCCACTAGTCCACTGCTGCTGTTTCAATTGTTTGCTATTAATGGTCACGGCCTGGAGAGTGCCTTAAAACTCGTTACAATCCAGTGTGGCCTTGGTTCGGATAAGATCGTCCAAGGTAAAATTTCCAGTTTGTTAAACAGTCCACCGATTGTTCTGTTATTAAATTATAGAATTTCTTGATTTATGTTTTTTTTTTATGGCAACATGTAAGGCAGTTCGATTTTACCATATGTGCAACTAAAATAGTTTACAAAGATTATTTATAAATATATTTCAAACACACACACACACACACACACACACACACACACACACACACACACACACACACACACACACACACACACACACACACACACACACACACACACACACACACACACACACACACACACACACACACACACACACACACACACACACACACACACACACACACAATAAAATAAATGAGCGGCATGTAAAATGATTGAACGGCTGGTGCCAAAGCTGAGAATTGATAGGTAAAACCACAATGATAAGAGTTAAAACAAAAATGCAAAATGAGTAGTTGAATAATCCATACTGACTTTGCTGTTATGTTTTCAAATAAACAAAGTAAAGTTCAAAGTAGTTGGGAATTTCATTTGTTTATAGGGATTATTAAGCAGTAATGAGGCATTATTGTAGACTATAAAATATTTATGTGACTCATAGTGACTCATAAGACAGACGGGGTTCGTTTAGCCGCAGTTTTTTTTGTAAGGACAGTCACTGTAAGAATTCACAAGCTTGCTTATTGAAATTTTAAAGTAAAAAGGGAATGGTATTTTTAGTATTTATTTCAATGTTCATGAATTAAATCATTTCAAAGATTATTTGCATTTCAATCGTTAGATTTACTTAGTAAAGTAGCTAACTTTTAGTTGTAATATTACGAAAAATTGTTGTCAAAAGGGAATATTAGGACTATTATATATAGTTTGATAGTTCGCCTATCTAGTTGGAAAAGTCTATTAATAGCTTCCTTGCTCTTAGGTAATTTATCTGACAACGTCGAAATCTTATGTAGAATGCTTGCCTACCTATTACAGCCAAGAGCTGAAGTAAAACACCCTCGTAATTTTACCACTTTTCTTAATAGTACCCAATAGGGTATTTTTGTAGAATTGCTTATTTAACAAGTTGGAAATAGTGATATCAATCTGCAATAATGAAATTTTAAAATTTCGATGAATATTTTTATTCTAAAGCTGGTTTAAAGATAAGTACAATTAAAATAATAAAACAAATGAAAGATCAATTCCTGTACCTTGAGACTTTATTTTAGTTTTTTAGTAAAATAATAACTGGTGAAAACAAAATCACATCTTATCTTAGTTGTTTAATAAGTAATAAGTTAAAAAAAAAGATTGAATTGATGATTTACTTAACTACTGTAACGAAACATGTAAACTGTAACTGCTAAATGTAACGAAACTGTGCAGCTTTATCGGCGATTTCGGTAATCGGCACACATTCCTACAATTTATAGTTTCACATCAATGGAGCAGCGCTTTGAAACTTGGCGACGGTTCTACGCGCCATTGGCGACACTGAAAAGTCAAGGTGTAATTTATAGTCTCGAGTGTTCGCTGGCGCCAAAGCGAAATTTCTTTTCGTTCTCCAACAAAGAATAACTAGTCAAAGGAGCCAAGAAATAAATAACGGAACAAAAATATTTTAAGGACAAAAAAGATCAAAAACTGGAATCAAAAGTAGGGCATAGTCGTTTCTGTAGAAGGGGATGTGAAAGATTTTATTTTTCAGCCATCCTTCTTTTTTTTTTTTTTTACTTTGTGAATAAGTACTTTCTTTTAAGAATTCTTTTCCCGCCTTATATTATTGCGTGTTTGGCGAGTTTTTTCGTTGAACGCGATGGATGAGACTCGGAAGAATTAATCCCTCTCAAAAACGTGTTTTGAATTCTACAGTCTGTCACTTGGCAGAGGAAGTGGAAAAACTTTGTGCCCTATAATTTGTGATACAAATTATATCTTTGCTGTGTGTTTTCCATTCGTCCGTTTTTATATTTTATTACAATTTCAATTTAAAGTTGCACTTTGGAAGGCGAAATGAATTTACGTTGAAAGGGTTTTGACTGATAACTTGTTGGAAATTATTTGCAATGCGATTATCCTGCTTTTTAAACTAAATACAGCTTTCTAGTAGTAGATAATTGCCTACAAATGTACAGACAACTGTTTCTGATCAATTTAAATTATTAAAGATTATTTAAGTTAGTTATTGATACATATACTTGAATACTACTATTTATTAGTATTAATCCTTTTGCCGATGACTATGGTAAAATCTCGAATCTGTGTTCTATCATGTTTCAGTAATCAGACGTATCCAATCAATAGTTGAAGAAAAAACTACAGTTTAAGCTTAGCAGCCCGGAGATATGTTGTAATAAATTGTTTTGATTCACAACCAACGAGGGGTTAGGTTAGTAAAGAATGAGGAGTGTAAAAAGCAAGAATCTGTTTTTGTGGAAAATTGAAACTGATTTCTGATGTATGGGAACTTTTCTAGTATAAAATTATACTTATTTGTACTATGTATACATTCTAATTATAAAAACAACGTTTGCTTATAAGTGAAATTTTTATTCTAATACCAAAAATGTTTTTTTTTTTTTGTGTGAGAAATACCCATTTCTGTTTATCGATTTACATAATTTCTCTATCTTCTTTTTATAAAAACCCATTTGATTTCACATATTTTATTTGTGAAGATATAAATTCTCGGCATTTGATAGGCCAATTACTAATGGTACAAGTGGAGGCCTGTGATCAAATATGTTTGTGCAGCCGGAGCAGTGATTCCCCCCTCCCTCACTTATCCCATTCATCCATTCATGAATTATTCTTTAATATTTATTACTCAAACACAAAGTTTCTTTTCAACGTTCATGCACAAACGAGCAGATAGCATCACGCAGACATCACCACATCGATGGTAACGGTGCAGTTTATTTGGAACTTTATTCCTGTAGCTGAACCTGACTGGTAGGCCTGGGCGATGTTAACATTTCGGCATCGTGATGTATCGGGAAGCAAACATCACGATGTCACGATACATCGCGATGCTAACTATGTGTATATTTTTTTTACAAAATACTACAAAACAACATTTTCATAACACGCTATATAGCCGAAAGTTATGCTTAATTAGCTTTGTAAAATTTTATTAAATTCATTTTAATTTTGTATAGATTTAGGAAGTTTATTTTAAATAACATGAGCAGCGACCGAATTATTTTCAGCGAGATACACAAAACACCCAAGGGGGTATAAGCCGGTTATTATTATTATTATTTTGGTTTAATCCGGATTTTTCAATTTCTCTATCTTAATGAAATTTTACTTTGTTATTTTCCAGGGAAGGAGGGGGGTGGAGGACGAGTGCACTTCCTGGCGGTGCACATGTTACTTTAGTTATTGGATATTCTTAATCATTAAATCAAAAACATACTTTATAATGAATATTTTATTACGTACCATATACAATATAACTATTATGCATTAATTTTATTTTTATTGTTTAACATTTAAAATTCTAATGATCTTTATTTTGTGCCCAAAAAATCTGCATTTCCGCATTTTAAAAAAGCTATGTTGGATTGATACTTATGGAAATAAACTTTATTCAAATTGTACAAACTGAAAAAAAAATTATAAAACATTTATTTACTTACGAGACCGAAGAGGAAATCTTCAAAGTGGATGGGAAAAAATCGGTTATAAGTATTTAAGCAATCAAATTAGAGAAGCAACTGTGATTAGTCCATGCACTAGTTCACATTGATTTTGGCAGATATAACAAACAGCTCATAGTAATAAATAACCAGATTATCTTAACTGTATAAGAACTAGACAGAAATTACCACGCCAGAATACCACAATCCCCTTGCGTTAATAAATAAAGCAAAATAAAATAATAGCAAGATAAAAAAAAAATCGTTATACTTTATTTCTTTCAAGTTAGAGAAATAATGAAAAAAAAAAAATCAAAAATGAAACACAAAAAGTGTAGGAAATGCCCAAAAATAGATATCAAGGTCTTATATCTGATGACTATTAAATAACAATCAAAATGTTTTCCAAGAGTTGAGAGATCAACATAAATAATGTTCAAACATTAAAGGAATACTTCTTTTATCGTATCTCCAATATTACTAGACTGCTGGCACCACCTGTCAAACGGCCCGATGTCGACGGTTTCCTTATATTTCTATACAATATTGGGAACATCACGCATATGCAGGGCAGGGTAGATAGGATTATCACAATGTGAGCTTCCTGAAGAAGTACCGAGCAAAAGCAAATGAAACTCGTTTCAAACGGCGCGGTGTCGACCGTTTCAATACGTTTCCATAGTATCTAAGGAACACCGCGCATGAATCGTGGAGCGGTTCTTCGTCCTTGAATGCGAATGAAGTATCGCCTCAGCAAAAGCAAATAGAAATCGTCTCAAACGGCGAAGTGTTAGCTGTTACAGTACGTTTCTATACAGTTTTGGAGACATCGCGCATATGCAGGGTGGATTACTGCGATGTGTTGAAGTATCGTGTTTCAAACGGCGTGGTGTCGACGGTTTCAATACGTTTCTATAGTATCTTAGAAACCCCGCGCATCAATCGTGGCATCACAGTTCTTCGTCCTTGAAGTGCTAAGCAAGAATCGCGCTCTCGTCGAAAAAGATCGTGATGTATCGGGTGTGCGAAAATAGTGACACCGGTTTGGCGATGTTGATTTCACACCGGTTTTGGACGATGTATCGATATATAGCCCAAGCCTACTGACTGGACGATTGTCAGATTTATGTGATTTGAGCCGGGTATTTTCACCTCAATTGAGCATTGCGCAACTGGTGTGCTATTCATCAGATATTTTTTATTTTTTTTATCTATTGTAGATATTCCATCTACATTTGCGATTCCAATATGTATTTAAGCAAATTAGTAAAATAAATAATTAAATAAATATTGACTAAATTAGTAATAATAAATAAATATATTTATAAAAAAATATGTATATAAATAAATATTGACTAACAATAAGTAAAATTTAATCTCAAACACAATTTAGATGCAGCTCGGCTGTACTCCACTAGCCTCCACTAAGTGTAACTATCTGAATAGTTTTACTTTGAGTAATTTTTATTTAAGTTTTATACAATTCCATTGATGTTTGTCAAATTCTTTTGAAATAGTAGATTTCGTAATAGTTGTATCTCGTTTTCTCTTTCGCCCTTTCAAAATCTTTAATGAAACGCAGAATCGAAAATCACGAAAACTGTCAATTTTGACATTTTAATTGTTTTGTATAGCTGCGTTTATGCTGCTTGCAGTGATATATAAAACTTTACAATATCTATATTGGAAGTATCAGCAGCGAACAGACATATGGTGCAGGTTTCTTCTGACTGAAGAGGATTTTTGACATTAAAATTGATTTTCTATGTATTGTGTTTATGATGTTTAATGTATCCTTTCTAAGGAATTATTACAGCTAGTAAAACATTTAAACTCTGATATATTCGTAAAACATAGTTGCTTACTTTAACATGGGATTTTAGAAATAATTAGTCAACAAAAAAAGTTATTGCACTTTAAACAATACAAAAATGCAGCTTTTGGTAATGTTTTAGTACAATATTTCTCAAGCAATTAGGCAATAGATATTTTAAAAAGTCCATGTAAAAGTTGTATTCAATGTTCAATTCATCACTACAGAAAGTTTCAATTCAATATCTCTTATAGTTTCTAAGAAAAAATACATTACAAATTTATATATTAGCTTTTTAGCCTATGAAAACTTGGCTGGATTCCGGGTTACTTTGTTGTGATGCTATTATGTTAACATTATACTTTAATATTATCTTTTGAGTTTTTTTTTCAATCTTGTGGCAACACCTAATAAGTTTCAGTTTGAGTTACTATTTAGAATCACTGATCTCTACTACAATTTAGGCTCCCGGTAGTAGGCGGTAGAGTATCGAGCTCATAACCGGAGGGTTGTGGGTTCTGTCCTCGGTCCGCCAAATATCGGTGTGTACCTAATGGGGGCTTGTGCACATCAAATCTGTCGTGGCCTCAATGTCCTCTCGTTGGTGTGGTGGGGTCGGAGAGAGGGGTTTACACTAGAAGATTTCGATCTCGTATTCTTCTAGATGCTCAAAATTACGAGACGTATTTGGCTGTGTTAAGCACTTTATAAGTGGCAGAAATAGACAGTCGGTGGTTTCAAAACAAAACAAAACGAAATATTACAATTTCTGGATTGCTTATAGTTTTTTTCTGTTCTACAAGCAGATGATGTCATTTGGAAACTTCCCTACATAATGCCTTGAAATAGGTTTCCCTTTGTTACAAACTCATTTTAATTAGTTTTGGGGGAAGTTACTGGTCTAGATTTCTATGGTGATTGTTAAACCTTCTTCGACTATATCCAAGCATGCCCTAACCAGAAGTTGGTGTAAAGATCGGTGATTAGAATTCTAAAATATGCTCGGGAAGAAATAAAACTTCGTTAGTAAAAGATTAATTGATGGCGTTAGATTGTTATTGCTTTTAAAATAAGGTCAATTCCTAGTTGACGTGTAAATATCACGAAGAGAATTTACCACCAAGTGGTAGGTGACAAAGTTTCGTATTCAGCAATTCGCGCGTTATTTTGCCCTTTCTTTATTGCTTAGTTTTCATAATTTCTAGTTGATTATTTGAATATTCCTTATATTTCCAGTTGATTCGTTTAGTATTAACGACCACTTTGAGTTAGCCGGTATCTTGGTAGATTTCGAATCATCCGCCATATTGGATTGTCGACGCTTTGGTCTTGATGCCAACTTTTCAAAATCGTGCCAATCCATCCAGGTAAACGAGAAATTTACTTAATTTAAAACTTACATAATGATTTCAATATACAACCAGCGCCTACAACTTTTTAAAGAGAGATCATTACATCAGATATACAGTGTTATTTTGAATTTGATGAAATTGTTTACATTAAATATTAAAAACCAGAGAAAGAACTCTGACTCCTTGAGATTTTTAAAAATTCCACTATATCTCTATTCCACCACTTAAGAAGAATGATCAAAACTTGAAATCGATAGTTTCCCTCCAATCATGATGAAATTTTACACAATAGACCTTCGAAATAAGAAGAATGTCACTGGTGTCACATGTGATTTCAAACACGTATCCCTTTACACCCCCCCCCCCCCTTCACCAACCACTAAAAGGATATGATCCTAATATGAGATATACTGATATAATATGAATCAATGAAAAGGACCATAGATGAGAATATGTACCCCTGATAGATGAAAATAAATATGTCGGATCTCATGGGGACAATTTAATTATCCAACAAATTTCTATATCGTAGCACGTTCGGTTGAGGATACGTATTGTTGCGTGGATGGGTTCGAAGGATTTGAAACCAAAGTAGATCAAAACTTGCAGAAATTTATTCCGATATAACTCTTCATAGATTCTCTTACAACTCCAGAACTTCTCGTTCTAGTAGACTCAATACAGCTCTTTTCACAACAATAGAGCACAAAACAGCAGTTAAAAACTTGACAACACAACTGCTAAAATCGTTGCAAAAGACAATGCAATACAGTTCACTTTCGCAATACAGCTCTCTGAATGCTCGCTGAGAGACAGCTAACTCAGTAACTCCACTCAGTCAGTAACTCAACTCAGTCAATTCTTGACCGGACTTATATAGGAAAGGCGAATCTTCTCGAAACTTCCAGAGATAGAAATTTGGAGAACTTTCCAGATCGTAGTCGAAAAGCCCTATACATGTACATGGGGACCGAAAATGTCACCAATTGGTCACCAAGATTGGCGACATTTGGCAATTTCTCGCCAAATTTGGCGATAAAAATTAGTCACCAAAACCATCGCCAACTTGGCTATATCTCGCCAATTTGGCGAGATTGCTATTACCATGATGTTAAATGGAAAAATTTGCTTTGTAAAAATTTGCTTCCCAGAATTATCTCTGTAAAACTCGTTTTTAAGCAATAAGACACACAGAGCAGGAAAGCGAACTCTTGCACTGCCTTATGCGAAATGTACATAAATTTTCCTTTTTACATAATCAATACTACGGAATATTTACAAATATACAGAAATTCGTAACAGTATATTCAAAACATTTTTCAAAGACCACTTTTTGGATTCAGGGCCTTCTAAAACGTGAGAATTAACAAAAATAATGCGACAACTTTTTTTTTTCTTCCAGAATGTTATACTTCTATTACTCTACTTAAAATATCGGGTAATTAAATGAAAGTAATAAGACAGTAATGTTTGACTAAGCAGACATGTTTTGAATGCCGAGTTTTGCGCGAATTTTCTTTCAAAACTTCAACTATTTAATTATATAGGTATCTTTAATTTACTTCGAAAATTTTCTAGTCAGTTATGTTTATTATTATATATTTTTTCTTTAACATTGTATATATTCAATAATATTCTATTTTAGTATTGTCTTAATTTAATTTTTTCTTTCCAAGCACATCTTCTATTTTTTTAATCCCTTCATCGATTATAACTTTTATTCAGTAATTTTCCTACTTTTCATTTTTGTATGCCATAACTTTCCCAACTGTACTGCGTATTAAATATTAAAAACTCTCATTATAGCTCGTCATTGCGTATCATTAATTTATGTTCCCCTGCTTGTTATTTTTACTTCTGATTAGTTAGGCACAAACACCATAGCTGGTTTCCAGAGTTTTCGCGAGATGACGATTCATTCATTCCATTGGTTTCTGATGTGGGACCTTAACATGCACCTCTCTGTTTCTCTCAAGAAACAAAATAAATAGTTTCCATGACTTCAACTTAAAAGACCTTTTCCTGACACACTGCATCCTGCTAACCTTTACAAATGATTTAAACATTTCATATATTGTATTTAACAAGACCTGCATTCCATCTCTTGTTGTCAATATGCAACAACGTGTAACAGTAACATCGAAGTATATCTATATATATACAAATACCAAACTAAATATATAATTTATCTCACTGACATACGATATGTGAATAGAAATTGATGGATATTTAACTATCATTCCACGTTTTAAAGTAGAAATACATTTCACTTAATCTTCAAAGCGATATTCGATTCCTCTGAAAATATGCTTCTTGGACAGCTATAAACGTTTGAAAAATGTTAACATTCTCTAAGTCAATTCAATTAATCTTGGAATATTGATTACATATAATGATACGGTATTTCTGAAGAAATACTGGTACATCAACTAGCAGACATATTTTATTTTATATCAGTTTTAGAGTTTCACACCCCTCCATCGAAAGCTATTAGTTTAAAGCCATACAGTGTTCCCTTCAATGTAAGAGAAATCTGAAAGATGGAACCCTAATTCGCCATGTTTGAGACGCTCCAATGGCCCATCCCTCGCTCTTCCTTACATTTTTCATTCCCTAGATAGCATTTCCTCGATATCTACAGAGTTTTGCTCCTCCCTAATAAACACGTTTCAGTAACAACCTTCTTCGACCATCATTCATGGCCTCTAACAGACCATCGCAGCAAAAAAAAGAAGAAGAAGAAGAAAAAGCAAAACGTCGTAAAAAGAGGGAAGCGTCGAAGGCCAGAAGTCTCATCATCCACAGATGTCCGTCGTTATCTACTCAAAAACTTTGAACATTAATCAAATTCGAAAGAATCAGGAGGATACGGTAAAAAAAAAGGGAGAAAATTGTACTTGTTGAAGGTGAAAAGAGAAGAAAAATAGAAGCGTTAAAAGGCGAAAAGAGACGTTTTAACTTTTTTTTTTTTCTAGTTGATTTATCAACAGTTCTTGGCTGGTGGGGTCTTAGCAGTCCTATAAACTACTGAACTTTCTTGGCCACTTGTTACAGATTACTACGCCCCGAGACCTAATCCCTTCTTTTTGGTGGCACAGCTGCGTCAAATAGCACTTTGTATCGCGGAAGAAAGTAGTGCGAAATGAGCGTTGGAGGTAGAGGCCTAGCCAAATTGCATGGTTCCTCTTCTGGAAATGGGATGATGGCTTTTGTGATGTAATAATGATCTTGAGGAAGTTCGATTTACGTAAAAAGTATAACAACTTTGTTTCTTTAATGTGTTGAATCTGTGTGGATGGTATTAGAGGGGAAGATTGTTCTTCAAAGAAAATTCGGTCTTCCTTAATATCCTAAAGAAAAAAACTTATATTATATCATAAAAAAATTCTTATTAAAAATTGTGAAAACATATATTTCATGAATAGATTATTTCTCGTTTTAAGACGTTAATAACAACAGTACACAAATATATTAGGGGCTTAATGCAAAAGGCGTCAGTAGGTTCCTAGGATTATCATTTTGAATTTATGTAACATCTCTGCAATATAGAACATTGATAAAACAAATAAAATTAATCAGTTTTTAGGTATCACTCATTCATGAAATTTAATATAATAAAAAGAGACAACGGTCTTTTTTTAATACAATCTCTTTTATATAAAAATGATATAAAATTCCTTTTTTTAAACATTTTTTGCATGCTAATACATAGAGTTTCATATTGAGTTTCATAATATAGTAGAGTTTCATAATATAGTATATATTGTGTTTTTTCCTACTAATAAACATTTTAAAATATACTTTGGTTATTGCATTTTTAGATGCTAATGGAATGTTAATGCCAAGATTATCCAGCATGCAATTTAATTTATTTGGAAATATATAATATTTTTATATATAGTAAACTCTTATTTATATTACTGGAAACACGATAAAGTATGTTTTGGATTTCTTTTATGTGTAAAGGCATTGATACGTATGCTTAGCAATGAATATTTTTAATACGTAGTTTTCTAGGACCTGAATGACAATACTGAAATTTATATATTGATATTAGGCTACTCAGTAATATTTTCTACAGTACATTTCCCATTTCCTGTTTAAATATATATATATATTTAAGGTATCATTAGTCATTGAGATGGGGCAAATTTTACTAAAATAGTTTTTTATTATTCTAAAATTTTAGTATTAATAAATTGGAAAATCAACAACAAAGAATTAATAGAATTAGTCCAGACAAAAAAAAAAAAAAAAAAAAAAAAAAAAAAAAAAAAAAAAAAAGAATTTGTAGAATGCACAATATAAAACACTTAATATTCATAATTTAGAATAGAAAATATCAAATATGAAGAATTCATTTCAGAAAATACACAAACTGCAGAATAAATAATAGACCAAGTATACATTATTAAGTTAAAAAAATTTGCGCAATTATGAATATAAAAAGGATAAAATTTACGTAATCATACTTGAATAATACTTAGTAATATAAAAAGCTGACGCAAAGTTTGATAAACAAACATATTAGATTGGTTATTTGGTTGTTTTGAATTTAGTGATGCAAGGGCTACCGAAAGGACCAAACTCTGCCAAACAATTGTCAGAAATATATTAGAATAATCCATGTATAACAAAGATTACGGATTTTAAAAATTTCCCATATTCTTACTGAAATAAACTTTGTATTATCCAACCTGAAAAAGTTTATAGAATTCAATCGCCTACAAAAATAAAAAACATTTTTTACGATATAATTTATTAAGCAATCCAAATTAAGTACAATACAAATTTTACACCACAAAATGCAAGTTATTGCTAGCCCGTGTAATACAGTTATTGTGCTTTGATGATTCCGCAAAGCAATCCAATTTTTTCTTAAAAATCTGAACACTCATGAAATTTTCATTATTTGCTGGCAGATAATTCTAATGCTTGACTACCTTCTTGTAAAACTAATGTTTGCACCCTTTTCTATTAAATAGTAGTTTGAATAAGTTAGCAGCCATTTCCTCATGCCCTATTATCATTGACGAATTTTAAGCTCGTACATTCTACATGTGTACATAATTTTAAACAACTGAAATTTATCCCTTTGCCCTTCTTTTCTGTAGCTTTAAAGTAGTAATATGTTCTTTTTAATAATTAGATAATTTAAAAAAAAATTAATTTTTATGAATGTACACAATTTTTACAGATTACTCTATAATGAAGGGAATTCAGATTTTTTTTAATGAAAATTGCTAATTTTTAAAATACTTTTAAAATAAGATTTCAATAAAAAAGACATTTAAGTTATACTTAAAACCACATAAGGTTCTCTGCAATAAATGTATGTTCATGATTGCAATTAAAATTAAATGTATTAAAAAATTTCAAATTAAGTTATGACTTGTGCCATTAGACCCTAAATATAAAAATAAATTTCAATTGGTTAATTAAATATTGTCAATTGAAGGATTATTTTATGCAGACTTGTTATTTTGCTAACACGTATTAAATTTGGAAATAATTTTGAGTTGAGTTTTAAACATTAATTAAAGATTATTCTTATGTGCACGTTTACATTAAATGTAATATCATACAGACACAGAACTTCTACTCGTTGCTAGAGATTTAGAAAATCAATCATCGACATTCTAGCAACGCAGCCCACTGACCATGATTCATTTCTGTAAGACATCTTTAAATTAGAACCGAACACTAAGAATCAAATAAAATAAAACTTCAAAATACCACATTTTTTATAATCAAAAGCTATTTTACAGATGTGGAAAAATATGTGGACCGAATTGGTCGGCTTTAAATTGCTAAGAAGGTTTTGTTGTGAAAATCCTTTGGTATTTGTTTTTGTTTTTTTAATTTTATTGTCCTTATACTAGTAATCAAAAGTATATTGAGTTTTTTTTTTTTTTTTTTTTTTTTTTTTCAAGATGTGTAGTTGCATTTAAATAAATATTTAGTTTAGAAATGGAATGTTTTGAATGAAATGTTAACGTACATTTGAAAAATTGGTTTTTAGTAATTGCTAAAAAATGGCTCCAACGATTTTGTTAAAAATTGCTGTGGTAATACCTATTAAGGTGTTCATTCTCACCTCCAAAATTCCCGTAAAAATACTTACCCGAAAAAAGTTAAGAAACGAATGCCTCTAACTAAGTTTTTTTTTTTTTTTTTTTTTTTTTAGAGACACCATACTAAAATTATCGTAAAAAATATAGTCAAAATGGCCATTTTTGCTAAATTAATGATGAAAATATACAAACGGAAAATGACACAAATCCACATCAGTAATATAGTGTAATTGAAATTTGTGCGATGTTTCACACCTTTAGTTAAAGAATTATTTTGCTACATGATTCTAGTCATTGAATCTAATAATACCTGTAATGATTCTTCACTTAGTGACACATTCACAAGACAAGAGCAACAATTCTTTCTCGTTTAACACTACATTATATTCCTCATTTTGGTTTCGCATTGTAATGATGTTTACTAATCATCGTTTGAATTGCTTTCAAAGACAACTTTGAACATTTAAAAGAAAGTATAAAAAGTAGTAAACACTTTATGATTTGATTTGTTACCTGCTAAAACAAATCGAACTGACTTAAGTTCAGAGGTTTCAATATTTTTGTTTATTTCTTATATCATATCATTACTTAAATAAACTGTCAAAACTCATTTTGGTCGTGCCAGTTCAAGTCAACCAAAACATTTAATTTGAAGCGATTCATTGAAAATTATCTTAATCGAAACTTGAATAATATTATCTAAATTTTGAAATGCTTTCTAACGCTACTTTGAGCATGCAAAAGAAAACATAAAAAAGTAGTAACAACTTTTACGTTTTGATGTGTTACCTGCTAAATCAAACTGAACTGACTTAAGTTCAGAGGTTGCAATATTTTTGTTTATCTCCCATGTATATCATAGTTAAATAAACCGTCAAAACTCATTCTGATAGTGCCAGTTCAGATCAACCAAGACGTTTAATTTGAAGCGATTAATCGAAAATTACCTTAATCGATCTTCCACGTGACATAATTCGACTTGAATCGACTACCCGATCCCGAAAAGGTTAATTTATTGACGAACGAATAACGAGATGTAATTCCTCTAAATTGTCCTAAGTCCATTCACAACAACTCGGTGTGATTCGGCATTTACGTCTTATTCTGGGCCATGACCGTGATTTATATCGCCGTGTGCTTATGAGGCTTGCTCTGCAGACCGAAGATGCATCTGTAATTAAGGCGTAAATCAAGATATCTGACAGGGAAGAGCATGTTTATGATAATTTCAGAGTCTTTGTCTTCGCTAATGGAAAATTCGATACCGATGCGTGTTTTGCAGACAAGAATCTGCTATTCTGGAACTGCAATGCAACGACTGGAACGGAATGGGTGTATGTATTTTGGTTTTCTAATGAATAGTTTAAGTTAGGAGCAGTTTGGGTTGCATTTAAGAAGCAAGTAGTTGATGTCTTCTTAAAGGGACTTGATACCCTTTGTTTTCACAAAAAATAATAAAAATATCCATTTTCTATTTTTGGCAATTTTATAACCTTTGAAACCTTCTCCTTATTCAGGCAGGTTTTTGAGCTGATCTGATAACTGCAATTGCAGAAAAACTATATTTTTATGGAAAATTTAGCATTGCTGCAATAAGTCTTTCGATGTTTCGAAAGCATTTTTCTTAGTTCATGATTTTTGAAATTCCCACCTTAATCAAAATGCTAAAACTTCAGCAAATGTGAATGAAATGGCTTGAATTTGTTTTTGTCATTCTTATTATCTATTTGGCAAAAATCAGCATGAATTTTTGAATAAAATAATTTTTTTTTTTTTATAAACTTAAATGTTGAAAAATACCCGTTTTCTTACTCTTTTTTACCTAGGTACAGTAATTTCCACTTTTCTCAAAAACTATTTTACTTATTCTAAATTTGATGCCTAAAAAGTTAGAGTATATTGCTAGGAACATTTTTTATAAAAAATCAAGAAAAGATATTAAAAAATGAAAAAGAGGATAGAATTTGAAATTTGATGAATTTAAAAAAAAAAAAAAAAAAAATTAAAATTTAGAGGACTATTTGCACTTCTTTTTTAATAAAATTTATTTATAATTTAGTTAATACTTCCATAAATGTAAAACTTATAATTTAGAGTTTAAAGGTTACCAAATCCCCTTAAAAAATGTATTTTAACACTCATTATTAAGAAATGAAACAATAATTCTTGGACTATTAAATGTTGTTAATCAAAGCTTTCAAATATTTAATTTTACAAGGGTAATATTCCGTTATTACATTTCCGTATGGCCAGAAACAATTAAATAAACAGTCTGATTTTCAGATGTTGCTATCATTTCATTACTCTGATAGAATAAATCCTCTTATTACGACATGAAAACATGCGCGGCATAACTCATGCTGATTTCGGCATGTGTTTGGGTTCTCTTGCAAAGGGGCCAAACAGCGTGTAGGTATCGAAGGATTAAGTAACGTGACTTTACTGCGTTCTTCTAACAGCCAAACACGGTTGGATTTGAATTTGAATATATTTATTTACAGGTTAATGATATCATTCAATGAAATGCAATTACTATTTAAAATACTCGTACATGGGTGCCGCCAGAAGGGTGAATTGAGGTTCACTTGCCCCCTCCTCTTGACATTTTTTTTTTTTTTTTAAAGAGAGAAAAGGTGTACATTCCTAGATAAAAAAAGCACATATCCCGTTTATGTTACAATGAGCATTTGTTTTTCTATTATTTTAGTCTTTTGTTTCGTATCTATGTCGTTTTTTATAGCTACTTGCATGACTATTTTCTGGCGCCTGTTGTTTAGGTTTATTGTGGGCTGAGTAGAAGTATGTTTTATTCCTTTTGTTGCATAATCATTTTATATGTAGTTCTCAAAATTTTAGGAAATTTTTTTGGTGTTTAAGTCATCAGATATACTATCTTGAAATCTATTTTTAGAATGCAATTGAACATATCCAATTATGCCTTTGTGTTTCATTTTGAATTTTTATTAATTATTTCCGAAACTTGGAAGAAATAAAATGTTACTCTTTTGTATTTTTGCATCTTCTTGTTCTCTGTTCTAGACACTGTCTCTTGATTGCTGTGAGATCTAAATGGATGATTAAAAAAGTCGTTAAAATTATTTTTTAATATGTTTACTATTTTTAATTGTTTTCTCTTTAACAGGTTTACGCATTCAAAAATATATACTATGAATTTTTTTGCAACTATTCTCAAAGAGTATAATTTATAATGCATAATTATTAATTAACATTTCTAAAAAAGTAATGATTTTGTTAAGAAAAATCTAGTCTTGCACCCCCCCCCCCCCGCCTCCCTGCAAATATTCCTGGAGGCTCCCACGTACTCGTAATTTCGAAGTTTATAATAAGTCTTCATGGAATATATTAAAAAAGTTTTAAATTCAAGATAATTCTTTCCCTTTTTACACATTTCAATGATGGTATGTGATGTATTAGGAAGGTTATGTATTACATCAATGAGTTCTTATGCATTTATTAGCACTAGGGTTTATCATGTTAGAATTATATACCCTGATGAAAAAACAATTAACTGTTATTTAGTATACATTAACTGTTATGTAATCAGTTTTAATTCATTTTACAATATCAAAATTCAATTGAAATTTTAATACTTTGTCATTCGTCGCATAATATTTAGGTTAATTACCAACAATACAGACACTATGATACCAAGACATATTTACAACTAAATGTTTTAATTCCAATTTATTTGACTTTTTCCTAGAATTTTTCAATCAACTAAGAAAAACAACAATAAGTTATCAATTATTATTAAATTAACTGCCTTATAGTTGTATTTGTAACTAATTTAATATACAAAATCAAAACTTAATTGAAATATTTACTACATTATCAAATGATGCATAAAAATTCCATTAAATATCTATAATACAGATTTCATAGTGCCAAGATCCATATGTCCAAATAATTATTTGAATTCAGATGCGTTTTGGTTTGTGAGGTGATAATTTTTCAATTATATTGCCAAGTAAAACAGCAATAAGTTGAAATTAGTATTAAATTAACAACCAAATAGTTGCATTGTTAATTAATTTATTATCATTAAAACAAAATCAACATAAAAATTTAATTGAAATGCTTACGACTATGTCATATGATGTATAATATTTCAAAATCCAAATTTATTTCTTTATGGTATTGACATTTTTTTAAGTTGATTGAATATTAAAGCATTAACGCAACATGTATTTGTTACATTTCAAGCTATAATTTAAATAACTCTGCGATACATAAATAATAATTTCCCAATAGAAATAATAAATGTCAGAAGTTAATCTAATGATTTACTATTTGTTTTAGTTTAGATTTTTTGCATTTGTGATTGCTAAGAACAAATTGTTCAAGACTATTTGAGGCTAATTAAGATTAATTCAAAAATAGCCTTAAAAATATTATGCGAAATAGATGATTTTTTTTTTTAAATTTTACTCTTTCAAAACAAGCCAAGTTCAATTGAACGCATTTGAGTCCACTAAGTATTAATGTATACTATGCTCAATTATGTTATCTTCATTAAGAAGTTCATTCATATTCGAAATAATGGCATTAAGAAAGAAATTCACCAATGATTCGATTAAAAAACAATTTTATTTGATTCGGTGTTAGTTAACTCATGACGATTAAGTGAAAGAACACATCGCGCCAAAGCTAGAGTCGCCAAACTAAGAATTCCAAACAAAATGTACTGACTTTGGTTCCGCGATAATTGAAATTTACAAATATATACTATGCTTATCATATAAACAAATTAATCAACAAACACGTAAAGATACAATATTAAAATTTGTTTTATAGCAATGACAAAAAAAGTCTTAATCATTCTGACGTGGACCGTTGTTGGGTGACCGTTTGTACGGGTCTTGGCCAATCTCACCCGTTGATGGGTAAAATATATCGGAAATTTTGAAATGTCGATGCAGAGTATTAAAATTGAAATATAGTGCTATAAAAAAGGACGGAGTGGTAAAAACATGTGTTGTGATGGATTTGATATCTGGGATAATGCTTTTTTTTTCTACACGATAAACCTAATTCTTTTCAATTTTGGAAAATATTATTGCGTGGATGGGTTCCAAAGATTTGAAGCCAAAGCAGATCAAAACTTGCAGAAATTTATTTCAATATAACTCTTCACAGATTCCTTTACAACTCCAGAACTTCTCGTTCTAGTAGACTTAATACAGCTCTATACTCAACAATAGAGCACAAACAGCACTTAAACTTGACACACAACTGCTAAATCGCCGCAAAAGACAATGCAATACAGTTCGCTTTAGAACTACTCGGAATGTTCACTGAAACCTCACAATTCCAGTCAACTAACTGACTAACCTCAGTCAACTTCAATCAACAACTAACTGACTCATGGCCGGGCTTATATAGGAGTCAAACCTTCTGGAGACTTCTAGAGGTAGATATTTGGAGAACTTTAAAGATCGTAGTCGAAAAGTCCTATACATGTACATGGGGACCGAAAATGTCGCCAAATGGTCGCCAAGTTTGGCGACGTTTGGTGATTTCTCGCCAAATTTGGCGAGATTGCCATTACTATAATATTAAATGCCCTGCTCCTTGTAAAACTCGCTTCCCAGCGTTATCTCTGTAAAACTCGTTACTAAGCATTAAGTGTCACATTGCAGGGAAACCAAGTTAAGACGAACTATTGCACTGTCTTATGCGAAATGTACATACATTTTCTTATTTACAAAATTAACACTACGAAATATTTACAAAAATTCGTAACAATATGAAATTCTCATACTATCCTAGTCGTACAAAATTTAAACCTGTAATAATAAACTATGCCATTTGTATAATATTTTTGGTCAATGAGATAAATTCCATATTTGTACAAGATCCCAATGGGTCTTTAAAATAAGAACATAGTTCCTCAAAGACAGCGGTAAATACTATTCTTTCACAAAAACAAATAACAACACAAACTCTTAAAAACCACCACAATTTAGAACGTCAACAGGCAAGAAATAAATGATTCACAACCTCCGCCAGCAGGAACACGCATGCTGCTGCCATCCCATGCCTGCTAAATTTATACTCGAAATTGTTTCCTTTTCCCCCTCCTTTTCGGAAAGCAGCACCCACATGACAAACCCCGAAGAAAAGTGACTGCGACACCACGCGAGGCAGGGAAGCAACAAGCAAGACACGCGACCACTCGTAAAGCGGTGGTCCTTCAGTGGGACATGTCCAAGGCTACTGGATTGAAGAATACTTAACATCATAACTTTGCTTTAACTCTGTATTTGAGAGCAAGTACAGTTGTAGTCGTAATTTAACTGACGTTGTTTGTAGTAGACTGAATCCAGTAGAAATTAACAAATCGCACAAAAGTGATACAACTAAAAATTCTTCACTTTTTAGCCATTGCTATATAGTCCGAGAGGCGACTGCAATTTTTGGACCCCATCGAACATCATTCTGAATTTTTTATAGAAATTAGAGAAAAGTGAGTAGATTAGGAATCCACTGGTCTGCCGTGGCAAAAATGGCCCAAACTGATCAAAAATCGACTTGGAATGAGTTGAACTAAAATCTGATTGCCAAATATGTCATAACTTGCCAAAAATGAAACAAACTTATTCGTCTGGCAACCAACTTCATTTTGATTTTCAATGAGAAAAAGCGCAAACGATTTCTGATCTTTGGCTCGGAAAACTTATATCTTTTATAAGTAAGCCAAATTGGCGACATCAGTTGCGTCATAAGTGACGTAATATTTTTTTTGCCAACTTGGCTCCCTTTTAATAGATGCAAGTAGACCGTCGTCAGATACCTGAATCGTCTGCAACCTTCTTAATTGAAAATTACAGAGTGATGTGAACAAAAAAAAAAAAAAAAAAAAAAAAAAAAAAAATGCTCATTATTTGGCAAGTTATGACGCATTTGGCACTTAGATTTAGTTCAACTTATTAAAAGTCGATTTTTGACCAGTTTCGGCCATTTTTGATACGGCAGACCAGTGGATTCGTAATCTACTCACTTTTCTCTAATTTCTATAAAAAATTCAGAATGATGTTCGATGGGGTCCAAAAATTGCAGTCGCCTCTCAGTCTAATAGATAAAATACTCGATAGATAAAAGATATGATAGAAAACTATAGAAAGCCTATAGAAGGATAAACTATAGAAGGATAAACTATAGAAGGATAAACTATAGAAGGATAGATAGAAAACTGCTCCGATGGTAGTGCTAGGGAAAAAACGCACCGGTGGTTGATGATGATGAGTGGATGACTAATCAGTCACAATTCACTTTTGTAGTTGGGTGGGAATGCGAAAAACCTTGTTAAGTGCTATACTAACTTAACATCACTTAGACGGTAGATCTTCATAGTGCACATAGGCAATTCATTCATTTTGGCCGCTTGAAGGCATAATGCTCACCAAACCTTATAGCTTTTTGTTCTCTACAGGGTTGCTGGACTGAGCTTCCTAGCGTGCCTTCACTCCGCGAAAATGGATGAATTTCCTATGCGCACGGTGAAGATCTACCGTCTAAGTGATGCTAAGTTAAGGTGGATTTTAGTACAGAATAGATATTTTTTTTGTACGTTATTACTAATTAAGGTCTACTATTGACAGTTTTGTTGTGTACAACCCAAGATTTTACTGTCAATCCTCGGCAATCCGTATTTCTTGTCCACCCAATGATCTGGCAAAGGCTTTATTTCCCCTGCGTTAAGGTGTACGTATACCCTACAATTCACGAAAATCGATAAGAATATTAATTTTTTTGTTATTATATATTAATATTCTCTTATACTTTAGCTTTCAAACAATACTAAACATGTGAAAATATCCTTAATAGTTTTTAAGTTACAATCAATTATAGGTAAGTACTTCCCCTGTTAGATACCAAGTTTTTAAAACTTTAAACCTGTTTTCTGACGAACTGTATTTTGATTATGTCACGCTTTATTCAAACAACGATAATTCAACAACAAAATGTTCAATTATAATTTTTTTTGTATCATAGTAATCTACATAATATGCTAGATGTTTTGAAACTCAATTATATAATATTGGTTGAGAAATTGATTTTTTAGGGATTTTTAAAACTTAGAATTCTTTGAAAATATGGATTTTTGTCATGTTTTCACACAAATTAAATTGTAAAACAAAAACTCTTCTCTATAAGAAACTTAATTGAGATTGAAAACATTAAGAATACTATTTCGAATGGTTTCCAAGTAGAATTGCGTTTCTAAGTAAATTAGAATTTGATATATCATTGTTTGAAAAAGGTACTAATTATCTAATTAAAGCTTAATTAACAAATTAACAATTGCCGAAATTTAAATTTTTGTTATGAAATTATTTTAATCATATGCTTTCTAACTAATGTAAAAAATAATTGGATTTTTAAACTCAGAATTAAAATAAAAAATGTTCTAGGGTATACATACACCTTAAGCAGTCTATCCAGTTGTTCATTTATATATATCACAGAATCACAGACTACAAGGACTTGAAGCTGGAAGAACGGCATACGTCAATTTCTACTTAAATTTTAACTTGTAAAAGAAATCTTCTGAAATTCAAGTATTGCGATTTTATACACACTTTGATTTAAAATGAAGAATTTCGAGTTGTCTCACTTACGTAGTAAGTATGCAATACCTCCATGAAGCTTTGTTTACCTACTACTGAGATCGTATGTAAACGATAGGTTAAAAATAGGAAGTTGTAGTATGGATCATTCCCTATACTCACTATGTTACAATCTTCTACCCCAGTGCATTTAGAAACTACTTTCTATAACCACCTTGATATTTGATGAGTTAGGTACAAAAATGATCACTTAATGAAATGACATGAATTTAAAGCTCGAAAATATCGGCCAGTATATTTTATTTATATTTGAAATCCCTACGTCAATGCATATGCAGTGGCTCCACCTGGTTTTGTCTTTTGCTATTTTAATATTCATTTATAATTGATAGACAATAAATGAAAACAGTTTATGTCATTTCATTAAGTGATATTTTTCGTACCTTCTTTCCAAATTTCAAGGTTTTACAGAAAGTAGTTTAAGAAATTGGCAAGAAGAATGTAACATAGCGATAAAAGGGAATGATCATTACTAGGATCCCCCTTAACTAACGCTGTTTGTAGTAGACTGAAGCCAGTAGAAATTAATACATCACACTCTTGCTACAAAATTGATACGACAACAAAGTCTTCATTTTTGAGCTGAAAAACAGTGTGTGGAGAATCCAGACTATAATAGACTGAGAGGCGACTGCAATTTTTGGACCCCGTCGAACATCATTCTGATTTTTTTTATAGAAATTGGAGAAACGTGAGTAGATTACGAATCCACTGGTCTGCCGTGACAAAAATGGCCGAAACTGGTCAAAAATCGACTTTTAATATGTTGAACTAAATCCAATTGCCAAATGAGGCCATAACTTGCCAAATAATGAGCATTTTTTTTTTATTTGGTAACCCTCACTCTTTAATTTGCAATTAAGAAGGTTGCAGACGATGCAGATGCGTGGCTATGGCTTACTTGTATCTTTCACAAATAAGCTAAATTGACAATAAACATTACGTCATTGATAAAGTAGCTGATGTCGCAAATTTGACTTACTTTTAAAACATACAAGTTTTCCGAGCCAAAGATCAGAAATCGTTTGCGCTTTTTCTCATTGAAAATCAAAATGCAGTGGGTTGCCAGACAAATAAGTTTGTTCTATTTTTGGCAAGTTATGACATATTTGGCAATCGGATTTTAGTTCAACTCATTCCGTGTCGATTTTTGATCCTTTTCGGCCATTTTTGCCACCGCAGACCAGTGGATTCGTAATCTACTAACTTTCCTTCAAATTCTATAAAAAATTCGGAATGATGTTCGATGGGGTCCAAAAATTGCAGTCGCCTCTCGGACTATAAGGACTTAAAACTCGAAGAGTGGTATAAGTCAGTTTCAACTTTAATATCACTTGTAGATATTAATCGACTTAAGGACGATGTATAGTTAAACCTGTGCCTTAAGTCAAAGTCCATTACACAGTTTTTTTTTATTTCGGTTTTATAAAACATCAATGCATTAATGCAACTGAACAACATCAACATACATATCTTTTTATACAACCATACGGAGCACGCGCATGCCCTTCACAATGTCTTTCCTGCACATGAGTAAACATTAAGTGTTGAAGGACACTGGACCACATTTTTGACCAATTGAAAACAATACCCTTAAGTTTAAAACCCACTGACGGTCATGCACATATATATACGTCATTTGATTCCCAGTTTTTCCAGCAATACAATTTTTTTTTTAAATTTATAAAAAAAAATGTAAAATAAAATATTTTTTAAATATTTTGATAAGAATGAAATTTTATAACCTATCTAAAACAAAATAAATAAAAAAAAAATTTAAAATTTTTTTTGTATTTGAATTAGAAATATAATTTAAGAACTATTACAGGAAAAACAACTGTAGAATTTCGCCCATTCCCATGACCGTCAATGGGTTAAGGCCCAGGGTAAAAAATCTTGTAAAGTTCGAGTTCTGCGATTTTGTACACACTTTGATTCAAAAAAAAAAAAAAAAAAAAAAAAAAAATTAGTTGTCTCATTTTAGTAACATGGGTCTTCATAAAACTTTATATAGCTACTAGAGAGACCTTAAGAAAAGGACAGATAAAAAAAGTTCAAAAATTGAATTAAAGAGATAGAATTTTCGCAAATGACATTTTAAATACATAAATTATGCGACAGGTATTCTTAATTTTATAGGATTTTCTTCTTTTGAGTTAAAAATTTAATTTACATCTTTTCTCCTAAGTCTCAGCCAGTAAAGTTAACATACATATAAGCTCTTTAAGTCTTGGGACAAAAATTTGATCTGATGTTTCTTATTTGTACATCTATTCCTCAGGCAGAATTTTTACATTCTTTAAGGTATATATAAACAATTGAGATGATTTTCTTTAATTTTTAAGTAATAATTTCAAACTTTTTGGTAGTATATCAGAATTAAAAATGATGCATTTATGTATATAAACTTTTTTTTCCCGTCAATTTTTAATCAGCTAATTGCAATTAAAGTGAGTAATTAGGATATTATTAGAACATACATAAACAAACTTGTAATTAACTTAAAGGTATTATTTTTATTGCAAATAAAAGATATTATATTGACGCATGTTCCTATGGAGAATATTGAATTTGGCTGCAATATTTATTTAATTATAAATTTTTAAATAAAAAGTTTTTAAAAAATTATATAGTTTTTAAATAAAAAGTTTTTAAAAAATTACATAGTTTTTAACAAAAAGTTAAGATTAAAATATTTGTAGAAAATGAGTTTATAACAATATATGTAAAAATTCTCAATAGGAAAAACATTCACAACTTGTGTCTAGAGAACAAAATATAATTTTGTAAATCGGACAATTCATTATGAAGTTATGACCGTTGGCGTAAAGTCATATAACACCAAAATGTCATTCTTCAGAAAACGCGTTTAAAGTTTACTACACTAATGAACGTGATACGAAACAGGTTCACAAAACCCACTGTAATTTAAAAAGTAATTTGAGTCTCAGAAAGAAAATGGGAAAATGGTATTATTTTAAAGGTAATGAATTCGGGAATATTAAAAAAAAAAAAAAAAAAAAAAAAAAACGCAGACTAGTCACATTTTGCAATTCCGAATGTATATGTATACCGTAAGCCTTGGGACAAAAATTTATCTGATGTTTCTTTTTTTGTGCATTTATTCTTCAGGCAGAATTTTTACATTCTTTAAGTG
>OZ021724.1:104238522-104318522 GCA_963978545.1 Linyphia triangularis | reverse complement strand
TACTTAGGGTAATGAAAGTATAGTATTCGGTTCAAAAAAAATTCTATTTTTTTTTTTTTTTTTTTTTTTTTTGCATTTCTTCACGTTTTGAAACATCCTGATTTAAAAAAAGTGATCTAGAAAAAAATGTATGCCTGTGTGTCTGTGGTCAGCATAACTCCTGAACAAATTGACCTACGATGTTCAAATTTGGTATGTGGGTTTCTGGTGGTTATTGAACCTACCATTATGGTTTTCGTCAAAACCACGCAAGCGCATAAAGTAGTTGTCATTGAAAAAATCATGTTTTTCAATAATTGCTAAAAAGCGGCTCTTACGATTTAGTCCAAAATCGCTGTGGTAATGCCTCTTAAGGTGTTCTAAACAGCCTCACCTCCGAAATTCCCGTAAAAATGCTTTAATGGCGTAAAAAGTTGAAAAACAAATGCATTTATAACAGAGCTCTATTTCCTTGAGCATATCTCATCACAGATCATTTTTTCTCCTCTCCTCAATTTCCCTAACAAGAAAGGATAATATAAGAGTTATTGAAAAGTGTATCGTGAAAATCATCTCTTTAGCGAAGTTTTTTTCTTTTCTTTTTTTCTTTCTTGAGACGTATACAAGAATCATGATTAAAAATATCGCCAAACTGTCCATTTTTTCTAAATGATTGATGAAACTATAAAAAAGGTAAATGACACAAATTGATATCAGTATTCTAGCGTAATTGAAAGTTGTGCGATGTTCCACACCCCTAGCTTTTATCGTGGCTGGACATTGTTACTTTTAAAAACAAACTTTATCATCTGTTCTTTATATTATAAGTATTTACCTCTTGATTTTCTTAGATGAGAATATAATATGTATAAAATAAAATATTATAGTACTGAATAGGAGGTGGGCATGGTTAAAATGTACCGGTTTGCAGCAATCAACATTGTAATCAACAAACAAAAACTTTATATAGTTCGATATAATTAGTATTTGGATCATGGGAAAGAAAATTAAGAAAGGAAAAACTAAGCAGTTCAAATTCTCACCAACAATGGTAAATGCTTCAGTTTAAACCCTTCTATAGAAGTTAACTTTTTAGTCTCATCTTTACTGTAGATGAAGTTCTAGACCAGGAATAATCAATCCAATTAACGTCCTGAATTTAAGTCATAAATATCTCTCACGAAAATTTAAAAAAGAAAAGATTGTTTTATTATATTTTTAGTTTTTCTTATTATTTAAAAAAATCTTTCACAATCATCATATTAGTACGTATTGAAGTTATTTTGAATATATATTTATTCCTTTAGATTCTAGCCCAATGACGGTCATGCACGTATATATACGTCTTAGAATCCCCAGTTTTTCTAGCAATATACAAAATTTTTAAGTTTATTAATAAAATTTAAAATACGATATATTTTCGATATTTTTATTAGGATGATAGTCTATAACCTATCTAAAACAAAACAAATACAAAATAATTAAAAAAAATTATGTATTTGAATTAGAAATATAATTGAAAAATTATTGCAGGGAAAACAACTGGGGAATTTTGCCCATTCCCATGACCGTCAGTGGGCTAGAGAGATATTATTAGGTTAAATAGGGTCATGGTCACCCTATTTGTAAAGCAAAGGTTCCAGACGGTTCAAAATTTTAAAAAGAAAACAAACAATTCTCCTTTAATTTTTTCACAACTTAAAAGGTTCGATAAGAATTTGAGATCTACTCTACTAATTTGGTTTTATTCCATTATTTTCCTGATTATCGAAAACGAAATTTCGCTAGTAAATGCAAGTAAGTTTTGAAATCGTATAGTTCGAAAGGCGACTGCAATTTTTGGAATCATTCTGAATTTTTTATAGGAATTGGAGAAAAGTGAGTAGATTACGAATTCACTGGTCTGCCGTGGCAAAAATGGCTGAAACTGATCAAAAATTGACTTGGAATGAGTTGAACTAAAATCCGATTGCTAAATATATCAAAACTTGCTAAAAACAGAAAAAACTTTTTCGTCTGGCAATCTACTGATTTTTGATTTTCAATGAGAAAAAGCGCAAAAGATTTCTGATCTCTGGCTCGGAAAACTTGTATCTCTCAAAAGTAAGCCAAATAGGCGACATCAGTTACGTCATCAGTGACGTAATGTTTCTTGCCAATTTGGCTCATTTGTGAAAGATGCAATTAAGTCGTAGCCACACATCCGAATTGTCTGCAACCCTCTTAATTGAAAATTAAACAGTGAGGGTTACCAAATAAAAAAAAATGCTCATTATTTGGCAAGTTATTTTGCATTTGGCAATTGGATTTAGTTCAACTTATTAAAAGTTGATTTTTGACCAGTTTCGGCCATTTTTGCCACGGCAGACCAGTGGATTCGTAAACTACTCACTTTTCTCCAATCTTTATAAAAAATTTAGAATGATGTTCGATGGTGTCCAAAAATTGCAGTCGCTTCTCAGTCTAGTAAAGCGTGGTAAAAAGGGGTTTGATCACAATTTAAGATCTAATGAACAAATTGAACAGGATTTTTTCTTTAGGTTTCTTGATGTATCCAGATTATCGAGAACACAATTTTATTCCGGTGTTTTGCAGTTAAGTTTTTGTACTTTTTTTCTAAAGTAGTCTAATCAGTTTAAGAAAGGCTCTTCAAATAGGAAATATTTTTTTCCATTGACAAATATACAAATTCTTTTATAATGTTTACAGCTCTATATGACAATAAAACTTACTGTAAAACATCGGTACCCGAATTACGTTCAGAATCATTCAAAATGTTTAAAAATAAAAACTCCTTTCAAGTCTATTTGATATCTAACACTATGTTAAGACATTACAAGTTTTCAGTTGAGATTGACTCTTGGACAATTACACGTAGCCTTAATCATCGAGTTTCTTGTTCAAAGGTTGATTGCTTACATAGGTTGAAATTACGAAGCAATGTCGCCCTGTTGCCTATCCAAATGTACATACTCTAGGGAATAGTATTCTGGAATTGAACAGTTTTCCGTGGAACTCGTTATTTCAAGGATGAAACGTAAAAAAATACCTGCATTTAGTTCATTCCGTGTAAAATATCGACTGCATGTTACGTTTTTCCTGTGATGAAAAATCGTATTACAACGGATAACTTTTAGAATTATCAGATAGAAGATTCTTTTTATTTTCATAACCTCTTCCGCAGTGATTTGGTATCTTCACTCAATTTCTTGTGTACTCGGTTCTTGTGTAATTATGGGATTGGAAAAGTATTCCTCAATTTATTACGGAGGGGTTTAAATGTTTGTTTTTTATTGGTTTGTAGAGAAAGTACTCTCTCAAAATAAATTGATAAACTTATTTTAAACTTCAATTAGACCTTAAGTTCCAAACGATAATTCGCGTTTTTGTTTTCAATTTATAACTTTTAAAGAATAATAATTTGTATAAATACTGTATAATTATAATTCAAAAACCGTAATAATCAAAGTTTATAATGATCTGAAATTTCAATTGCATGCAACGAAGAAAGGAGGAATGGTATGGTATAAGTAAAACCATTTTTTTGAACTATTTATTTTATTTTGCCATACGACTTTCCCTCTACTTTGCATATATTCAGACAACATTTTAGACGATTCTGAGGAGGGTTTCTTTCTTTAAAGCTTTTCGAAACTTGAACTTCAATTTTAATGTTCCCGAAGGATTCTAATTTTGAAAAGCAATTTCAAAAGTAGAGCATTTTTATTTTCTTACGCCAAATAATGACATTCAAAAAGCAGTGGTATGGTAAAAGGAAACAAATCGTTCGAAATAGTTTTTTCTGTGCCATACCGTTACTCCATTCTTCAAGTACAGACAGGTCAAATTTCGTGTCATTCGGACAAGTGTTTTCAAATTCTTCATAATAACTTCGATTTTGTGTTGTATGTATGTGGGTGGTTGTTTGGCTGTGTATGTCGATGGTTGGAAAATCAGTGTAGGCCTTATTAACCCCTTTGCCATTTTTCTATCATATGCATTCTATCATATTTTAGAGGCATTCTATCAAATATCGCTGTCACTAAAAGGTCGATTTTACACACGCTAGTATCTTCAGATACTAAGAAAAACAGCTTGCCGTCATTTAACCGAACTGAAATTTAACAGATAGATTCGTTGTCAATAAGGTTGCACTATATCATGTTTTGGGGGTGTTGCGGTCACTAAAAGGTCGCTTTTACACACGCTTTTAACTTCAGAATACTAAGAAACCGACTTGCAGTCATCCAATCGGGGTGAAATTTGGCAGATAGATTCGATGTCGATAAGGTTGCATTATATCAAGTTTTGAGGATTCTACTCTCACTAAGAGGCCGCTTTTACGAACTACTAATAAACCAACTTGCCATCATCCAATAGTGCTAAAATAGTATTTATCCAACCATTGAAGAAACTGTTTGCTGTTGCCAAATTTGTTTTATTAAATAAATATTAACCTTGCTTTAATCAGAATAAATAAGATATTTGAGTTTGTGTGAATAAAATCACCTTCCCTTTTAATAAATAAACTTTGAAACGTAGTTTGCTGCACATTTTGCTGATAGAAAAGTTTTTGATATTTAAAATTAGAAGCAAACACCAAGCACACGCTGTTTACAGAATCGGCGCTGGGTTACTGAATATAAAAATTGGCAATGCGTATAAAGGATTTATATTAAAAACTTTGTTTTTATGCGTTATATTATTTTATACACTTTTTTTTAATTCTGACCTTTAGCACCTTTTATTTAACGAGTTGTCTAGACATTTTCTTTTCAGTGATTGTATTAGAATAAAATGTCGATTAGTTATAGTTCATCATCTGTTGTTATGGCATCTGATGACAATATAGCTTTAACAAAAATCCTAATTAGTACAGATATGAAAATCATATCTGGTCAGGCAACTGCTGCTATATCAAATATACTTATTTAACAATGATCAATTGTATAGCAGCAGTACAACTGATGATAATTAAATATAATATATATTAATTAAAACTTAATTATTAATAATATTAAAACATATGTTTACTTCTGTAATACAATTGATTTATTGCCTTTTTTTATACACAATTGTAGATGCTGAATTTTACAATAGAACTTGCTGTCAAAATTTGACTTTTCAAATCATGTGTTTAAATTAAGTGTTGTTACTATTTAATGGTAACAACATTAAATGGTAATAAATGTATGGTTTAATGGTAATAATGTATGTCAATTATGAACATATGTTAAAATACGTACAAATGTATGATTACATGTTAAAATACGTACAAATGTACGAATACATGTTAAAATACGTACAAATGTATGAATACATGTTAAATATATGTACAAAAATATCTGCACAATTTATGAATTCTCTGAGAATAACGTTTCACTATTTCAATGTACAAAACAGTATGTTAAGATATGTATTGAATTAATAAATAATACTACCAATTATTATAACCAAAGCAAATAATTGAGATTCTCTATTTTCTGTAATATTTATTACTTAATATTATTTCAATAATTTTGAATATAATTTTTATATATTTTATTAATTATAGTTCTTTAGTACTAAATTAAAAAAAAATATTATATAGTTATATTTTAAGTAATAAATAAATAAGTACGTAACAATTTGAAAATTAAAAACTGTTCTCATTTTATTCTTTATCATTTTCTTGAGAATTATTACCTGAAAGTTTATTTAATTTATTTAAACAACGAAAAGTAAATACGATTTTCCACATATGTCTTTTTATTTTCTTTACGTTCTATATACACACAGATTTAAGTAAAAATCTTATTTTAAGCTACTTTTATCAGATGACTGCTTAAAGCATGAATTTGGAGCTATATACTTATAAATTGATCAGTCACATTAGTCTTCAAAATCTAAATTACCTGATCAATTTCAATTCCGAAACGTTGAAGCCATTGATTCCTTTATTATACTTTTCAGAAATTATCCATTTAACTTATAATTACCCACTTAACCAAACCTAAAGAAACTACACAACTTAAATGAACTGCAACCTAAGTCTTGATGAACTGTTTGATGAAGTATTCGACTGGGAAGACCTTCTCATTGGTTCCTCCAATTACTATACGCCACACGACCTCTGACGTTAAAGGGAAGCCATTGATTCCTTTATTGTACTTTTCAGAAATTATCCATTTAACTTATAATTACCCACTTACCAAACCTAAAGAAACTACACAACTTAAATAAACTGCAACCTAAGTCTTGATTAACTGTTTGATTACGTATTCGACTGGGAAGATCTTCTCATTGATTCGTCCAATTACCATACACCACGTGACCCTTGACGTTAAAGGGAAGCCATTGATTCCTTTATTGTACTTTTCAGAAATTATCCATTTAACTTATAATTAATTACCCACTTACCAAACCTAAAGAAACTACACAACTTAAATGAACTGCAACCTAAGTCTTGATGAACTGTTTGATGACGTATTTGACTGAGAAGACCTTCTCATTGGTTCGTCCAATTACCATTTGCCACACGACCTCTGACGTTAAAGGGAAACCATTGATTCCTTTATTGTACTTTTAAGAAATTATCCATTTAACTTATAATTACCCACTTACCAAACCTAAAGAAACTACACAACTTCAATGAACAGCAACCTAAGTCTTGATGAACTGTTTGATGACGTATTTGACTGGGAAGACCTTCTCATTGGTTCGTCCAATTACCATACGCCACACGACCTCTGACGTTAAAGGGTCAATTGTGCAGCCACCCACCCATCTCCCGCTTTCTCCTGATCCCGGTTTTCCCGAAATCGGATGCAGGAGTCAGGCATTTCCCTACCATTTAAAAGGGGATGGGAGAGAGAGGGAGTCTACAGGATCAGTCCTGACTTCCTGCAGTTAATTAGGTTTCATTGTAGTAGGAACTTGGCAGTTTGTGTGTGTGTGGGGGAAGGGGATGTGAGCCACAAGTTCTGTGCTGTGTAGGTTGGATGCGTATGGAGATGATGCTGTTTTAAGCGACAGTTTCGTTTAGAGACAGGAATGGTAATGCCTGTTGCATTCATGGAGATGGTTATCTTTAATTTTATAAAGTATTGACCTGAATCTGATTAAAAGTGCATTAATCTTTGAGATTAATGGGAATGGGATACGTTTTTTTTATACTTAGTGTAGTGGAGTTAGTGGTTTAAGTAATTACTTTTGAATTTTAATTTATATGTTTATTGGGTACTTACGTATTATTCCGTCGACAGTTGGCGGATTTTTGTTGGCGAGAAATTATTCGCCAATTTTTGTTTTTTTTGTTGCCGACATTTTTTTTTTCAAATGTAAATAGACTGTTTATTGAAATTTTAGAAATATTTCGCATTGAATGTGTGAATAAATCATGGAACGTGTTCCGGCAATTAGAACTTTGTGTGCTTTGCAGAATGCTTCAAAAATGTTTAATACTTCTCATTCACACTGTATAGTTGAAAATGTATTTAAAACTACTTTTTTTAAATTACAAATAATAATTTCAATTTAAAGAATAACGCAGTCGTCCAATCCAATTCCTCACGTACTCGGCAGTAAACAAAAAATTCTCCAATAGTCAACTTGGTAATATGTAAGTTTCACTAAAAGCAATGCAGGAATGTATGTGGCCTTACCTTTGGAAAGACGTCGTGGATGAACAATAAATAAATGACCAAGTTTATCAAAATGAAATTTATTTTTGTATTATGAATGACAAATTAATTTATTTTTTCATTTCGGTAGCAGAAAAGAAATTCAACAATCGACAAATTTCTTGTTACGACAAAAAGGTCGATGATATAACACATAGCTACCTATTATTGTGTTCTTGGACTTTGTTGAGTAAGAAAAAATCATCGGCAAACGCTGTAAATAATAATCAGGTGTCAATGAAATAAAAAAAAAAAAAAAATGGTTTTGTACATTATGCTCATGGCTGTTTCTAAGAGAAAATGAAAGCAATTTAAACCCTTCTTTAATAGTTCTTCACTTTGAACTCCGCTTAATAGTAAATAAGATTTCAATGAGCTTTTATACTTAAATATATTTTTATCGTTTATGTAAATGTTTGTTTGCTTGTTGCGCTTTCTATTGGAAGAATATATATTTCATAGTTAAAATAACATATAAATTTGAGCTTATTTTTTTAAGAAAAACGATAGGAGATGACAATGGATGGTTTATAAATAAAAAGATCATTCTCTAGAGGTGAAAGAAAAGATATTGAAGATCTCGGAGCACTCTAAAATTTATTTTACTACAATTGATTAACATTACCTTTTCGGCCAAACTTTAATGTTTATTTTCGCCTATTTCAATATTGCTTAATAAAACAATACTATACTCTACTTTATCTGGACCAATGCAAGTCTAATAATAATTAATACAATAATAATAAATATATAATAGTAATAAATATATAATAGTAATAATACAATACAATAATTATTAATAAATCAAAAAATTCATATTTTTTTGCATAAAAATTTAAACTAATACAGAAATTTAATTTTTGTGTCTAGTCTTCATATATAATAATATATATTTGATGTTCATTCTAAAAGTATCAATAAGATATGACTTATTTTTTTGGAACTACCCATTAGAATGTAATAAGCGTCTTCCTTTTTGATTGGAAACCTATCCGAAATTTTTTGAATAAGAAAGGGATACACCTAAAATCAATGCATGCATATGAATGCACGTCTGTGACTTCATTGTTACTCTTTTCTACGAAGTACGCACTGTTACGGGACTTGTTACTTTGAATTACTCATATGTGTACATAGGGTTAATAAAGTATAGCATTCGGTTGAAAAAAATTCGATTTGTTTTGCATTCCTCCATTTTTTGGAAAGTCCTGATTTCAAAAGAGTGGCATAGAAAAATATATCTTGTGTGTACGTGGTCAGCATAGCTCCCGAACAAATTGACGTACGATATTCAACTTTGGTGGAAGGCTTCGTAGTGGCCATGGGACCTACCATTAAGGATTTAGTCAAAATCACGCATGCGCATGAAAAATCATGTTAATCAGCAATTGTTAAGAAACGGCTCTAACGATTTTGATTAAAAACTCTCTGCTAATGAATCTTAAGATGTTCTAAAATTCCCCACCTCCGAAATTCCCGTAGAAATGCGATAAAAGCGTAAAAGGTTGAAAAACAAGTGCCGTTAACACTGAGTTCTTTGCCCTTGAGCATCCAACATCAAGAATTGATTTTTTATCTGTTTCGCGCTCAAGGTAGGGCAAGGTATATCAAATAACAATACCGATTTCACCATTTTGGCATTTTTTTTTCCATGTCAAAATTTTACTGCCAAAAATATCGCCAAACTGTCCATTCTCATTTAAATAAGTGAAAATATGAAAATGGTGAATAAGAAATTTTAATGTAGTGACCATTACTGTAGTGTAATTGAATGTTGTGTGATATTCCATATTTTTAGTTTATCCTGGGATTCATTAATTACGTTGAGTATAAACAAAAATATTAAAATGGTGGATGAGTTGAAGATGCGTATTATTTCTTAATTATTCAAGAGATTCGTATAATAACTTTTGATTTGCTATGAAACATTTGGAGCAATCTAGATTGCCTTTTTTGCCTTTTAGACTTTTGTCATTCGACAAAAGGTGCACACATCGAAAACTATTGATATCAAAACTTAGTGATATTTTTTTTGCTATTCACATTTTTTTTTTCATTCGAGTTCTGTGAAAATATATCATAATTTTGAATCCCGGACACCCTGTACATATTTGCAACAGCATAACAAACTTCTAGTGAAATACAAATACATAAATTACCAACATAACTACATAACAATGAACACACATAACAACCAACAACTGCCACAAGGACAATCAGGTTGGTTTAGTTCAATTCATCTTCGGAACACAGCCTGGTGTCTTCTTAAAGTATTTACTCCATTGAAATTGTTGATACAGTCTGACAGAATGTTCCATTTATCAATCACCCTATCGCAAAAGAGAATTTTTCTATTCTCTAGGTTAAAATGTAATTTAAATAACTTGTATGCCTGACCATTTATTCTTCCCCCCCACCCCCTTCTCCCAGTAGTGTACTCTAATTCCAGAAATCAATACTTTTTTATACATTTAAACGACTGTACCCAACGCTTTCTAGATCTTCTTTCCTTCAATGTGTATTTGTTTTTAAGAACTTAAAAATTAAAATTACGAGTTCTGATGACTATTCGAGTGCCAATAAAAAATTTGAATATCCATATTATAAACCTCTTTTATACAAGATTAATACAATTATTAATTAACTGATACTCTCCCCGTAGAGTCTCAAACTCTAGAAATAAATTATTTTTGATACATTTAACAACTGTATCAAACGCCATCTATATCTTCCTTCCTTCAATGTGTATTTGTTTTTAATAACTTATTTAAATATTGCAATTACGAGATATTCTGTCGCCGTTTCGAGTGCCAATATAATAATTGAATTTTAATATTATAAACCACTTTAATAAAATATTATCTCAATTAATAATTAACTAATATTCTCCCTGTAGTGTACTCTAATTCTAGAAATAAATTCTTTTTGATACATTTAACAACTGTATCAAACGCCATCTATATCTTCTTTCCTCCAATGTGTATTTGTTTTTAATAACTTATTTGAAAATTTAAATTTCGAGTTCTTTTCACGACTTATCGAGTGCCAATATAATATTTGAATATTAATATTAAAAATCACTTTAATAAAATAATATCCCAATTATTAATTAACTATTATTGTCCCCGTAGTGTACTCTAACTCTAGAAATAATTTTTTTTTTCAATACATTTAAAAAACTGTATCAAACTTCTTCTAGATCATCTTTCCTCCAATTCATATTTGTTTTAATAGCTTATTTGTATACTTAAATCATTCTGAGTTCTTCTGGCGACTTTTCGGGTGCCAATGTAATAATTGTAATATTAATATTATAAACCACTTTATTAAAAGATTATCACAATTTTTAACTATTTTTCTTAGCATTAACGTTTTTTTGTACAATTGAAAAAAATTAAAAATCTGAGTCATATTTCATAAGATGAAACAAAATTTAATTAAATTAGGTTAGGAAGCCAAAAACTGAATATAATTAAATGTTTAAACATAAATATACATCTGACAAACAATAACATAGGCAATATATCTAGAATCTGATAACTAAATCTGTATAGGTTATATTTTTAAAAATATCTCTAATGCCCCTCCCCCCCCTCTAAGAGATATAATATACTCAACTGAATTAAACTGATGGAATTAGAAAGAATAAATTATGTGATAATAGTTTATATTTCTATATTTAAAAACGAAAACAATTAAAATTATAAAATTACGTATCATTGCGTTATCAATAAAGATAACATATTTTTTATATAGTTCTTTGACTTACATAGTATACGAAACTTTTCACTTATGTCGTGTGAACAAAAATAAACTGTAAAAAATAAAATAACAAGCAAACAGTAAAAAACTTATATCCATTAGAAAAAAACAGAAAATAATAAAATATCATACATTTCTTTTTAACTTAAAAAAAAACAAACCCAAAAACAACAACAAAAAAACATGATATTTAATTTAAAATAAATCCCATTTCTTCATTAAACTAATCATTCATTTCTTGTAATAATTTTATATTATAACGTTTTAATTGTTAATAATAATAACGAAATTTCGATGTGGAAGTGTTTCATCATAATCAACAATTAGATTTGTTAAGTCTTTGTAAGTATGTCTTGCATCATTTAAATGATGATGTTTCAACCATTAAAAGAAGGAATCATTAAACGGAAATATTTTGAAATTTACGAAAATGAACTACTCGTTTTAAGACGAGTACAAAGAATTTCAAGTGTGTTGTGTCATACCAAAAAGAACCAAGCCATGTACATGAAAAATATAAAAATAAGCTTTAACGTTACATCAACAATATAAATTGCGATCGAATTATTTTAAAGTATATCTAGATACTTTCTTTTCAGTGTTTAAACAATATGTTTTGTTGTTATGATTCTTGCTGCTGAGGTTATTATCATTATTATTTTTACTATTTTATTTTATTATCTACATATTTAATAGGCAATACGTTTTTTGGGGTTAGTCCTTCCGCCTAAACTGCTCAACCAATTTCAATGATCAAGGTGTCATTTTAAAGGAAATAAGCTGTAGATTTGCCAAAACGTGCCAAAATAATTTATTAACACTTTATTAATTAGTTAAATTTCAATATTTTTCATCATTAAGCTACTACAAAGCCTCAATGATTTTGAATATAAGAATGGCAACATCCTTAAGTAAACAAACCCGCTGCTCGGGGGTTCAACCAACCAACCAACCAACCGTTGCTAATTTTAAAGCTATCCTTACTTATGTAAACAACAAACCCGTTGCTAATTTTAAAGCTCTTTTTAAACTCTTCGTTTCAAAGTAGATTTTTTCTGTTTTTCTGAAGCATTTTTGTATTAGAGTAATTATTATTTTGAAGTATTTCTATCCAGAAAATGCCTCGCGTTGGATGTCGTTCTCTAACGGGGCGACTTATCAGAATAAATAAAAGATATTGGGACTTCAATGTAAGGGCATAGCTAATGAAGTTTTAAGTCAGAATGTTTTCGGATAGTATATTTAACTTTCTATTATGAAACTTGCAATTTGGGTGTTTTCTCTATTAGGCCTTACATTAAATTTATAAGAATTTGGTTACATTTTTATGGCTGGCAAACCTATTCGAGCGCAGCAAGATGTTTTAACCACAAATTCGAGCGGCAAAGCCGCTCAATCCGAGCGCAGCGAGGCGTTTGGGGGTTGGCGAGCGTTAGCGAACATGGGGCGAAGCCCCCTAGTTATTTTTATTACATTACAATATTATTATTAATTGCTATTATTACTCTTTATTGCTATCATAATTACTATTGAGTAATATTCATTACTATTATAATTGATATTGAGTACTATTATTATTATTTATTATTATATTATACTTCTACTCGCAACTAGTAATTATTATTATAATACTTTTAATTTCTAATTATTAATAAAATTATAACTTATTTTTAATATACTTTAGTACTAGTTATTGTTACAAGAATAATATAAACTTCTCGATGCATTTATTTTTATTATTATTATTATTACTATTATTATTATGAGTGTTATTGCTAATGTTATTATTATTTTCATCATCATTATTGATTATTATATTTTCTTCATAACTTTTTTTGTTGTTGTTATTATTATTTTTATCATTAGTATTGTGACTACTTATTCTTACTCTTATAATTTTACACTTTTACTCTTATTGTTCTACATTTGCTCCTATACTCTAATAATCTTACATGTATCTTACACACGAACTCGTACCCTTACTCTTACACATTACACTTATACTCTTACACATACTCATACTCTTATTCTTACACTTACACTCTTACATAAACTCTACATTTATACTCTTACACATATACTCTTATATAAATTCTTACTCTTGCACTTATACTCTTAGGTAAACTCTTACTGTTACACTTATACTCTTACATAAACTCTAACTGTTACACTTATACTTTTACATAAACTTTTACTCTTACACTGATATGCTTACTCTTATACACTTATGCCTTTACACTAATAGACTAATACTCTTACTCTTATACTTTTACACTTTTACTCTTATTCTTCTACACTTGGTCTTATACTCTAATAGTATTACATTTATCTTGCACACAAACTCGTACCCTTACTCTTACACAGTTTCTTACTTTTCCACATTACACTTATACTCTTACACAACTTCTTACTTTCACACATTACACTTATACTCTTATACAGCTTCTTACATTCTCACATTACACTTATACTCGTACACAGCTTCTTACTTTCACACATTACACTTATACTCTTACACAGCTTCTTACTTTTCCACATTACACTTATACTCTTACACAGCTTCTTACTTTCACACATTACACTTATACTCTTACACAGCTTCTTACTTTTCCACATTACACTTATACTCTTACACAGCTTCTTACTTTTCCACATTACACTTATACTCTTACACAGCTTCTTACTTTTCCACATTACACTTATACTCTTACACAGCTTCTTACTTTTCCACATTACACTTATACTCTTACACAGCTTCTTACTTTCACACATTACACTTATACTCTTACACAGCCTCTTACTTTCACACATTACACTTATACTCTTACACAACTTCTTACTTTCATACATTACACTTATACTCTTATACAGCTTCTTACATTCTCACATTACACTTATACTCGTACACAGCTTCTTACTTTCACACATTACACTTATACTCTTACACAGCTTCTTACTTTTCCACGTTACACTTATACTCTTACACAGCTTCTTACTTTCACACATTACACTTATACTCTTACACAGCTTCTTACTTTTCCACATTACACTTATACTCTTACACAGCTTCTTACTTTCACACATTACACTTATACTCTCATATAAACTCTTAAACTACTCTTGCATAAACTCTCACTGTTTCACTTATATACTTACCCTTATACATTTATGCTCTTACACTTATATACTGACACTTATACGCATATGCTTTTAAACTTATAGACTTACACTCTTACTCTTATAGACTTACGTTCTTACTATTATACTTTAAAACTTTTACTCTTATTCTTCTACACTTATTCTTATACTCTAATAGTCATGCATTTATCTCACGCACAAACTCGTACCCTTACTCTTACACAACCTCTTACTTTTACCAATTACACTTATACTCTTACACATACTCATACCCTTATTCTTACACTTACACTCTTACATAAATTCTTCAACTACTCTTACACTTATACTCTTACATAAACTCTTACTGTTACATTTATACTCTTACCTAAACTCTTACTATTACACTTATATACTTACTCTTATACACTCATGCTCTTACACTTATAGACTTATGCTCTTACTCTTATATTCTTACACTTTTACTCATATTCTTCTACACTTGCTCTTATATTCTAATAGTCTTACATTTATCTTACACACAATCTCGTACCCTTACTCTAACACAACTTCTTACTTTTACACATTACACTTATTCTATAACACAAACTCATACTCTTTTTCTCTTATTATTACACTTATACTCTTACATAAACTCTTACTCTTATGCTCTTAAGCTAGTACACTTATACTCTTACTCTTATACACTTATGCTCTTACTCTTATACTCTTAAACTATCGATAGAGGATTTTTGTTTGATTCTTTAACTTCAAAAGTAGGAGAAATCCGTGCACTATAGTTTCATTTCACCATTGATCGCTGTTCATTTTTTATAAAACAGCTCAGTACAGAAAAAAAAAAAAAAAAAATTAAACTTGGTTCCTTGCTGCATGGCACAGTACAATTATTCATAAATTGAGTTGGAGTAAATGAAATTTTCTTAATGATTGTCGAGTTTATTCATTAAGTTAATTGGATGAATGCTCTTCGCTTCATTTAAAACATGAATGACGCAAATGTTTTGGCATTATCGATCGGATGGAAATTTATTGTTGGTATATTTCAAGATCGTATCTAATCAATGCTAATCACATGAAGTAAAACAAATGATTTTAAAAGCTGTCTGGTAGATACTCCGTCTGACTGGATAGAAAGCAAAGACAATTATATGAATGCAATTTTATAAATTTAACACTTGAATATTTATATTTGAAAGTTTGCTTATTGTCTAACTGCAACAATTCTTTAGGTTTATAAAATAAAGTAATTTAAACTTTTTAATGGTTTTGATCATTAAAAGTTTAAAATGTAACGATATTGATAAAATACTTCAAATAAAATAAACATATTTTATTGACGTAATTATAAAGCTTTCAGATAGAAAATGAGAAATTATGCATACGAAACGTATTTTTAAGAATAAAAATATAACATATTTAGCATATTAATAAATTTATGGCTTTATAGAAATTAACTAAGAACATCAGAATAACCATCTAAACTGACTCAAAGTTTTAAAGTTAACAAGTGTTCATTTATAAAATAGTTCTGCCCGTATATGTAGAAAGGTTGATGTGGTTGCTATAACTTAAGGCAGGAATTGATTTCTTAAAACGTTTAATTTACATTACCTTACCCCTCACTAACTCAAAAAAGCATTAAATAACAATAATAGAAAAATATGGCTGATTTGCTACCCATGGCAAAATAGTTGTATTTATCAAATAGGAAGATGGAAAAGTAATATTGAATGCTACAAATTTTACATTCATATAATTTTTAAATTCATGGAAGAATTACTAATAATTCTTCCATGGGGGAATTATCCTATACAGAATTTAGCACACTTGTCTAAAGAAATTTTATGAATTAGGTTCAAGTTTTCATATTTCAAACCTTGTTTTCTTACTGTTATTTACAGGTTGAATAATAATAAAAAAATTTAAGAGATATTTCATATATAAATTTTATCACAAGAACACTCTTTCTATCGTTTTGTTCCTTACGAATATTTTATCTCTTGGCGATTTTTCCAAATTGTCGCTAAACGCCGGAATTACAGAAATGAATGCCAACGTAGATTGCAAGCATGGGCATTCGGCGGTGGGTTATCTTGCGAAAAAAATTACAGCACCGTATTAATCAGGTTAATCAATCCCATATATGAACATTAATTTACAATCCGTGTATTTGAACTGATGTTCATATGATTTGTGACCATCGATGTTCAATTCATCCCCTACATTAAATTTCACTTCTACAACATTTCCTTGAGAACAAACAAATAGACAATTTAGTATAGACCGATAGACAGTTTTTTAGTACCTTAATGAGGCATTGAGTACCAGAGTGGACCATTCTACAGTTTTATTTTATCTGTTTCTATCCCTTTTTTCCAAAGCATTCATGCCAGAACGGACCAAATGTGGTTTATCCAATGGACAACTATGATAATTTCGTTCGTTCTGGATGTTCCGCATGGATTTTTTTGAAAAAACAGGGTAGAAACAAGAGGTCGGAAATATCGATCAAAATAAATGTCGATACTATATCATTGCATAGAAAAAATATCGATAAATCGATAGGTGATTTTTTTTAATTTGATTTTCAATTTTGCCAGAAACTAAGTTTTTCGGCGCAAATTTCTACTTTTCATGAATTCATGCCAAAATTGTTTTTATAAATAAATTATAAAAATTGTTTTTATAAATAAATTATAAAAATTGGTTTTATAAATAAATTATAAAAATTGGTTTTATAAATAAATTATAAAAATTGTTTTTATAAATAAATTATAAAAATTGTTTTTATAAATAAATTATATTATCAATCTGAATAAGTAAATTACATTTGGATGTCAATGCATAAATTCACATTTATTTTTAAAGATTAAATTTTGAAAAGTAGTTTACCGCATATTTTACTGATAGAGATGTTTTTAACAATTAAAATTAGATGCAAATTGCAGGCACACGTTGGCAACAGAAACGGCGCTGTGTTAATGACTACTAATAAATGATATTATCTCCATTACATGGTTTTCTTTTTGGTTAGAATGCCATTTTAACTGTCTCTCAACCAAGTCCAAACTTTAGTTTGAAAGTTTTAGAAAAGGAAATAAAGAAAATCGAAAAAACATATGATACTACAAAACGATCATCAAAAAACTAAAACTGTTTGAAAATATCGATATATCGGTGACTTGTATCGATATATTTATGATCGATATTTTTAAAGAAATATATCGATACAATATCGTCGTATCGATATATCGCCGACCTCTAGTAGAAACAGCAAAACAATAAATTGTGGGATGGTCCGTTCTGGCATTCAAAGCCTCAGTTAAAAGGATCAAGTACCCAATATCCATAAGGTTAATTGGGATAGATAATTATATGGACTTCAAAATCTGTATAACAAATAAGGAAAATTATAAACCAGGAAGCTTTATTTTTAAACCTTAAACGATTGTGCTAATATTTTTCATCTTTATTTTATAAAAACTAAAGCAGCTTTATGGAAGCGCCAAAACAAACCTCTACATCGAAACATCTTCAACTTTTCATAAATGCTTATGAAATTTAGTATTTAATAATAGTGTTTAGAAATAACTTTTTTTTGTAAATACTATATACAGACGGGTGTTCAAAAAGTAATCAATCACTTCTCAAAACAAAACTCCAAAGATTTAGAGTAATGAATTATCAATTAATTTAATACTCTTTTACTTAATCACTTCCATCATCGATAATTACGCAAAGAAATCTGAGTTTACATCCCCTAGCAGGATTAAAAAGGGATTAACCCTAAGCAGGCCGCGTTAAAAAAAAAAAAAAAAAGGCAACATACTGGTGAATGATAAACCGAATGTTAACGAAAACAAATATGTTAATTACCAATCTGATATCTACCATCTTCATTAGTTAATACGATCAGACAAGGGTAGAAACCTATACATAAAAAAAAGGAACGCACAACAACGATCTTTCTTTTTTAAGACACTTGTTGTATAAGCTAATTAGACATAATTCTTCTTCCATTTATTCTTAAGCCTCTTTTCATGTGGCTCTACTTGACAGCTGATAAACCCTTTTCCAGAGCATTCCGGTAAACAAACATTCTTTATTCTGAATGAAGAATAACCTAATTATCATAATTCCAATTAACCATTAAATAAAAGAATGTCGGGGAAAAGAGGATGATCATTTATTTTCAATAGCTCGGAGCGGAGCATAAATAATCGTCTGCGATAGGCGGCGAGTTTTATCGAGGCTGGTGGCAACAGATCGATGTGGTGCCATGAGGTGGTGAAGTTTCTCGTGGAATGCATTTTGTTCCAACAGGTACCCTATCGTAATCAGGGGCGATACAGAGTTAAGGTCGATAGTGGCATAGAATTCGAAATGATTTTAAGTATGCTGTATATTGTTTGATATAATTTTATAAGTTACAATATATTTCTTAGTGTTTCAAAGAGATTAAGGGGTGTGGAACATCGCACAACTTTCAAGTACACTATAATACTGATATCAATTTGTGCCATTTACCATTTTTATATCTTCATCATTCATTTAGAAAAAATGGCCAGTTTGGTGATATTTTTTGAGATAATTATTATTATTTTTTATTTTTTTTAAACTACCGTCAAAATGGTGATTTTGGCGATATGCTTTTTGATTATCCTTTATGATAAGTGAAACTGAGAAAAGAAGAAAAAACAATCGTTGATGAGATATGCTGAAGGAAAGAGAACTGTGTGTTGAAGGCATTCGGTTTTCAACTTTTTACACCATTAATGCATTTTTACGGGAATTTCGGAGGTGGAGATGTTTAGAACATATTAAGAGGCATTATCACGGCGATTTTTATAAAAATCGTAAGAGCAATTTTTTAACAATCATTGAAAAACATGATTATTTCAATGGCAGCTACCTTATGCGCATGCGTGATATTGACTAAAACCTTAGTGGTAGGTCCCTTGCCCACCAGAAACTCGCATATCAAATTTGAACATCGTAGGTCAGTTTGTCAGGGAGTTATGCTGACCACAGACAGACATTTTTTGTAGATCACTTTTTTGAAATTAGGATGTTTCAAAACGTGAACTCTTGTGATCGCCATTAATTTTTGTTGTATTTTTAATTGGTCTCCATAAGTTTGTTCAAAACAAATACTAGAACATAGATATATATTCGAAATTTCTTCTTAAGTCTTGTTGGGTTGAAATCTGGTGAGTGCTTTTACTTCTTGAATATTTCAGAAATTCATTTGTATTTGAATTTTTTGCTTTTCAATTACGGCTGTCACGAAAATTTCGAGTAATATGTGTCTGCTTTTATGCTTTGCTTGGACACACGTAGAAAAATTTAACACTTTTGAATCAGCATAGTGGTTTCCTCTTGAAAAAGTTATTGTTTTGTTGCATTTTTCGATCACTTCAACTCGCATTTTTCTATTCCAAGATTTCAAATACAAAAGATTTAATTTTGCTACTAGTACAGATGATTAGATGATTCGGAAAAAATAAGATTATATATATATATATATGTATATATATAATATAAACTAGAAGAACTTTAATAATTTAATTTGAGAAGAAAAGTAGTATTAAAAGAGGATACTTAAAAATGAATGATAAATATTAAATTTTTTATATGTTACTTAGTATATCTTATTATTCCGAATACTATTATGAGAACTAGCACTCATGTTTGCATTCAACCGAAAAATATACAAATGGGTAGAAAACTCATTAAACTTGGAATCGTAACTATAATGATTGAGTCGTGCTCGGCATTTAGTATCATTGAGCTGAGATATACGATGTTCTTTTTTGCATATCTCTCCTTTATACGCCTATGTTCTATTCTAATTTTAACACTTCATGACAAAATAATACTCTACATGTACTTTGTCAATTATTGTTATTTAATTTTGACTACATAAGTTTTAATCAAAAAATATTCAATTCAGAATTAATAATAATCATTTTTACCCAATAGCTAAGGAAATACAGGGTTGGCACAATTTATTTGGGTGAAAATAGAGCCGTTATAATGCTAAATAACTATTATAAGAAAGCATAGTTTTTGACTTTCAGACAAATTAATGAGAATTGAATATCTAAGTGTGAAGTGTTGAACGAGTCATCTAAAAATCGAACGAAGGATGCGTTATTATAGATTCATTAAATATGGTTGATCAATGGAGAATTATATAACACTAGAAAAAAAAATCAACAACCGAACCATTATAAAGTAAATTAATGTTGAACTGTTGAATAGCTTTTTTTAAATACAAATTTATTTTTTTAAAGTTTAAAAGAAAATTCTGAAAGAATGGGGTACTTTAAAGAGGTATCTTTTAACACCGTACATTCAAAGGGATTGATTATCGTATAAACTGCATAAGTTATGGGAAATACCATACAAAGTACAACAATACAAGTATAATCTTCCATTAATATTAACAAACATTTCAGAAGAATCTTTTAGTAGCTTTTCTGTAACAGATTACTTTGAATTTAAAATGAAAAACTTGGTTAGAGTAAAGAAATAACGGAAATTTCGTTTTACTTCATTAACTGTCTTCCTTGTAGGTTCCCATACAATGCATTTAGAAAGGTCATAAACTTTAACTTTGAACTGTACTCATTTCACGTTATGTGAAATATGTTTCGGAGCAATACCAGTTTTGAATGACATTATCCGACGGAAAAAATATGAAAGAAAAATCAAATGCTGTTTCGAATTTCATTAAGGTATACATATACAATTGAGATGATTTTCTTTAATTTTTAGGTTATAATTGGAAACTCTTTGTCAGTATATATCAGAATTATAAATGCTGATTTTTTATAAACAATTTTTTTTTCTGTCAGTATTTTAATCAACTAACTGCAATTTAAGTGACTAATTAGGACATTATTAGAACATACATAAATAAACTTGTAACTAACTTAGAGGTATGATTTTTATTGCAAATAAAAGATATTATATTGACAAATGTTCCTATGGAGAATTTATTTTTAATTTGGCTGCAATATTTATTTAATTATAAGTTTTTAAATAAAAAGTTTAAAAAATACATAGTTTTTAACAAGAAATTAAGATTAAAATATGCATAAGAAATGTGTTTTTAACAATGTATATTAGATCCTCAATAGAAAACACATTCACAACTTGTGTCTACAAAACAAAATTCGAGGTTTGTAAATCGGACCAATTATTATGAAGTTATGACCGTTGGCGTAAAGTCATATAACACCAAAATGGCATTCTTCAGAAAACGCGTTTTAAAAAGTAATTTGAGTCTCAGAAGGAAAATGGTATCATTTTAATGGTAATGAATTCGGAAATATTTTAAAACGAAAAAAACAAAAACACAGAACTGAGTCAAATTTTGCAATACCTAATGTATATGTATACCTTAACATTTATTATTTGAAAAAACACTATTATTCGGTCAAAAGTATACAGCGAGGAATACCTAGAAGGTTTAAAATTGATTTTTTTCATTTTGAATCTACCACATCATCTGACAATATCAACAAGTAAATCTCAGTCTAGATCTTTACCACCACTAAAAAAAACAAAACAAAAAAAAAATAATCCAAATTCTACCCTCCATAAAGCCAAAAAGAACATTCAAGAAAGGTCTTCTCCTCTTTAATGGAAAGGTCATCTTTATATAGCTTCATCTAAAACCACAATTTTATGATTATGTATACCAAAATAAAAAGGAAACTCATAGTAGACACCTCTGTATATATATATCCACGTATTAATCTCCTTAGAAACCCTCTTCCATTCGTATCACGTTTTGTTACTTTTCATAAAATCCCGCTTTAAATTCCACCGGATTCCCTTTCTTATTCCAGCGACATAAAAGAGATCCACCTTTTGTGGACCCCCGACATTAGACTTCAGACTCACACCATTATGTCGTGGACTGAAAGGGGAAAAGAATCACCTGCCGCTGTTGAATATCGTCACGTGATAAAGTCATTTGGACCATCCCTCCCCCCCCCCCCTTTCATGACACAATGACAAGAAAATAAAGAAATCCCGATAGTAGGGAGACATCAGATAAGGTACAACGACGAAACTAACTGAAAGATAAAAAAAAAATGGCTTGGTAATGAGTATTCGTGAGCTTTGGTGGTTTCTGGGTATGTAGGGTGTGGTACCGTCAAAATGAACACCCTCGCTAAAATGCCTTGATGCTCACCTCTGACCTGCCGCCGTGGTGATCCGTTATCATCGGCAAAGGCGACATTAAAATATATCACCCTTGTGATTTCTGGTGTTTTGACGTTTTGGTTGTGGAGGAAAGATGGATGAAGATGATTGTTCGTGCTGTTGTGGGAATCGACATTTTAGATTTATGGGTTTGGGGCGGAATTTTAAATTAGAAGCGCAGGGCTATTTTTACAATCACAGAGACTTCGGTCTTCGAAATTATGTTATATCAATGCAAATGGGTTACAGAGCCAATTGATAGCATGTACATATGTGTTACACTCACTCTATGTGATTTACTTTGGATTGTAAATAGTTCTCAAGAAATGTGTTAAAACTTAAAATTGTTATGGATTTAAAAGATAGTTTCGAGCCAATTGATAGCATGCACATATGTGTTACACTCACTCTATGAGATTTACTTTGGATTGTAAATAGTTCTCAAGAAATGTGTTAAAACTCAAAATTGTTATGTATTTAAAAGATGGCTTGGAGCCAATTGATAGAATGTACATAAGTGTTACACTCACTCTATGAGATTTACTTTGGATTGTAAATAGTTCTCAAGAAATGTGTTACAATTTAAAATTGTTATGTATTTAAAAGATGGCTTGGAGCCAATTGATAGCATGTACATATGTGTTATACTCACTGTATGAGATTTTAAGTTAGATTGTAAATAGTTCTCAAGAAATGTGTTAAAACTTAAAATTGTTATGTATTTAAAAGATGGCTTGGAGCCAATTGATAGCATGTACATATGTGTTATACTCACTGTATGAGATTTTACCTTAGATTGTAAATAGTTCTCAAGAAATGTGTTAAAACTTAAAATTGATATGGATTTAAAAGATAGCTTCTTTGTGTGTCCAACTTCAGGTTGCATCTAGTATCATTGGAAAGGCACGATATTTGTAATATCAATTGCCGTTATCATCGGCAAGCATTAAGGCTGATTTACAAGTCATCACTATGTGGAACACTAATCAAGTTGAGAGGAAGGTCCTTGTGAGGCATTGATTGAAATGCCAATTTTGCGTTTACACAATACCAGAATTGGAACAATCCAGCTACTGAGCGAGCATTACTTCTCTTGTAAGTGTTCACGGAAGACTACAGGTGATTCATTGATGGGAGTTGGCGAACCAGTAAATAAAAATATGTTTGATGTACTGGAGACACCAGCTACAGGTGATTAAGTGACAAACTAGTTTTTTCTGGGATAGGAATGAAGCGTTTAGGCGATGCTAGCGCTGGCGTCTAATGACTGGCAATCTCAACTGGTATGCTGACTGGTGACGTGTGAATAAGTCTTTACTATATAAATCTTGGTGATGTTTTGACGTGTTAGTTCAGTGATTTGAGATTTGGCATATGAGATTGATAGGTTGGAATGGGCATTTAAACATTGCTTGGTATATGCTTCAGGAAAACTTAAGTTTTAAATGCACAATCATATTAGTTACAGAGTTAATTAATTGTGGATACAAGAATAAAAGCATACATTTTTTATCAAGAGCAGATTGTGTCCAACTAAATTAATCATTATGAATTTTCGATATGATACAATTGCAAAGGCGCAACCAGAAGTTTTCAATGAAGCACGAAGTTTCCTTCTGCATTTTCTCAGTAAAATACAACATCAATGTAGAAATTTTTCATACCATATTTTTGAGACTAAAATTTTTTTCAGTTTCTTAATATCCACTATTCGAGTTACATAAAACACCCCAACATAGGACTACATATTATTTTGATTATAGGTTAATCTGAAATGTTTGCATTTTGTTTAAATTCAATACAAAAAGTAAAATTTTTAGGCGACTGGACAAAAGCCAATATAATTGACATTAAACAAACATCAATTCAGGTTGGCTGATTTTATTAGATATTAATGGTGCTTGAAATACAAGGACCATGTAGCACTGAAATCCTATTATTATAATATTTAGGAACAGAAAACATTAATATATTTATATATTTTAAATGAAAGTTTATATTAAACTTGAGTAGACAAAAAGTTACGTAACTATTTTTTATGCTCTGAGCATGGACTATCTACTATAGTGCGATACAATAGACTGGCTCTATTTGAATTATGGTTGGTTGTTTTCAGATTATCTGGCGCCGTCAGCAACACGAGGGCTATAATGCGCCGAAATATTCGTCATTAGACAAGCCAACATGCATTCACAAACACCCATGCCTAACACGGGACTCGAACCCGCAACCTCGTGGTCTAGAGGCTAGCACGCTAACCACTATACCGTTTGGTCGGCTCTGAATTATGGAAAATATAAAAGTATTATTTTGAAATTATTTATTCGATTGCTGTGTAATCATAAGAAATCATTGGGATTTTGGGGGATCAGGATTGATGGTTCTGACACTAAAAACCCTCCCCATGGGCATTTGTCTCCCATAGATGTTAAGAGAAAGGGAAAATATTTCATTTAAATTTCATATGCTGTTAGTTTTGTTTTAGAAAAGCTAGACGAAGCGTATTTTAAGGTCAGGGAGCTTGTAATATTTTTCTCAGAAATATGGTAATTTATTCATGGTTATCCATTATTTGAAGCGAATTTAATTTAATGATGCAATTTTTATTGCAGATTTTATATATACTTAACACAATAAAAAAAAACATGTTTTAAGTGAATGAGTAATTTTATGCAAAACATATAGAACAAAATTATTACAAATGTGAAGTTTTAAATGAAAAACACGTCGAATTGTAATTATAGTTTGTCTGTACCTTATTCCTTACTGATAGTTCAATTTTATTTGAACTGACTTCTTTTATATTATTTTTACAATATATACATTTTCTTTAAATAGTCTAATAAATATGCACTAGTATAAAAATTTCTGAATGAGTTTAAAGACATAATATATTGAGTTCTTGGGATATTATACAACTTATGGCTATCCATAAGGTAAAAATCTTAGAAAATACTATAACCCATCAGGAAAAGCAAGACGATTCAATTTTCTGCAATCCCCATTGATAAATTACAAATCTGTCAGCAGAGCCTGAAATGTAGCATTCAAACTTATAAAAAGAAATTAAGAAAACTAGAAAAACAGTGAACTAATGAAATATTTTTTAAGTACTATTTAATACATTGTGTTTATAATAATACATTTCTTTGTTTGAAGCTCAAGCAATTGACTTATTGTTATTAAATGCTGTATACATGATACTGAAATTATGAAAACATGGTACCTGACGAAAAATATACAAAATTTAGGTAATACTTTTTTTCCAGACGGAAATGTAGCACTTCAAAGACAGTAAAATAAGTTAGTTTTACAGACCGAACCTTGTGAGGAAAGTTGTAAATAGAGTTATAGCCAAAAACGAAAAAAATCGCAATGTATTCAATTGTTGAATACACTGTATCAGATACTATAGTTGCGGTCTCTAAAATATCATATATCATTTATGAAAATTATAACTCTTTAAAAATTTCCACATTTTTCAAATGTTCCCATTTTGTAAAATATTTTAAACGAAATATTTTTTAATAAGCTTAGTAATGTATGCATCAAGGGCGTATATATGGGAGGGGCCCATGTAATAAGTTTATTATCATTTTAAATTAAAGTAATAAGTAGTTATTATTTGCATTAATTTGCAAATAATTTCCATTCTCTTAGCTTCCCAAAAATAAAAAAAGTTTATGGCACCAGAAGAAGTAGTGAAATTAAAATATGTATAATGCAGGTGAGGCTTTGGCATTTTATCTGTAGCTCTGTTTATTCAATAGTGTGCTTTTTAAATAGGTGTGTATCTGCAATCCTCTGCATTATGCTGTTGTGGAATCTTAGTTTCCTTTATTAAGTTAATGGTATTCATAATGAAGCGATAAAAATTCTTTTCAAAACTGTTTTGTAAAAAAATATCGTGTAAATAAGCAGTGCTGAAGTTGCCTGTGTCAGTAGCAATGTTCCTTTTGACATCACAAATTCTAATACCGTTGATCCAGCATCAGTTGCGGAGGATTTAAACAAATAAAGAAAAATTTAACTCGTAGAAAATGCATTGAACCTTTTAACAAATTTCTTTCTTCTTCTACACTAGTCTACAAAATTAATGGATATTTCAGTTTTTCGCTAATAACTTCTCACTGGAGCAGCATAGATACATGAAATTCACATTACAGAGGCATCTTTACGTAACATGACGATAAGTAAAACAACTCAGTGGCAAATTGAAATGCAAAGTGTACAATAGACAGGGGCCGATTTAGAAATTTGATTACTATAGGCACAATATAACAGATGCCCCCCATCGACAATTGTTGGAGTTATTTAAATATTAATTGACAAATTAGAATACCGTCTATTGCTGTCGTGATTAAATTAATGATGAGATATTGATATTTTAATTACTGATAAGAATTATTAAAATTTATTCTTGTATTTTATGGCATTGATCAAGTGAGCTGAACATAATATTGATAGTTGCATACTAATTCAGGATTTTAAATAAATGGAGTAGCATTAGTGTGCAGTTGACTTTTAGTGTAAGATATGATCTCCCCTGTAATCAATGTTTACTCGGCACTGTATTCTCATACTTGACATGTGTTTCTTGATTTAATTCTAGTGGCTAAATTACTCGTCCAGTCTTTTGAACTGTTTGTAGTGATGATTTAGAATACCGTGATGTAAAGTTTCCAATACATTAAATCTTTACAAAATGCCTATCGTAGAAGCGTCCAAATCATATTTGATGAAATTCGGAATAGAGGAATGATCTGGTTTACTTATAGGGGCGATATTCATACTTTTTTTAATAATTTATTCAAAGCAAAAGTGAAACAAAATTTACTCCAAGTAACAATAAATGCTATTTTAAATTAATTGAATAACGTCATTCGAGAAAAGATGCCCTACAAATTACGTCATTTATCACGTCATGCTACTACTTGGGTTGTACCCAAAGACCAAAACTTTTTCCCACCAAATCGTTAACTTGATTTGGTATTTACCACGTAATATCGTTTTTTCACCTTTCTATCGAACCTCTTACAAAGCCAAGTAAACACTGATGACAGGGGAGATTATATCTCACATTAAAAGTCAACTCCATGAGTTATGAGATTTTTAATGTGAATGCCATTTTGCAACTGTTCTCTAATGGTACTTCATGCTTTTGCATGTGTCCCCACTGTGCACTTTGCATTTCAATTTACGACTGAGTTGTTTTACTTATCGTTTTGTTACATAAAGATGCCTCTTTGATGTGAATTTCATGTGTCTATGCTGTTCCACTGAGAAGTTATTAGAGAAAAACTGAAATATCTTTAAATTTTGCAGATCAATGTAGTAGTTCTAGCTCAAACCATACTACAACTTTTCAAATTAAATGGCTAGAAGAATTTGAGTGGTTAGCTTATTCTGAAGGAAAATACCGATCTTTTTGTAAATATTGCTTGATATTTTCACACTCCAAAAGTATATTCAAAGGAGTTCACCAAGAAACAAGGAAATTAGTAACACAGGTTTTCAGTAATTTGATAAAAGGAACGAAAATTTTCGATCACTGCTGAAGATAAAGAACCAATAGTAGAGATAATGACCTTAAAGGTTAATTAATTAACAGAGCAGGTTTTTATTAAAAAAAAAGTTATATAAGGAAAAAAGTAGGGGGAGTGTGGAAAATAATATTAACGAGAATGCAATTAAGTGTTTTATAAAATAATCTGCTGTCATATAATAAAGCATTAGTTCATTTCAGTTATAAAAGTAAACTGAATATATATATATATATATATATATATATATATATATATATATATATATATATATATATATATATATATATAAAATAATAGCTATGTTTTTTTCCAATATTTCGTTTAAAGCCCCTTGAAAACCATCCTTAATCCTTGAGTGAGAGCTCACTTAAAACATAAAAAAACAAGTGCAAATAACGGTAAGTTTGGTCGTATTGGCCCCTCCCGAAATTGTAACCTATATACGCCACTGGTATGCATAAAACTTTGTGAAGGTTTGTGTATTAATATAAAATTCCAGACTGTATACTTTAAAGAGGTAAAGGTCGTTGATCGTACAAACCAGACAGCATATTTCATCTATTGCGTTTAAACCAGCATTGAATATGACGCTGCTGCGAACATGATTGAAAGTTTATTTTCATACATTCTCTAGGAATATGACAGTATTCCGCTTCCAAGCCGACAGTATTCAATTTCGCCCACCTGATGGCTTTGTGGTAAACGCTCTGACATGCCAAAAGTGCCGTGTTCTAATTCCGGGTGACCGTTGTGGTTCCATGGGTGATTGTTGTGGTTCGAAATCCATGTTAAACTGCAAGTCCCGGAACGATTAGCCATCATATCGCATAAAAATAGGTCGTTGAGCGTACAATCCAACCAACTCCTTCTCATTCATTCGGCGTAAGTCTAAATCACGCCATTTTTAATAAGAAACTTCACTTCTGCTTACACTGAATTTTCAGTATAGCTGTTATTTTTGTACTTGATTTGATGCTCAAAGTACTATCATTATACGCATTGTAATGGTTAAGTCTTTTATCTGCAACAATATATTTTAGCTTTATAAAGTTGGAAATAAAAAATGGTAGAGTTACACTACAGTCTGCATTAAAAAATACTTATGTAATGTATTTTCTTTCGTACTTCCCTTTTCGTTTTTGCATTTTCTAGTATTTTCCGGAATCTGTGAGATGCGCCTTGAGCCTGGTCAGGTCTGGATTAAACCAGCTCCGACCAGTTCTTTGGAGCATCACCAATCTATAAAAACTCATTCTTCTGCTAGACTACGTTTTTTTACTTTTTGACACTCTGCCCCCTTTAAGCTTGCCAATCTTCTCCCCTGCTCTCCTCATTTCTAGAAATAAATTCTTTTTTAATTCGACCACGACTTGCTTATTAAGACGGTCAACATCACTTCCCGTTACATATATATAAATGGGCCGTTCAAATAATATGTAAGCACCCTGGGCACCCTGGGGGGGGGGGGGGGGGTTAGCGATTTGCTTATTTTTGCTGACAAGGGGGGGGGGAGGGAGTATGAGTGATGCTTACGTAAGCATTTAATAATCCCTTTATTTCTAAAAAAAAATTGAAACTTACAAAAAATTTCACTTTTGTACACCGAGTTCTAGGATAGGTGATTTTCCATTCAAATCGATCTAAGGGATTTAAACTTACGTCACATAAGAGTGACGTACTCTGCCTTCAGCCAATTACAATCAAACATTGATGATGCAAAATACTGCAGTTTCATAATGAATACAGGGGATTCCACTCTTTTGGGTGTTTGGAGACGTAAATCCTAAATTAAACCTAACTTATGTGAGAGACAATTTTTCTTTTTGTTTCGCTTGGCGACTGGCGGTCGCCTAAGATGGAACAGTAGTTGGTTTAAAGTTCAAGATTCCGAATTGAGTTGTGTTTTGAACAAGTTTCTTTTCCCACTGCAATCCTTCTTGAACTTTTTGAAGATTAAGCAAATATAGTTGCTCTGCTTTCTGTTTGCTTTTTTTTAAAAAAAAACCATATGTCTTCATTTCGTGAAATTGTATATAAAAATCTGTTTGAAGCTTTTAAAAAGTCTACATCAAACAAACCCATGAAAGATATTCAGAATATAAATAATGAGGTATGGCGTCATTTTAAAAATGCCTCTAAAACTGACGAAGAACTGGAAGTGTTGGTGTTAAAAAGAGTCGAAGAAGAGTTGCGAAAGGCAACTAGAAAAAATTAAGTTAAAGTTCATTATTTGCATTGAATCCTAACTTTTTTTTAGATTATTAACGTCACAAAAAACAAAAAAAAAATCAGGAGGAGGGAGGGGTGGGGGGGGGGGTTACCGTATGCTTACGTAATTATAGAGGGGGGGGGGGATGCGATTTGCTTATTTTTGCTTGCAAGGGGGGAGAGGGGTCAAAAATTACCAAAAACATTGAACGACCCCATATATATAACGTCTACTATTTTATTTTAATTCTTGTATTCTGAAAGAAAGTGAGGGCATGAAGAAATTACCGAAAATGCATACTTTTTATTTCACTGTACCTATTCGCATCTGACCATTGGTTTTTAAGTAAAAATTTCTTTTTGGAGTTTCCGAATTCAATACGCATGCTTCAAAACGTCACTTCGCAAACTGATACAGATGAAGATGCATTAAATCACTGGAGAGTCGCCCTTTCAACTGTCATTTCAATTCACAAGTCGGCGACAAATGTTATCCTTTGTGTTCACCCTAAGAAGCTATTTCTTCCACAAAGACGGATGTGACGTATCGTGTGACGTTTTTACAATGCTAAGAACAATGGCGATTCATGGGCGTTTTTCCTGCCGCTTTGTGTCAAATCTGCTCAGCATTTCACTTCAACGAACACAATCATTAATATTCATGGGGCAGTTTTTTTATGTTTTGTCATGATATTTCTCGTAATGGAAAGTTTTTTTTTTGTGTAACTTGAAGTGTGAGACGTAGGTTATTTATTCTTGTTTTTTGCAGTTTCAATTCTGAGAATTTATCTAATTCTGACACGAATGTTAGAAGAAAAATTTCTCATAACTTCTTGCACGATACTTTTAGTAATGAATTGACAAGGATGGTATTTTTTCTATTTATATTGTTTTTATTAGGATAAGATAAAAAAAAAAAAATGCATTGTCACAAATTCGAAAATAAAACAAATACTTACTTTTATTTTTATTAGGAAATAATACTTTTCTCAAGTGTTAAAAGGTGTATTTAGTGTTTAGATCACTTGAACTAAATATTCAATGAAAAATAATTAAATTAAATATGTTATTTAAAACTAATCTGAAAAAGGGATATTGGTATCTTTATTGAAAAAATTAGTGGAATCATGAAGTATAACAAGCTATGTGTGACTGTATGTCGTCTCCGTGTCCGTTCATTCAAATTTCTGAATAACACAAATGAAGTGAAATGCTTATACAAAGGTTATGTCTATATGAGGTCTATATGCAGCCTAAACTATAGACAAGAAGCCATATGCTAAATGAAAGGTCTAGTTAATATTAGTTTCCATGCCAGAATTAAAAATAAAAAGTGCAGGAGATGATTACTGGAATACTCAGTATTTAGACATACACTGTAAATGCTACATGAGCCATTTGCCAGCTGTATTTCGTTATTAAAAGCATTATAGATGTTATTAATAGCATTATATATGTTATTAATAGCATTATATATGTTATTAATAGCATTATAAATGTTATATATATCATTATAAACGTTATTAATAGCATTATATATGTTATTAATAGCACTCTATATGTTATTAATAGCATTATAAATGTTATTAATAGCATTATATATGTTATTAATAGCATTATAAATGTTATTAATAGCATTATAAATGTTATTAATAGCATTATATATGTTATTAATAGCATTATAAATGTTACTAATAGCATTCTATATGTTATTAATAGCATTCTATATGTTATTAATAGCATTATAAATGTTATTAATAGCATTATATATGTTATTAATAGCATTATAGATGTTATTAAAAGCATTATATATGTTATTAATAGCATTCTATATGTTATTAATAGCACTCTATATGTTATTAATAGCATTGTAAATGTTATTAATAGCATTATAAATGTTATTAATAGCATTATAAATGTTATTAATAGCATTATATATGTTATTAATAGCATTATAAATGTTATCAATAGCATTATAAATGTTATTAATAGCATTATATATGTTATTAATAGCATTATAAATGTTATTAATAGCATTATATATGTTATTAATAGCATTCTATATGTTATTAATAGCATTATAAATGTTATATATATCATTATAAACGTTATTAATAGCATTATATATGTTATTAATAGCACTCTATATGTTATTAATAGCATTATAAATGTTATTAATAGCATTATATATGTTATTAATAGCATTATATGTGTTATTAATAGCATTATTTATGTTATTAATAGGATTAAATAAATCTTATCAACTGGAAGCGAATTGAAATTGGAAACCATAGCAACTATATGGGAAGAATATGCCTTGGCTCTAAGGAAAGGTTTAATGTAAAGGTATTTAGAACTTGGGAATTCGGAAAACGATTTCTAATCAGATTTTTGAAAAACTAATAATTCTAACTACATTTTTGTTTAAAAAAATTAAAAATTGGTAGTTTTTTTTTTTTTACACATTATTCTCAATCTTCCCAGGTCAGCAATTTCAGTCAATTAATTTTACTCTGTTAAAAATTTTGTTCCCCTCTTGCACCAAAAATTGGTTCCCAATTAGCTGCAAACAACATTTGGGGCTTAGTTTCACGATTTAATGATTCTACCTCGGACCGTAAAAACCATTAAATCGTGAAACTTAGCACCAAATGTTGGTTACAACTAAATGGGAACTAATTTTTGGTGGATGGTAGAGGACATTTTTTAACAGTGTACTTGTATGGTATTCTAACATTATCACAAGTTCATGTCGCAGAGGAGGTCGAACAAGTGCTTAGAATGCGAAGGTAATCAAGTTTGATTCCTTCCTTATGTATTCTGTAATTTCAGAATTTTAATTATTACATTTATTACAAGGCAAAGCAATTTAAAATCTGAAATTACAGAACACATAAGGAAGGAATCAAACTCGACTCCTCTCGCATTCTAAGCACTTGTTCGACCTCCTCTGCGACATGAGCTTGTGATAATGTGAGAATACTATCATAAATTTAATATACTATCGGGAATCAGGTAAAGATTTATGATAGTATTCTCACATTATCACAAGTTCATGTCACAGAGGAGGTCGAACAAGTGCTTAGAATGCGAAGGTAGTCAAGTTTGATTCCTTCCTTATGTATTCTGTAATTTCAGAATTTTAAATAATTACATTCATTACAAGGCAAAGCAATTTAAAATCTGAAATTACAGAACACATAAGGAAGGAATCAAACTTGACTCCTCTCGCATTCTAAGTACTTGTTCGACCTCCTCTGCGACATGAGCTTGTGATAATGTGAGAATACTATCATAAATTTAATATACTATCGGGAATCAGGTAAAGATTTATGATAGTATTCTAACATTATCACAAGTTCATGTCGCAGAGGAGGTCGAACAAGTGCTTAGAATGCGAATGTAGTCAAGTTTGATTCCTTCCTTATGTATTCTGTAATTTCAGAATTTTAATTATTACATTTATTACAAGGCAAAGCAATTTAAAATCTGAAATTACAGAACACATAAGGAAGGAATCAAACTCGACTCCTCTCGCATTCTAAGCACTTGTTCGACCTCCTCTGCGACATGAGCTTGTGATAATGTGAGAATACTATCATAAATTTAATATACTATCGGGAATCAGGTAAAGATTTATGATAGTATTCTCACATTATCACAAGTTCATGTCACAGAGGAGGTCGAACAAGTGCTTAGAATGCGAAGGTAGTCAAGTTTGATTCCTTCCTTATGTATTCTGTAATTTCAGAATTTTAAATAATTACATTCATTACAAGGCAAAGCAATTTAAAATCTGAAATTACAGAACACATAAGGAAGGAATCAAACTTGACTCCTCTCGCATTCTAAGTACTTGTTCGACCTCCTCTGCGACATGAGCTTGTGATAATGTGAGAATACTATCATAAATTTAATATACTATCGGGAATCAGGTAAAGATTTATGATAGTATTCTAACATTATCACAAGTTCATGTCGCAGAGGAGGTCAAACAAGTGCTTAGAATGCGAAGGTAGTCAAGTTTGATTCCTTCCTTATGTATTCTGTAATTTCAGAATTTTAATTATTACATTCATTACAAGGCAAAGCAATTTAAAATCTGAAATTACAGAACACATAAGGAAGGAATCAAACTTGACTCCTCTCGCATTCTAAGCACTTGTTCGACCTCCTCTGCGACATGAGCTTGTGATAATGTGAGAATACTATCATACATTTAATATACTATCGGGAATCAGGTAAAGATTTATGATAGTATTCTCACATTATCACAAGTTCATGTCACAGAGGAGGTCGAACAAGTGCTTAGAATGCGAGAGGAGTCAAGTTTGATTCCTTCCTTATGTATTCTGTAATTTCAGAATTTTAATTATTACATTTATTACAAGGCAAAGCAATTTAAAATCTGAAATTACAGAACACATAAGGAAGGAATCAAACTCGACTCCTCTCGCATTCTAAGCACTTGTTCGACCTCCTCTGCGACATGAGCTTGTGATAATGTGAGAATACTATCATAAATTTTATATACTATCGGGAATCAGGTAAAGATTTATGATAGTATTCTCACATTATCACAAGTTCATGTCACAGAGGAGGTCGAACAAGTGCTTAGAATGCGAGAGGAGTCAAGTTTGATTCCTTCCTTATGTATTCTGTAATTTCAGAATTTTAATTATTATATTTATTACAAGGCAAAGCAATTTAAAATCTGAAATTACAGAACACATAAGGAAGGAATCAAACTCGACTCCTCTCGCATTCTAAGCACTTGTTCGACCTCCTCTGCGACATGAGCTTGTGATAATGTGAGAATACTATCATAAATTTTATATACTATCGGGAATCAGGTAAAGATTTATGATAGTATTCTCACATTATCACAAGTTCATGTCACAGAGGAGGTCGAACAAGTGCTTAGAATGCGAGAGGAGTCAAGTTTGATTCCTTCCTTATGTATTCTGTAATTTCAGAATTTTAATTATTATATTTATTACAAGGCAAAGCAATTTAAAATCTGAAATTACAGAACACATAAGGAAGGAATCAAACTCGACTCCTCTCGCATTCTAAGCACTTGTTCGACCTCCTCTGCGACATGAGCTTGTGATAATGTGAGAATACTATCATAAATTTAATATACTATCGGGAATCAGGTAAAGATCTACTTGTGATTTAAGCGTAAATTTATACTTGATGGGAATCGACTTGGTGCTTAGTCCAAAATAACACCCAGTTGGACAACAATGCCGGACAATATCGCTTAATATTAGCCAATCCCGATGTGGAACGTTGTAAAAAGATATTGATCAATCTTGCCCAATGCTGGATAAAATATACTGCAAGTTTTGAAATATATATTGTTGCTTTCTCATCCTTGTTGATTCAATTTCTGCAAAGTTGGAAATCACGAAATGTGTTCTTATGACATTATTATTATTATTATTATTAATATTTTTATTAATATTGTTGCGTGGATGGGTTCGAAAGATTTGAAGACAAAGCAGATCAAAACTTTCAGAAATTTATTCCTATATAACTCTTCACAGATTCTTTATAACTCCAGAACTTGCCGTTCTAATAGATTCAATACAGCTCTTTACACAATAATGGAGCTCAAACAGCAGTTAAAAACTAGATATACAGCTGCTAAAATCGTCGCACAAGACAATGCAATACAGTTCACTACTCTGAATGCTCGTTGAGAGACTACCTAACTAGATAACTCCACTAATTCAACTCACGGCCGGCCTTATGTAGGAAAGTCAATCCTTCGTGAATCTTTTAGAGATAGCAATTTGGAGGATTTTCCAGATCGTAGTCGAAAAGCTCTATACATGTACATAGGGACCGAAAATATCAAGTTTGGTGACATTTGGCGATTTCTCGCCAAATTTGGCCCCCAAAATTAGTCGCCAAAACCATCGCTAACTTGGCGAGATTGCAATTAAGAATAAGGTTAAATGGCCTTCTCCTTGTAAAACTTGTTTTCCAGCATGATCCCTGTAGAACTCGTTTTCAAACAAATAAGAGAAGCATTGCAGGAAAGCGAAGTAAAGTCAACTCTTGCACTGCCTTATGCGAAATGTACATAAATGTCCCTTTTTACATAATTAATACTACGAAATATTTACAAATATACAGAGATTCGTAACAATATATATTTTCGAGCAATACACTAGCCACGTCAAAGCAGAACTCAAACATGAATTATACAAGAAAAACTACTATCGCAAGCATGTTAATTTTTCATTAGAACTGACAATTACCATAAAAATACCGAAACATAATTACAATTTACAAGAAAAACGCATTTCACTTCAGAGACTCGCATATCGATGAAAGAAAAATCGATTAAGAGGATTACGATTCTCTTGCAAATCGATATACCATTTCATATTTGAATCAAACCTTTCCCCCAATGTGATAGGGAAACAAAATAACAGTTGATCCCTTTTCCAATAATTAGAAAGGAAATTCGTGTGTTTAGAGGGTATTACGTGGTATCATTTCCTTTCACCCGCGCAAAATACACGTGAGAGTGTGTGCAGATGGAGAGATAGGAATCATTCTGCGGATTTCATTGTCTGGAATATAATAACTTTATTTCTGAAATGAACGAAGAGCTTTTTCCTCGTCATTTGTTGGTTGTTGGAATGTCTTCAAGCATTATATGTCTGCTTTTTTTATTATTTTTTATGGAGAGGAATTGATTTCATTGCTTAAGAAAGTTAGATCAAGGCGGTCACTGATGCTAAAACACTGTATTTCCAGAGCTATTCATAATAGTTTATTTATAGTCCGAGAGTCTACTGCAATTTTTGGACCCCATCGAACATCATTCTGAATTTCTTATAGAAATTGGAGAAAAGTGAGTAGATTACGAATCCAATGGTCTGCCGTGGCAAACATGGCCGAAACTGATCAAAAATTGACTTGGAATGAGTTGAACTAAAATCCGATTGCTAAATATGTCATAACTTGCCAAAAACAGAACACACTTTTTCGTCTGGTAACCCATTGCATTTTCGTTTTCAACTAGAAAAAGCGCAAACGATTTCTGATCTCTGTCTCGGAAAACTTGTATCTTTTGAAAGTAAGCCAAATTGGCTACATCAGTTACGTCCTCCATGACGTAATGTTTATTGCTAATTTGGCTCATTGGTGAAAGATGCAAGTAAGCCATAGCCACACATCTGAATCGTCTGCAACCTTCTTAATTGAAAATTAAAGGGTGAAGGTTACCAAATAAAAAAAATGCTAATTATTTGGCAAGTTATGGCGCATTTAGCAATTGGTTGGTTGTTTTCAGATTATCTGGCGCCGTCAGCAACACGAGGGCTATAACGCGCCGAAACTTTCGTCATTAGACAAGCCAACATACATTTACAAACACCCATGCCTAACACGGGACTCGAACCCGCAACCTCGTGGTCTAGAAGCTAGCACGCTAACCACTATACCGTTTGGTCGGCCATTTAGCAATTGGATTTAGTTCAACTTATTAAAAATCGATTGTTTACCAGTTTCGGCCATTTTTGCCACGGCAGACCAGTGGATTCCCAATCTACTCACTTTTCTCTAATTTCTATAAAAAATTCAGAATGATGTTCGATGGGGTCCAAAAATTGCAGTCACCTCTCGGACTAGTAGTGTTATATTAAGTCTTTCAGAAATTAATACTTAAAGGGACTTGGTATCCCTTGTTTTCACAAAAAATAATAAAAATATAAATTTTCTATTTTTTGCGTCTTTTATTGTCTGTGAAAATTTTTCCTTATTGTGGCAAGTTTTTGAGCTGATCCGATAACTGCAATTAAAGAAAAACTATAGTTTTATAGAGAATTTATCAATGCTACAATAACTTCTTCGATGTTTAGAACGCAGTTTTCTCAGTTCGTGATTTTTGAAATTGCAATTCTACTCAAAATGCTAATACTTCAGAAAATATGAATGAAATGACTTGAAATTTTTTTTGTGCGTCATTCTATATATCTATTTGACAAAATTGGCATGGATTTTTGAATGAAATGAAAACTTTTTTTTTTACTAATTTAAATCTTGAAAAATAGCCGTTTTTTACGCTTTTTTTTACAAATAGGTAAAGTAATCATCGTTTTTCACAAAAACTCTTTTTTTAATTAGCATTATGATTATTATAATTATTTTTTACTTATTCTAATTCTGATGCCTAAAAAGTTAGATTATATTACTAATTATTATATATATATATATTTTTTTTTTTTTTTTTAAATCAGAAAAAATTTTGAAAAATAAAAAAGAGAGAATTTGAAATTTGATAATTTTTTTTTTAAATAAAATTTAGTTTTTATTTAGTAATACTTCCAAATATGTAAAAATTATAATCTTAAATGCTTAATTAGAAAAAAAAGAAAAAAGTTTGAAGTGTACCAAGTCCCCTTAACTTTGAAATAATGTAACTGTAAAACAGTAAGTGATAGAAAGAAGAGAAAAGTGGTACGTAGGATAGACTTATATGAAATTTTAACCCATTGACGGTCATGCACATATATATACATCATAGGATCCCCAGTTTTTCCAGCAATACACAACATTTTTAAATTTATAAATAAAATTTAAAATAAAATATTTTTTTAGATATTTTTTAAAGGATTATAGTCTAAAACAAAATGAATAAAAAATAATTTTAAAAAATATGTATTTGAATTAAAAATATAATTAAAAAATTATTACAGGGAAAACAACTGAGGAATTTTGCCCATTCCCATGACCATTAGTGGGTTTTAAATTCATATATTTTCAAAATTTGTTGCTATATTGAAATGTGCCCACAAATTTTAAAATCTGAAAATAGCGGGATGAGTTAATCCTTTCCTTCAAGGAAAAAGCACTACGAACTCTTTACTGAATTGTTCAGATAAAAAGTTTGCTCTTTGCAGAATGAAGAGATTTGAAAGACACACAGTAGGATTTTGAAATCCTTTATATTAACTTCGCTTTTGTATGCATGTATTCATGTTTGTTTGTCGATGCGAATGGAATCTGCGGAGGTCTAATTAACTCCCTTGCCATCATCCAATTGGGCTGAAACTTGGCAGATAGGTTCGACGTCGATGACAATGTATTCTATCAAATTTTGGGGCTGTTACTGTCACTAAAATGTCGCTTTTACGGAATACTAATAAACCAAAAGCTTTGAACCGGCCATTGTTGAAATTCTTTCCTGTTGCCAAATTTTTTTCAATAAATAAATAACAAAACTACTTCAATCTGAATAAATAAATGATGTTTGGATGACGTTCACGTTAATTTTTAATAAATAAATTTTGAAACGTAGTTTGCCGCACATTTTGCTGATAGAAATGTTTTTAATATAGGCACTGTGCTAATGAATATAAAAATTGACAATACATATAAAGGATATTTTAAAAACTATTTTTGTGGATTATATTATTAGTACTCTATATTCAACAATTTTGTTTATTTGCAAATACAACAAAATGACAATGAGCCCCATCGGTAAATCACATGGATCCGTCATCAGACGTATCCCCATCAATCAATTTTATTTTCGTAAAAGAGAGAAAAGTTTATTTCTCATAAGTGAAACTGAGGAGAGAAAAAAAAACTATAGTTGATGAGGTATGTTCAAGGAAATAGAACTTTGTTTTTAAGGTATACATATACAATTGAGATGATTTTCTTTAATTTTTAGGTTATTATTTCAAACTTTTTGGCAGTATATCAGAATTAAAAATGATGCATTTTTATGTATAAACTTTTTTTATCCGTCAATTTTTTAATCGGCTAATTGCAATTAAAGTGACCAATTCGGACATTAGTATAACATATATAAATAAACTTGTAATTAACTTAGAGGTATTATTTTTATTGAAAATAAGAGATATTATATTGAGACATGTTCTTATGGAGAATTTTGAATTTGGCTTCAATATTTATTTAATTATAAGTTTTTAAATAAAAAGTTTTAAAAAATACATAGTTTTTAACAAAAAATTAAAATTAAAATATACATAAAAAATTTGTTTATAACAATATGTATTAGATTTTCCATAGAAAACACATTCACAACTATTGTCTACAAAACAAATCTAGAATTTTGTAAATCGGACCATTTATTATGAAGTTATGACCGTTGGCGTAAAGTCATATAACACCAAAATGTCATTCTTCAGAAAACGCGTTTAAAGTTTGCTACACTAATGAACGTGATACAAAACAGGTTCACAAAACCTACTGTAATTTAAAAAGTAATTTGAGTCTCAGAAAGAGAATGGTATCATTTTAATGATAATGAATTCGGGAATATTTTAAAAACAAAAAACAAAAACGCAGTCTTGAGTCAAATTTTGCAATTCCTAATGTATATGTATGCCTTAAGGGCATTCCTTTTTCAATTTTTTACGCCATTAAAACATTTTTACGAGAATTTCGGGGTTGGGGATGTTTAAAACACCTTAAGAGGCATTACCACAACACATTTTGGATAAAATCGTTAGAGCCGTTTTTTATAGAAATTACTGAAAAAAATGAATTTTTCAATGGCAGCTACCTTATGCGCATGCGCGATTGTGATGAAAACTTTCATGGTAGGTCTCTGTGTCATCACCATCCCGCACACCGAATTTAAATATCGTAGGTCAATTTGTTCGTGAGTTATGCTGACCACATACATACACACACAGTTATTTTTTCTAGACCATTTTTTTTTTTTTTTTTTTAAATCAGGATGGTCCAAAACGTGTAGAAATGGGGGAAAAAAATCCGAATTTTTAACTTTCAAATGCCCATATGTATCCATAGGGTAATGAAAGTATAGCATTCGGTAAATTTTTTTTTTTGTGTGATTTTTTTGTATTTCTCCACGTTTTAGAACATCCTAATTTCAAAAAAGTGATCTAGAAAAAGTGCATATCTGTGTGTGTGTGTATGTGGTCCGCATAACTCCCGAACAAATTGATCTACGGAATTCAAACTTGGTGTGCGAGTTGGTGGTAGTCATGTGACCTACCGTTAAGGTTTTCGTCAAAATCGCGCATGCGCGTAAGGTAGCTGCCATTGAAAAAATCATGTTTTTCAGTAATTTTTAAAAAACGGTTCTAACGATTTTGTTCAAAATTGCTGTGGCAATGCCTCTTAAGGTGTGTTCTAAACATCCCCATCACCGAAATTCCTTTAAAAATGCTTTAATGGCGTTTAAAGTTGAAAAAACGAATGTCTTTAACGTAGAGTTCTCTTTCCTAGGGATTCCCTCATCTACGATCTTTATTTTTTTTTTTGTCTCTGCTCAGTGTTCCACATACAAGAAAGGATAATATAAAAGTTAATGATAAGAATATCACCAAAATTCCAATTTTTTCGATTATTTTTTTTTTTTTTTGTCTCTGCTCAGTGTTCCACATACAAGAAAGGATAATATAAAAGTTAATGATAAGAATATCACCAAAATTCCAATTTTTTCGATTATTTTTTTTTTTTTTTTGTCTCTGCTCAGTGTTCCACATACAAGAAAGGATAATATAAAAGTTAATGATAAGAATATCACCAAAATTCCAATTTTTTCGATTTTTTTTTTTTTGTCTCTGCTCAGTGTTCCACATACAAGAAACGATAATATAAAAGTTAATGATAAGAATATCACCAAAATTCCAATTTTTTCGATTTTTTTTTTTTTTTTTTTTTTTTGTCTCTGCTCAGTGTTCCACATACAAGAAAGGATAATATAAAAGTTAATGATAAGAATATCACCAAAATTCCAATTTTTTCGATTATTTTTTTTTGTCTCTGCTCAGTGTTCCACATACAAGAAAGGATAATATAAAAGTTAATGATAAGAATATCACCAAAATTCCAATTTTTTCGATTTTTTTTTTGTCTCTGCTCAGTGTTCCACATACAAGAAAGGATAATATAAAAGTTAATGATAAGAATATCACCAAAATTCCAATTTTTTCGATTTTTTTTTTTTTTTTGTCTCTGCTCAGTGTTCCACATACAAGAAAGGATAATATAAAAGTTAATGATAAGAATATCACCAAAATTCCAATTTTTTCGATTTTTTTTTTCTCTGTTAAGTGTTCCACATACAAGAAAGGATAATATAATTTAATGATAAGAATATCACCAAAATTCCAATTTTTACGATTTTTTTTTTTTTATTAAAGACCCATATAAGAATTATCACAAAAATATCGCCAAATGGGCAATTTTTTCTAAGCGACTGATGAAAATATAAAAATGATAAATTACACAAATCTACATCAGCAATATAGTGTAATTGAAAGTTGTGCGATGTTCCACATCAATAGTTTTGTTGACCGAATGCTATACTTTCATTACCCTATGTATACATACGGGTAAATGAAAGTAAAAACTTACAGAAATAATGTACAATATAGTTAACTATAAAATGACGTCGGCTTGGGTGGTGAATATTTACATCAATGAATTTATTGTGATCCTAAAAGATCTGTTTACATTCTTAAATTTGATTTTGTGTAAAAACTAAAATAATTTCAATGATTGATCGATTACTAGTGTTAGCACATTGTTTAAGGGTAAAATAAGTCGTTTAAAATTAAGGACCAATGTTTTGTGTATTTTTGGGATTGAAATAATCAACCGAAATTGGGATCAACCGATACAGAAATTAACCTATTTCACCACCGATACAAATATAAATTGTAAAAGAAATTCATATGTATGTTTCTAATGGATATTATTAGGTTTAGAAATAAGACCATTTTTTAAAAGCAGGTTCACATAATTGGTGCTTGGTTAGAATTCTGACCCCGTATGTCAAAAGTGACAGGTCTGGATTATAGCTTAAGCATGGATGTTTGTTATGGCTTAGAATGTACTTTAAGTTGTAGGTTTTGAACAGTTTAGTCATTAAAGTGCACAAAAATTGGTGGTTGTGTGTACAAGTTAACCAGATAACTTGAAAAAAAGGTGCATATGACAAAATCTTTCACGAAATTATATTTCGGGATTCAAGTATTCAATCCCAAACCTTTAACCACGTTTTGAGTTAAAAATAAAGAAGTTACATCTAAATGTAGAAAAATAGAAATCTACCGAAAAGGGAATTTTAAATATCTAACCTTAAAGTCCGTTTTTATGATTCTGGTCCTGTCAATGTCAGTGAACAATTAATAATTGCTGTCTGAAAGATGAAGTGGTGATAGTACACAATTTTTAAATCCTTTATATTACCTTCGCTTTTGTCGATGGGGGCGGAATCTGCGGAGGCCTAATTAACCCACTTACCGTCATCCAATCTGACTGAAACTTGGAAGATGCGTTCGATATCAATGACAACGCATTCTATCAAATTTTGGGTCTATTACTGTCCTTAAAAGGTCACTTTTATGGAATATTAATAAAATTGCGTTAAAATATCATTGAATCGATCATTGTTGAGACACTTTCATGTTGCCATAATTTTTTTTTTGATAAATAAATGATAAATTACTTTAACCAGAATAAATAAATGATGATTGGACGTCAGTGAAGAAATACAAGTTAATTTTTAATAAATAAATTTTGAAACTTATACTAAACTTCAACTTAACTAGACATCACTTAGACGGTAGATCGTCACAGTGCTCATAGGTATTTAATCCATTTTGGCGGCGTGAAAGCATAATGTTCGCCAAACCACAACCCTGTAGAGAACAAAAGGCTGTAAGGTTTGGCGAGAATTATGTCTTCACTCCGCCAAAATGGATTAAATACCTATGAGCACTGTGACGATCTACCGTCTAAGTGATGTCTAGTTAAGTTGAAGTTTAGTATAGTTAAGTACACATTTTCTGGTAGAAATGTTTTTGATATCGGCACTGTGTTAATGAATAAAACAATTGACTATGCTATCATTAAATTGACCAAAATATTTTTTAAAATTTTAAATTATGGGTTACATTATTATTAGGTTTGGCAATAAAAAAAAATAATTCGAAGAAAAATATAAACTATATTACACTTTAAAGATCAACACCTCTTGGATTTTAGGGATTATCCAGAGTTCAGTTAAGTTAATTTAAAGTAGTGGACTGTAGAAATTTTACATTTATTTATTAAAGACATACAATGCACACACATAATACAGATTTACTTACACGTATAAAGCCGACCAAACGGTATAGTGGTTAGCGTGCTAGCCTCTAGACCGAGAGGTTGCGGGTTCGAGTCCGGTGTTAGGCATGGGTGTTTGTAAATGTATGTTGGCTTGTCTAATGACGAATGTTTCGGTGCATTATAACCCTCGTGTTGCTGACGGCGCCAGATAATTTGAAAACAACCAACCAACCAACTTACACGTATAAAACATTTATAATTATTCAAAACTAATAAGTTGTAGTTGAGTACTCGACTCCAATTTTGAGACATGTGTCTCCTAACAAATTCAATTCAATTCTTCTTATCTTCTCGTGTATTCTCCACTAAGGGAAGACACCACAAGGATAAATTGTTCTTGAACAATCAGGCACAAACACGGACATTTGCATTGCTTCAACTTATTTCACTTTATTCACTGACGAAACTTTGTTTCTTTTTTGTGTCATGAAACTAGCGTGTCCGCCTTGCATTAACTTTGAGATTTTTCTCCAACCCCAGCCAGACAGTAATCAAAGCAATGCATATCCTTTGGCGTATTCAAGAGCTTATTGCATTTGCAGGGTGACCCAAAAAGAGCTGGCACATTTGAAAAATGAATTGGGGGTAAAAATCAGTCTGCATTTTACTTTGGAAACTAGAGAATTTTATCCCATTATTTTTCAAAATAGTTACAAAGTTAATCAGCAGATGGCACTCTTAAATCACAAAAAAAATATGAACATCTTGCACAAACTACGAAGCGATGTTTTCAAAATAATCACCATTTCATGAACAATATAGCGCAACTGAAACATCGATTTGCAGTTTTTGAAAATACGTTCAAACCATTTTTTTTTTTAATTCTTCATTCAACAGCGCTATCTCTTGGTGAACTTTGTAACGATTTTTAAAAATTTATGGATACAATTCTATAAGTAGTCTATGTAGAATGTAGTAAGCTGTTCATTTTAATCGTCTTTGTTTTTCATATTTTTGATTTATTTTTCAAACGTGTCAGTCCTTTATCAAACAACCTCTTTATGTTTCAAATCATTATAGGGAATCAACTAACCTGCAGAAAAAGGTAGTGCGCCTAACCAGGGATTAAGGTTTCACAAAGAAAATTATTTTTATTAAAATACAAATACGAACAGATCAAAAGTATAATGCTACTGTACCTTTTCCTAGTTTAAAAACTTAACAAAACTTAATGGATATTTGGAATTTATATAAGCTATTAATTATATTATGTGGAAAATAGAATTGAAGAGTTTTTCAATGTAATAAATATTTTTGTTTAAATTAATAATTTCAATTTTAGCAGCAATAAAAAAAACATCCATATCGTCTGGAAACTTGATTTGAAGAGACTTAAAAATGATAAAATGCCTTTTTGATGTTTTTATCAAATTAACAGCTTTAATAAAATATTTCAAACTTGTTGATATCCCATAGAAATTTTATCTCGAAAGTCTATTAAATGAGCAAAATGCTATATTTATGAAATTTTTAAATCAGAAACGTGAATGTAAATTCGAACATGCATTAATGTGCGGTTGAAATTTGATTTTGGAGTATTTCAATATAGCAAAATGCATTTTTTAGGAATAACAACATAGCGAAAAAATTGAAAATTTTGATATCCACAGGAAATTTTATTTTTAGTCTTTTTGAGGTTTGTTGACATCTTCTAGAAAATCGATTTTAATACTTTTTCAAGGATTAAATTGTATTTATTTGCCTAGTTTTTAAACTAAGAAATAATAGCTTAATGTTTGAAATGTGGTGATAGCCTCTGGAAAATTCAGTTAGGTTGGTTGGTTGTATTCAGATTCTCTGGCGCAGTCAGCAACACGAGGGCTATAATGCGCCGAAACATTCGTCATTAGACAAGCCAACATACATTTACAAACACCCATGCCTAACACGGGTTTGTTTGGTTGGTTGTTTTCAGATTATCTGGCGCCGTCAGCAACACGAGGGCTATAATGCGCCGAAACATTCGTCATTAGACAAGCCAACATACATTTACAAACACCCATGCCAAACACGGGACTCGAACCCGCAACCTCGCGGTCTAGAAGCTAGCACGCTAACCACTATACCGTTTGGCCTAACACGGGACTCGTATCTGCAACCTCGCGGTCTAGAAGCTAGCACTCTAACCACTATACCGTTTGGTCGGCAAATTCAGTAAGGAGTCACTTAAAAGATTAAAATGTATTTTTTGATAATTTTTTTTTTTTTTTTTTTTTAATTTGTCAACATTAATGTAAATTTTTTAATTTTTTGATATTCTTTAGAAAACTGATTTGCAGAGTCCCTTAAAGAAATAAAATAATATTTTTATTAGTTTAATAAATCCACAATAATTACTCAGTATTTAAATTTCGATGATAAACTTTTTTTAAAATACAACTAAAAAGTATTCTAAATTTAGAAAATCTGTTGATTAAAATAAAAAAAAAATTTCAGCTCACATTAAAAGTAAAATTATACGTCTCATCATCTTCCCAACACATACTGAAACAGAACCCCACTACGCACCAAAACATGAAACATAGTTTCATTTTTACTTGAACACTGTAGCGTGTCCTCCTCGCATTAACTCCTCGATCTTTCCCCGACCGCAGCCAAACAGCAATCAAAGTAACGCACATCCCAGAGCTTGTTGCATTCAAATGGCGTGCGGCTAATCCTCCCTTTATCTGTTTCTCCAGCGAGGGTTGCGGGATCGCAGCGAGCCGGGGCGGGAACCATATAACGCTATCTATTATGGACCGATTCCAATGGATGCGAAGATAGAAGTAATGACTGGAGCATTCGGTTGATAGCGGAGCTATTATTCAGAGAGATTGTGTCCTAGTGTTATCCTCGCCACAATTCCCCTTGTGTCCTTGGAGTCTGCGTCCTCGACATGCCACAAGGAAATGACGGAGACAACGTTGGTCGTGATGGGAGGAAGCGGTTTTGGATATGACTGTGTTGTTGTGTACAATGGGTGACAATTGGGATGGCTTAGATCGCAATTGAGTTGCTGTGGTCTTTCGTGTGAAAGATACTGGGATCGAGTCTGCTCGAAGACAATCAGGCGTCATCGGTGAACACACTGGTGAATACTCGGAAGGGAAACATTAAATTGTTATTGAGGTGGGAAATTTGATAGAGATGTTTGGTTTAAGTATCCATAGAATATATATTTGAAGTACTGGGATCATATCCCTTCAGAGTGTTGTATAAGAATTAAAATATTAAGCAGACCCCCCCCCCTCCCCCTACCCGCCTAGTTGAAAATATTCGGTAGAATGTAAATGGGAAAAAGTACATGTGAATTATACCGTCGACCGTTTATTGAAACAAAAAGTTCGCCAAAGGCTTCCCTTAGTCTAGCAAAGCGGTTGGTGGTGACGGATGCTTTGCCCGTGTCTTAGCGAAGGCATTCCACGGGAAAGTCCCGATGTTGGTCAGAGCCGAATCGGTCATCCGGGTTGGCCAGGTGGTTCCACTTCATGTTGCTAGCAAAAAAGTTTGCCAACGGTTTACGGGATAACACATAAGTACCAGAACCTAAGTTAGAAATACTGGGTTAGAGTATCCTTAGAACATATAGACAAGGTATCGAGCCTCCTCAGAAGCCGCTTAGGAAATGATAAATAATCAACTATTAAACATGTATTCAGGTGGATATGATCATTGAAAGGTTATTGATAAGGTTGGTTTGTACGCTCAACGATCTATTTGTATGCACAGTAACGGCTAATCAAGCCGTTTACCTACAGCTTAACGTCGATTCCGAACCATGCCTAATACGAGATTCGAACCCGGCACCTTTGTCATGCGAAGCCAGAGTGCTAACCCAGTAGCGATCAGATGGGTATTAGTGATAAGGACTTCCTTAGAAGTAAATGTTGAAGAAGATGGCAACGACAGTTGGAGAACAAATGAAATGATATAATTAAGTAGTGAATGTGTAAACCAGATACTTGTTTTTTAAAAAGACTTCAAGAAACCCATTGTTTTTTAGAAAGATACGGTTGTCTATGGATAGCGATTGGATGATGACCACAAGCTTACTAAATACATTGCCGACCAAACGGTGTAGTGGTTAGCGTCCTAGCTTCTAGACCACGATGTTGCGGGTTCGAGTCCCGTGTTAGGCATGGGTGTTTGTAAATGTATGTTGGCTTGTCTAATGACGAATGTTTCAGCGCATTATAGCCCTCGTGTTGCTGACGGCGCCAAATAATCTGAAAACCAACCAACTAAATACATGTTAAACTTGAAATTTGAAAAGAAATCTGAAGATTCTGATTTCCAAGGACAGATTTCCGATATTGCCGAGGAACCGATTACTCAGTGGTAGAAATGGTGTGAAAAAAGTCGGGGGGGGGGGGTCCAAAATGTATTTTTATTTTAATGAATATTCTGCGACTTAGTTTTTTTTACTTGGAAGTAAGACATAAATTGAAGTAATAATTCAACGTCATATACATAACTGTGTATTTAGATTTAAATAGTGCTTATTAATGTCCATGCTTTCATGAATTTAAATGAGAAGATAACTCTAAAATGTGTTTTTTTTATTATTTTTTATATAGATTGTCTTTATATGAAACAAGTATAGAAGTTTAACTTAAAAGAAAGTTAATACAAAGTTAAACATTGACCTAGTGTAATAGTATTTGTTAATAAAATATACCTATATCTTTAGAAAAAGTAGAATAATACATTTTTATGATAGTAGTACCATATTTAGTTCAAAGTTTTCAAATTTAATTTTAAAAAAATCACTTTTTCGCAGTGTTACTACATTTAAAGTTTAATGTTATTTTTCATTAGTAATTTTTAGACGGATTGAGCATTTTTAAAAGTGGGGGAAATGGATTTCAGTGGTTTTAGAAGGGGGGGGGGGGGGGACCGCATGGGTATTTTCTTTAAAAATGGGGGGGGGGACACGTCACCCCTCGTCTACCCACACTTCTAGCACTGGTTATTATATAAACTCCCTATGAATGACAATCTTACAGACTTAAAAACAGTATTTATAATCATAAAGAAGTAATCATATGAAATCAACTTCGCAATTAGGATTGAATTTACGCCCAATCGAAAAAGAACAAATTAAAACCTCAGTTTCTTAGAATAATTCATAATCATCCGTGCTCTTAGCCAGAAAAGGCTCTTAATTCGAGTAAATTAATAAAAAAAAATGGCATAATTAATGCTCTAGAAAACTGCAATTTATCCACTACTAACCACTCCACAGGAGTTCCTGCTCAAAACTGCAAGGTTAATAACAAACTCTATAGAAGAATGAATAATCGAGGAACATCCAATGCAACTTTTGTATTTTTTCGGCTTATGAGTTTCTAAAAAAAAAAAATCAGTAAGTCAACTTGCTCCTTATCACTCTCACTAAGCCGTTAGACAACCCTCATTTTTCAAACCTCCCTATTCTTATCACCATTATGCCCCGAGAGTACTTAATTAATCTGGGAGATGAAAACGTCGAAATCTGGCGGGATGCTGAGAGGATTTCGTACGGTTTTTTCGTGGCCCCCAACACCGAAAACGGCTTTGTGATAAATGTTGCCTCAGATTTATGGAAGATTAATGAGAGTATAATTAGATATGTCCTCAACTCGAAGTACGCGTCCCGTGATTTTATCAAGGGTTTAATACTTGTGTTATGGTTTGGCGATAATGTCATACTTTCTATCGCCAAGAGATTTTTTTGCAAAATTGTTTGGGGGTAAGATGAGTGAATTATTTACTTCTATACAGGGATTGTTCAAGGCGATGTTCAACTGATGAGTGAACATATTTTAGTCTTCTTTGTGATCTCTTCTTATCTTGTTCATGGTTCCACACATACACGATTTGATTGTAATTTGCTTGATGGTGATGGTATCTGCCTTATTTTAAGAGCTGTGTGTAAGAAATGGAAGGTTGTAAATAAATAATAGTCTTTAAGCTATTTTTTGTCCTTCTTTGCTAAGCTTGGGTAATATATTTGTAATTAACTTGAGTATTTATTGTTTATCACAGATTTTAGCGCTTATTTCAAGATAAATTTTAGTACTTAAGCTCCTTTTTTTAGTTTTTGGAGCTAGCAAAAATAATTAGAATTTAAAGGAAACTTTATCAGTTAAATCTTTTAAGGGGGTTTGTATATATATATATTAATTCTTAAAATTATGTACCGTAAATGCGGGTTACTTAGGGGCCAGTATTTTGGAACTTTTTAAAATCTTTTCCCAATAATTTTGTTGTTACTTTTCCGATTTCTAAGCTGTGGTAACCTTTTATAACATCTAGACTACTCTTAACTTAATTTTCGAATAGTTATAGGTTTTTTTTCAAAGTAGTATTACTTTTTTTAATATGTTTTATTTGTCCAAATGTTACCATTGCGGTTGGATTACTTTGGCCCAAGGTGGTTTTACGTATTTAAAATCATTGTATAACTAACTAGAACCAAAGAAAGACTTGAATTCATAAGAAAATCTATTTATTTGAAAGAAAAATTCATTTTATATGAAGTTTGAATTAATCACGGAGAACAGTCCTCTTTTGGATGTTGAATAATTTATTGTCAGCCACTTCCAAAACTTGCTGGTGCGTTCCATGCACCCAACAGCAGCTCCTTCTTTTCTCATATCAACGGTTATCCCTGGAAATTTGGGCCCATTCCATTCTACATCAACAAAATTCCCTACTTGGAGGCTGGTCTTGAGGTTACCTTCTGGGGAATTATTGGCATTGTAAGAAGTAGATGGGACTGGGTCGACTTCTTCGAAATCACTTACAGCTTCCTGTGTTTTCCTCTTCAGAGTTGTACCTTTAGCTTTTCTTTTCCATATATCTCTGACAGATTTTTTAAAGTTTTTACATTTCTTTTTCTTGTTTTTCCTTTTCTTATTCTTTTCTTTTTTCTTGTCATCTTTCTGTTTTTTCTTTTTTTCTACATACTCAATAATATCATTAGCTGTAATACTTTTACTTGCATGAAGGGCCCAGAAAAAAGCTGTGCCAAAGTAGGTCGTAATTTTGAGGTTGAGAGAGCTGTTGCTATTGTGAAATAGTTTAAATAAAAACCTTAACAGAAAGGAGAAGTATAACTATACTACTGCATAAAGTATTAAATAATGTTTATGAATAGGTACTTACCAAACTCTTACCAGTTGTAGAACTGTTTCTGCATGTAAAAGTTTAAAAGGTTGTAAAGACATGTGTTGGCACAAAGAAAACAAAACCACTCGTGCTTCTCCTTGTGGAGGGCTATCGAACTGCTTGGTATACACCACTATGTGCTTGGTACTGCTCCTTAGCCCAAACTTTCGACATTACATTAAAAACTGCTTCCTGAAGATTAGCAGATGACGTTGTATTTTTCCCTCAGTTTGGGCCAAAGATGGACCCCAGGGCCAAAGTAGCCCGCATTCACGCCATTACATTTGTTATTTTTGTTTGTTATTTTTCACTCGAATGTGCTGAGATTTACAAAAACATACTAGGTTCCAATAGCCTAGTGGTTAGAGTATCGGGCCCATGATCAGAGGATTGTGCGTTCGGTCTTCGGCTCACCAAATATTGGTATGTACCTTATGTGGGCTGATGAACATTAAATTAGTCGTGGTCTCAATGTCCTCTCGTTGGTATGGTGGGGTTGGGAAGAGGGATTTACACTAGATGATTTTGACCTCGTATTCTTCTAAATGCTCAAAATTTCAACACGTATATAGCTGTATTAAGCATTGTATAAGTGGTAAAAATAGACTGTCGGAAGTACCAAACCAAACAAAAATATCCAAAGAAATATAGAATTTAACATGCTTCGATGTAACTTTACTGAAAATTTCCTGATTAGCACAAACTTCTTAACTTTAACACACATTCCTGAAAGATTAAAAATTTACTATAATAAGTTTAGTACAAAAGTTCAATTTATGTCATTTATAATTTAGGATAGTAATTTTAACGCATTTATTAAAATAGAAACATGATTCAGTTACTCCTTAAACCATAAGAAGAAACTTTACAATTAAAACAGTTTTCAGCAGAATATCATAGTACTAAAATATTTTTTGAGGTTGTGTCCTCTACTGAATCCATTTCTACAGGGAAGATATACTTCTTCGTATTGCAACTTCATTGTACAAATATCAATATTTTCGTTATATACGAGAACAAATGGTTTTTCTATGTTTATTTCGTAATGAAACATATTAAGTTGAGGCCCCCGCTATCTTGGCGGTCAGTGTATCGATCTCATGATCGGAGGGTTGTGGGTTCGATCCTGTGATGCCCACCGAAGATCGGTGTGTACCTAAAGGGGGTTGGTGCTCATTAAATCTGTCGTGGCCTCAATGTCCTCTCGTTGGTGTGGCGGAGTTGGAGAGAGGGGTTTGCGCTAGAAGATTTCGATCTCTTATTCTTCTAGATGCTCAAAATTATGAGACGTATTTGGCTGTGTTAAGCACTTGAATGTGGCAGAAATTTACAGTCGAAAGTTCCAAACAAAACAGAACATACTAAGTTTTTTTTTTTTGGGGGGGGGGGGGGGTGATTGGATCTCGATGTTTCTGTCCACGTCCTCACCCGGAGAAAGTATTGAAATGGCAACATCACAAAATTCCTTTTGTACAGAGATGATTTGACAACCCCTCCCCCCCCTCCCCCTTTTTTTTTAAATTTCATTTTTTTTTACCTCAACTTGTTCCAGAGAGGTGGTTCTCTCACATATGTACGCGGAGGCAGGTACTAGTTCACAAAGTCCTTCCTTTCCACTCCCAGCCGGGAATTCAACCAACCCAACATATTAAGTTTAAATAAATAATAAAATAGAATGTGTGTTTTTTTCATTAAAACGTCAATTTTCATATTTGGAATTATATTAGGTGATATGTCTGAAATAATTATTTTGCAAAATTCATTTACTACTGCATAAAGCAATAACATTTACTTTTCAAAATGAATTATTTCTGCATACTTGTGATAAAATTTTTAGCTACTTCTAGAAAGTTTCTAAGCGGTTTCTGCCCTGAAACAGATGAAGCCAATTGAATACTTGTCCCTTTCTATGCTACGTAATAGGTTGCCCATAGTTACAACACTTTCTAACTAGTTTGGAGAAAAAAAGGAATTGATAGTATAGATTTTTTATGGTGATTGTTAAGCCTCCTTCAAGTCAATAATCAAGCATGCACTATGCAGAAGTAGTAGCTGGAGGTCAGTGTGTAAAGCGAATCTCATCATCACATAATTCCCACGTTGCCATATAATTTACCCTAACAGTATTAATTTCACCCTTTTTTTCACACACAGCTGCGGTAGTGGAATCGACGCAGCACAGACCACCGACCCACTAAAATCAAGTGAAGTGAAGAGTTACAGCCGCCACGTGGGAATCTCACCAGCTGGGGGGATTAAAGCAAGAGGCACGAAAACAGAAAAATAAAAAGGAAAAAGCCCTCAGCTAATCAGAAAAGTGGTAAATTTTGAATGACTTCGGAGTGATTACAAACCGCAAGGGAAGAGACACAGAGGGGCGGATATTTTTTTTTTTCATATATATATTAGATATGTCTGTGCTTTTATATTTTTCATTTAGAAAACTGGGGTCAGAAGTAATTTTATTTCTGTATTTTTTTTTTTTTAAAAAGGGTGGGGCATCTAGAGGAAGAAATAATAATAGCAACTGGAAAAGAACTGCGGCGACGTGTGTGCCTATCTGTTGCTGGAATCCGTCTGATGGTACGTGGTATTTTTTATTGATGTCTTAACTGTTACGCCCTGTGATGAAGGGAACAGGTGGAAAGGAAGCTAATGGACTTTGGGTCGTTTGTCTGCTGTATACAAGGATTTGTTGCGAGGTTTCGCTAAAGTAAGGAAATAATTAGCTTTATTATCCCGTAGATAGGAAAACCCATTTTGGTGTTTAGGACAAGGCTGCATTTAGGAAGTCGAGGACAACAGATTGAAACGTGTAATTTTGAACACGTTTTTTTATTATTTTTTTTTATTTTATGGTTTTGAGAGTTGTTTTTAGATCTCTTAGAACATAAAATAGGTTTTGTCCATATTAAGGGGACACTGAAACTACAAAAATATCACCAACATTATTTCTTTTGTTTCTGTCCTACAAAATCTGCTGACATCACTAGCTTTAATTTCGCTTTTGAATTTTTTAAATCTGATGATTTTAAGTGGTAAAATCTTTATTTTAACTAACTGTTTTAACTTATTGCACACTTGTTAGCAAAAGTTAAAAATGCATTTTTCTCAGCTTCGCCTTTTCAACATTTTACGTATGTTGGAAAAGATCATTGCGATTAATTTTTTGATAAATCCACCTAATTTTTTGTAGAAATAATATTTCATGTACTATAAAGAGATATAGATATGCTTTTTTATGTCACATAATTTTTTCTATATTTTTTTTTTTTTTTATCATGTTGGAACTTGAAATATGTGCATTTTTTTTAATGAAAAATCACTAGCTCCGTGTTTGAAATTTTATTTCTGTTCAACTATAGCACCTAAAGATAAAATGCTAGGTGAAAAGGTTTAAAATATATTGATAAACAATTTCAAATTTTTCTTTCATGTTCGTTAAAATATTGTGCAGCGAGAAGCATTTTGAAAAAAGTTAAAATTTCGTATTATATTAATGCATTTTTCTCAATAATTTACTACCTATTTTATATTATCTGCTTAAATTTGTTTGTTGTGTTATAAGTCATATCTTTTATGTTTTTGCCAAATTTTATTTAATTCTAAGCAAATCTAAAGAATTTTGGTAAAAGTGTCCCATGTCCCCTTTATCCATTAATAACAGTTGGGAAGGCCGACCAAACGGTATAGTGGTTAGCGAGCTAGCTTCTAGACCACGAGGCTGCGGGTTCGAGTCCCGTGTGAGGCATGGAAGTTTGTAAATGTATGTTATCTTGTGAAATGACGAATATTTCGAAGCATTATAGCCCTCGTGTTGCCGACGGCGCCAGATAAGCTGAAAGCAACCAACGACGGTTGCTTTCGAAGTTTTAGTTTTTTTTTCTTTGCTAATGAATTACGATTCTGGTTCCACCTAGTGTTTTTTAAAAATCGTAAAAATAAATTTCCAAAAAATCTAAAAAATTCAAAATGTACTTTAAATAATCTAAATAAACAAGTTAAAATTTAAAAACAATTACTTTTTTCTATTCCGAAGTTGTCTTTTTTGGGTAAATTCAGGAACGTTGGCTAACTTCCATTTCTGTTTAAAAAGTAGTGTATTTTGCTATTCGAATGATATGCGTTTCGAAACACATTTTAATTAATTTGTAGGTTAAATGATGTTATCTCTTTGATATACTTTCAAATTAATCTTTAACCGTTGTATGCAGTCTGTCATATCGCGAGTCATTTTCCATGGAACCTTTCCCTCCCTTAAAATTGAAAAAGAATATAGGTCCATGCCCTTTCCAAGTAAATAATACGTAGTAAAATATTATTTAATTAATTTAGCATATCAGTCATTTTTTTATCGTACTTTTGGAAGAGTGGTCAGAGAAACCGTTCACACTAGTTATGGTACAAGTTATATCACAGCAGTTAAATGTTAAAAAATAAAGAGTTGGTTCATTTGAATCTATAAGTTATCAAGCAACAGTAAGTATAATTTTATTTTAGCTACTAGAGAATGAAATTTTGTTTGGTTTGTTGTTAATTGGTGAGATTCTATCAAATACAATAATACAGGGTGGCCAGGAAATAACTTTCCCTGTTTGACGGCATCTGCAGCTAAGACTAATAAACGAAATGAAACCATATTTTATATGCATGTTAATAATGGGGAGATGAATTCCACCAAAAAAAAATTTAGTTCCAAAAGTTGCCGATAGGGGGAAATGTGGTGCTATCGGAACCGAAACACGTGAATGACTACAATGAAAGCATGGAAATTTGATTTTACAGAATGTCAATACTATACAGTTATGAATAAATTATTGGAACACATAAAATAAGATTTTAGTCGTTAACATTTGGGTCCCCTGGACGCCGCGTAACATTTTCAATATGCTGACCTTCCCTATGTACAACATATTGCATCCGGTGAATAACGTTCTCTACAGCTGCGGCATACAGCTGCAAATAAGGCATATTGATTTGACGAGCAATTTCACGAGAGCTTGGACCACTGCTGGTTCCTGTGTTGTCGAACACCGCTGTAGCAACATATGTTACTGCATCTTCTGGTACTGCTTTTTGTCCTCTTCCAACTCTAAGTCCAAGCGATCCAGTTTCCTCGAATTTTTTATTCATCGCTCTTACTGCTGCAGCAGACATTGGACCTTTACGCAGGTTATGCAGTCTTCGAAATTCCCACAGAGCCATCACAGCATTACACTGTCCAGTGTAGTACAGTTTCACTAGCAAAGCACGTTGAGGTAACGTAGGTCGCATTTCACCAACAGTCAATGAAATAATCTCTGTTAGGACGTTCGCTCTTTTCTTTTTAAAGGGAATGCGTTGCGCTGCTGTCATGTACGCATTAGAATTTTGCATAATTACGATCTCGATTTGTAAATTTCCTCAAACGTACGTACAAGTAGGGTCAAAATCTCACCTAGCGGCAACTTTTTGAACTAACTTTTTTTTTGTTGGAATTCATCTCCCCATGCCTTCAATAGTCTGTACATAAAATATGGTTTCATTTCATTCATTAGTTTTAGCTGCAGATGCCGCCTAACAGGGAAAGTTATTTCCTGGCCACCCTGTACAAATATTTAGGATATATGAAAAGGTAAACGTATTTAATTTACCATGTCATGAGCAACAAGGTACTTGATGTTTAAGGAATATTTGCAAAGGAAGGTTGTCTATATAACTGATTTTATTTACTCGGATTCGTAGATGTACTTTTACTCTCCCGATGTATGATTTTTAAATTACAAAATACTTATCATACGTGTCTCTTAGAAATGTTTTGATGTAATGAAATTTCAGAGCAGTGAATATTTTCTGCAAATATATACTTTATAACATATCTACTTGACAGTACAACTAAAAGAATTTTTTAGGGCATTTTATGTTTCAGAGAGTACCATATACCTAGATAAAAATAAACAAAGATAGTTCCAAGCAGAACATTCACATGAATATTAAATGTTGCGCATCCATAAAATGTTTTGTTAAAAAAAAAAAAGGCTCATGAGTGGTAATTATGAAGTATATGAATTTTATGCAAGCAATAATTTTAAGCATCAAGCAACTCCATTGTTACCAACACAGCTAATATCAACGTAAATGCATTAATTTTGTGCATGGGAAATGTGCTTTTCTTCAACCACAAACGAAAGTTTCATTTTTTCTCGCATATGGCAGGTGATTAACGCCACCTTGCATAAGCACAATTTCGATATGATGATAGTGGCAGAAATTACGCTGCCGGAAACTATGATTAGTTAAATGTTGGTTGGTTGCTTTGTACGCTCAACGACATATTTTTTATGTACAATAACGGCTAAGCAGACCGGGATCTACAGCTTAACGTTGATTCCGAACCACAACGAACATCCATGCCTAAACCGGGATTCGAACCCGGCACCTTTGGCATGCGTGGAAATGTAAAAAGGAAACATTTGAATAGGCTTTTAATTGAACACGACCCGTTTTACATTTAGCGAATCACTTTAGCATTTACATGACATTGTGACGTAATTACGTGACGTAGTGTTGTCTACTAGGCGCCATTGTGTGTTGTGTGGTTGTATCTTACAACATGTATTTCATAGCCTCCCACATACTAGGTTACTACACATTTAAACTTCCCATAAGTAACTCAGTATTACTTCCCATAGACTTACCGTATAATGGTAACTTCTGTGTCGGCAACTTTTTTCCAATATGTTAGCATTTAAGGGTTAAAGGAGACGATGTGATGTAATAAACGAATTCTGTGGTTCAGCTTGATGTAAATCAGCCCAGGTGTGAGTCACTATGTTGGAGACGCTCCTTTTGGGTTGGACTGAGAAACTCTCCCGCTTTCCTTCAATGGGGAGAAATAGTCACAGAGAATTAAGCCGCCATAATGAATGGTCAGAAAAGAAACATCTTCAACAATAGAAGTATTTCAAATGTTCGGAATAAACGCAGCTAAGTTTTTAAAAGGACGTCATCTTTCTTGAGTCCCAAGCACCTAAACTGTTCTTTTACTCTGGTAGAGTATTTAGAGTTGGTAATTTCAACACAACTTAACATTCCAAAATGCGTTGTAACACGTTAGCGCAAATTTGGCTTCAAAATCTATACTAAAATGTGCTGTTTTAGAGTGCGATCAAATTTGAAAGCATATCAGTTGCACTACTCTTATGAAATTTGAGGCAGAATGAGCTCCTCAGTTAAAACTTTTTAAGAACTTATCTGATTTACCTACGCATCACTTTTCGATTCGAAAAATGATTGCATGTAAAACCGATAATCATTTCCGAAATTATGTACCAAATATTTTGAAAATTAGCTTACTTATCGCATTAAGTTGACCATAGTTTTTTGGTGAACGATGAGAGGAAAGATTTTTTGACCAACAGAGTTCTGATTTCGGAGGAACCATAACCGTCGATATTTGAAAAATCAATTGATAAAAACGGAAGGGGATAGAAATGTAGGTTTTCTGCATTCAGCTTAAGTAACCAGGGAGGTTATTCTTACCAATTTTCAAAATTAGTTACAAAGTTTGTCAACAGATGGCGCTGATGACTAATAAAAACTACAAAACAATGTTTTCAAAATAACTACCGTTTGAAGCAACAACGTGGCGCAGTCTGAGGACAGGTGATGGAACTCCAAAACAATAAAAATACGCTATTCCAGCGAATTAACCATTTTCGAAGCTTACGCTAGCATGTAGAAATAATAAAAATCTGAAAGGTCGGAATGCATACAGAATAGTAGCGCCATCTATTGACGAGCTTTGTAACTAATTTTAAAAAATTTTGAGGATAAATTCTCTGGTTATTTAAGCATAATGCAGCAAACCGTACATCCAGTACTTCCAGTTTTTTTTAATTGATTTTTCAAATCGTTGGTCATTTTTGGGACACTCAGTATCTCACAATCTGTTTGATAATTAATCATAAAAAAGTAATTCTATAAAAAAAATTCGGGCAATCACTTTGTTTTGTTTATCAAATGCTGCATGCCTATTCCTCTTTTGCCAAATCGTCATTGCAGCGCTGCAAAGCCAACGGATGGCACCCGAATTTCATAAAAGATGTGTGTGATTGACCATAAGTTTTCCAAATGGAAGACATTACAGGAAGAAGAAAACCAGAAAAGGGAAGAAAATCATCTGAAGATTCTTCTGATATGATTCCGTCGTCAGAATCAGAACATCGCTCACGTCACGTGTTCGAGGGGCGAGCACGTGACGCGTCTCCAGCAGAAGAAGTTGTGACGATATCACGTGATCCCCCTTCGTACCACGTGACCGTCGGCCATAACTTTTCCATCAACAGATTGTGTGTGGTTGGGGATGGAAGAGGGTAAAGATCGGCGGTACTGTCAGGTTGGAGAAGTTGTGGAATTGATCAGAATGTCGTTTGCCGAAGAATGCGTGTTGCTCATGGGGCTGCTGCGTTTGTCGTGGGCGAATTTGAGATTCGTGTTTGTTTTGTTGTATTTTCACACAAAAGAGAAAATTCTTAAAATTAACTGCAATAATTTTCCTCGTTCAAAAATGTGTTCCTCTGTTAGATAAAATACACTTAACTAATCAGGGTTCATACGCCTCAGGGAAAACCTGGGAAACTCAGGGAAATTAAATCAGCCTTAAAATCTCAGGGAAAAAAAAAGAAAAATCTTCTCTAAAACCTGGAAAAAGTCATTGTTACTCTGGAAAAAAAATCCAACTTTTCTCTGCTCTTTGTTTAATTGTAACTCGAAGTATTGAAGTTACAGAATTATTTGATAACAGAAAGTAATTCTCAAAGAATTTTTTTTTTTTTTTTCAAGTTTTCTGAAGAATTTGTGCAATCAAATTATGTAGCTAAAAATAATCTACTCCGTGATGGAGAACACGACTTTGGAAAATTCAGGGAATTTTTTTCTTAAATTGAGTATAAACCCTGCAAATAACACAGGTCAGGGATGAAAAAAAATTGGCTTAATATTTGTTAGTGAATTTTGAATTCTAATTGCTGGAACAAATAGTAAAATAATTCCATCACTTATACAGTTTGGTCACAAATCACATTTCTAATATGTACTATTTTTCGTTATGTATATTTAAGAGTAACATAACATTATTTATAAAGGGCCTCCAGTGAACAACTTCTTGATTTTAAAATTAAATTACTCAAAAACAAAGACCGATAGAATAATGAAACAAAAAGTACAATTACTTTGAAAGCTGTAAAAATCTGACGCTAAATTTTCAAAATTAGTTACAAATGTTGCCAACAGGTGATGCTGTACAATGTATTTCATATGAATAGTGTATTTTGAAGCTCAAAACTATTAGTCCTTGGACAATTCCACTATTTAAAAGTGAAAAGTTAGTGTGATTGCAACAAATAATTGCAGAGGACACATTTATAACATATTTCTAGAATTCTGTATTTACAGTGCCATCTGTTGGCAATATTTGTAACTAATTTTGAAACTTTTGTTTCAGATTTTTACAGCTTTCAAAATAATTAAACTTTTTTGTTTAATTCTTCTATCGATCTTTCTTTTTGTTTTATGAGTTATTTTGAGTCATTTAATTTTAAAATAAGGGAGTCTTTTGCTGTACACCCTGTATATATCGATTTTAAATAATAATTTCCCTTACATACAATTTATAAAAGAAAGAATAAGCAATTATTTTCCTCTATACTTGTAAATTGTGTGTTAAAAATGGATCTGGCACTCAAAATTTAAAAAAAATTTCTTAAATTTTGTTATTATTGTAAAAAATAAGAAACATATTTCTGAATAAAAGTACAAAAATACTTTTTTTCTATCATTAGTAGAACTTGAAATATGTAAGTTTTTGTCACATGACAACTGTATTTCGGATAAGCTGTCTTGAAACTTGGAAACTGTTTGTCTCTCTGTTTTCGAAGGCTTTTTGTCCTTTTTTTTTAGTTTAAATTGATATAACTACTTGTTACAAATGTATGAAACTTTTCACAATTATTTTTCATATATATATATCTTTAATTTCTCTCTAGAAATTATGTTTTTTGATGTAACTTGTTTTTAAAGTTTTAGGAGATTAGCATACTATGGATTTTATACATTTTTTTTGCACAAAATATTTAAAAAAAAAAAAAAAAAAATCTAATTACTTTATTGAAAACTGGTGAAAAGAATTTTCAATATAAATTATAAGAAATAATTTAAAGCAAAACTGAAGTGATTTTTTTTTTTTTTAAAGTTTTTTTTAATATATCAAATTTAGGTAACGTCAAAATTTTAAAGTTTTTTAAGTTTAATTTTTTTTTTTTTTTTTAATTTGATAGTTAAAAATATTTATTTTAATTTCAAAGCATAATACAATACTGCAACAAAAATTTCACAAAAGTTATTCCAACAATAAAGAATCTAGAATGTTTAGTCCCAGACCCCTTTAAACACAGAAGTCAGAGAAAACAAGTTAAAATCGAATTACTAGACTGTTAGTGAATGTCTGCTCCTATACCTCCCACCATTGTCCCTCCTTTACTATCCTGAGATTTTTTTTTTTTTTACTTCCAGCAATATCCTTATTAAACTATTATAATACACTTATAGTCCGAGAGGCGATAGCAATTTTTGGACCTCATCGAACATCATTCTGAATTTTGTATAGAAATTGGTGAAATTAGAGTTAGATTACGTATCCAGTAGTCTGCCTTGGCAAAAATGGCTGAAACTGATCAAAAATCGACTTGGAATGAGTTGAACTAAAATCCGATTGCGAAATATGTCATAACTTGCCAAAAAGAGAACACACTTTTTCGTCTGGTAACCCACTGCATTTCGGATTTTCAATGAGAAAAAGCGCAAACGATTTCTGATCTCTGGCTCGGAAAACTTGTATCTTTTAAAAGTAAGCCAAACTGGCGACATTAGTTACGTCATCAGGGACGTAATGTTTATTGCCAATTTGGCTCATTTATGAAAGATTACTTTTAAAAGATAATAGTTTTAATGAGCCAGATATCAGAAATCGTTTGCGCTTTTTTTCATTGAAAATCAAAATACAGTGGGTTGCCAGACGAAAAAGGTTGTTCTCTTTTTGGCAAGTTATGACATATTTGGTAATCGGATTTTAGTTCAACTTATTCCAAGTCGATTTTTGACTAGTTTCGGCCATTTTAGCCATGGCAGAGCAGTGGATTCGTAATCTACTCACTTTTCTCCAATTTCTATAAGAAATTCAGAATGATGTACGAAGAGGTCCAAAAATTGCAGTCGCCTCTCAGTCTATTATTTAAAACTCTCTGAACATTGAGGAGAAATAATTTTTGCTTTTAGTTAAAGGGAGTTGGTACTCTCTATATCGGTAATGTTAATTTGGCGTATTTCATGTACCTTTTTCCCAGAAAGTATTTGACATAGAAGTCTAATTTCTTCTTAATGCATTTCATAGACATTTGTTATTCTACTGAAGTTTGCTTTTGATTATTATTCATTTACTTTTATAAAAAAAAATAATTTTCGTGAAAGTTACTCAAATTTGTTAAAAATCGCTAGTTTATTTCGCCGAAAAAAGCCAAGACAAAAAAAAAAAAAAAATGTTTTTAAAATAACAACAAAATCTCACTTCACTTCACACAAATACATAAAAGGAATTTGTGGTAAAAATTTCAAGAAGATAGTTTGCTCAGTTTCTGAGAAAAAGGTGCATGAATAATGAAAAATTTAGTTTTGAGAAAAACGCATTTCAAAGAATGCTTTACTGACACTAATAGTTACCAATTTTGTCTTCAAAAACACTTTTATTTGAGGTATTATTACAAATGAGGTATACTTTTAAAGGGCAAAATTTAAATTTTGATAAACAATAATAAACTCAAAATCGATTAAATTTTTGGGTACCAACTCCCCTTAATGTGTTGTTAGAGATAAAGTGCTTCAGTTTGAGGTGACTTGAATGGGATATCTATACATGATGTACATTGTTCGGTCAACAGAGTGGGGATACGAAAATCCTATGTCTTCTTTGCGAATGAGATGGATATGCTCTAAGAGACTGCTAATTAATACATGGTGAAAAAAAAAGAAAAAGGAATCCGGAGTCCAAATACAAATTCGATTAATTAAAATATTTACTTCGATCGATTCAAGCAAATTACGTATTATAAAATGATTTGTTCAGGCATTATTGATTGAGATTCAACTACAAGTTTAGTTTGTACCCTATCGAACGTCGGTTAGATTGTTTTGTTATGGAATGGGGAGAAATGATAATGTATTATAAATATACTAGTCTGCCTAGACAAAAAAGGCCGAAATAGCTACAAATTCGACTTTAAATAAGTTGAGCTAAATCCGATTGCCAAGTATGTCATAACCATCGATATCGATCAATCTATATCGATAGTTATAACTTGCCCAAAAGAGGACATTAATTTTCGTATGGTAACCCCCCCCCATTCGATTTTCAAATTAAGAATGGGGTAGATGATCCGACATCTGTTTAGCAAAATATTTTTCATTTTTTAAAAATGAACCTAAGTAGACGCTAAATATTAAGCCATAGGTTGCGTGATATTTACTGCAAATATATAAATACAAAAATTGAAACGGCGACGCTTACATTTGAAAGATCCTCAAGACTCAAGATAATGGAAAATGTCCCGCATTTTTTAAAAACGAGTGAAATTAGTTTATATTTATGAAGAATTTCTCTCTGATTCCAGCTATTAAACAAAAGTTCTTTAAAAAAATTAGTTATTTAAGTATTAAGAAAAGAAAATGTCCTAAAACTAAGCCGAAACCTGGCCGATCAAAACACTCCTCTATATATGTGACGTCATGACATCTTTCCGTTACCTATGGTTGCCGTGAGGTTTCTGCCAAATAGTTGGTGTTGGTTTGGTAGACAGTTGCCATATCCCTTACAGGTTGGCGCGATTTGCGAGAAACTTGTTAAACTGGTTTCAGCTGCTGCGTTTCAAGCCAAGGTGTTTCAGATCAAGTGACGTCAAACTCAATTCAAGCTGAATGAATCGTTTTCTAGCCAAAGACTAACATCTGAACTCATGTTGTAAAAAAAAAAAAAAAAAAAAAGCACATTGAGCAGAATGTTGTGTGTTTAATGCATTTTTGAAACATTTAGAATTGAATTAAGAAAATGTGAGAGTTGTTCATTAATATATGTAGATATTTTATCTTTTTTTACTACAATGGAACTAAATATGCCTAATAAAAAACACATTGAAATATTTCTTAGTCAAATTGTGTTATTAACTTGTCTTTGTTTCTTAACATATTTCTGTCAAATTTCAGTTCATTTATACATAGCGTTTCAACTGCAAACTATTATTTTAAAAATTAGAACTTTAAAAGTATTTGTACTGCATCAGAAATATTTTCCAATTTACTATATACGAGAGAATCCAGATTGGTTACTAATACTACAATGAGTAAAAAGTTTCCGATGCATTTTAATTAGAAAAATTTATAGCTCTCACTAAATCATGTTTCATTTAAGTACTGAAATGCAAAGTATAAAATAAAATTTAGACACCAAAAATAGTATGGCAACCATAATTCGTATAAAAAAATTTATTTCTTATTCGAAACTAACTTTCAGCAAACGATTTACAACAGAATTATGAATGTAGTGTATGTTCTATACGTGAATTGAAGTAATTGGAGTTTTTTATGACTAAGTTAGTCATTAGCCACAATATTTATTAGGATTAAAATTTGAATGCATTATATAAAATAAATTAGTAATATTTCCGCTTTTTTGGCTTTTGCGAAAGGAATGTCATTACTTCCTTTCCATTTCTTTGAAAAATAGAACATCACGGAAATGTATAAAAAAAAAGGAACGCACACATTAGAATCGAGCAATGATTCTATTTTATTAACTCAATGCGTCGGAATTTTTTCATCAGCGCAATGCACAAAATACTTCAGCAGACGATGCCCCACAAAGCTCTCAGTCCCTTTTATTGCCAAAATAACGACGCATGTAAATATCACTGCAACCGTATCTAATGTTCAGATGACGCCATTTTTTATCCGCCATCTTGAAGTGCAGTCGACATTACCGGGTTTATTCATTTTATCCAACCGTTAAGAAGGGATAGATTGATGGAGTTTATACCTTCCGAGTATATAAATAAAAATCACGAAGAATTCGCATTAGAAAAATGTTGAGAATATAAAATAGAATAAAAGAGAAAAGAAGGGGGGAAAAAAAGAACACGAGGGTTACGAATCGAACAGCGAAGGCACACGTCGGGTTCGGCAATTCTATATTTGAAATATTTATGTCGGTTCGTATGGCATCTCCAGTTCTGTCTTTTTTTTTCAGGGAATTCTGTTGCACGAAAAATGGACGTTATATCTGGAGTGGTGTTACTGAAGCTCGTGCAAAAATGATTCAACAGAACGAGTATTCGGTGTGATTTCCAGATTACTGTTTATTATTGTTTCATCGTTTATTCTTTTTATACCTGACCCTTGCTGATGTTTTTGTTTGCCATGTTTCTTTTCAATTTTGACCGATAATATTACAAGGGGGTTGTATATAAATCATTGTAATTTTTAAGAATTAATTGCTATACAATTTTTCAATTGCTGAATTACTATAAATATGTCAATGCGTTAGTTAATATAAAGGACTTCAAACGACAAATAATCGAAGTTAATATAAATGATTTAAAAAAAAACAAAAAACAACAACATATAATCGATTCATCGCATTTTTCAATAAAAAAAATATTAAAAAAAATACCTGTTTGAACATATGTTGCAAAACCTAAAAAATAATTTTTCAATTACTCAATTCAGTTACATGAAATGATGGTAATTTTAAAAACATCATTTTTTAGTTTGTTGAACATGTTCAGATCGTATTTTATTTTTTTAATCAACAGCGCCATCTGTTGGTGAACTTTTTAATAACTTTTGAAAATTGTTGGGATAAAATTCTGTAAGTTTTGTAGTAGTAAACAGTAAACGGTAAATTTCTATTAGGTCACGTTTCTTTAAATTCATTTTTTTTCATTTTCAAACGTGTCATTTCTATTTGGAACCACTTTTACAGGGTGTTCAACGAAGGACTTTCTAATTTCAAAATTAAATAACAAAAAAAAAAAAAAAAAAAAAAAAAAAAAAATTGATAGAATAATGAAAGAAAAATTAGAGTTATTTTGAAAGCTGTAAAAATATGATACTGAAATTTTCCAACTTAGTAAAAAAAATTGCCAACAGGTGGCGTTGTACATTAGTTCTTATGAATAAAGAGAGCTTTGAAGTTCAAAGCGATTGGTCTTCGGACAGATTCACTGCTTAAACATGAAAGGAAGTTAGCGTGATTACAACTGATTTCAGCAAACAAATTTGTAACATATTTCTAGAAATTTTCATTTACAGCGCCATCTGTTGGCAACATTTCTAACTAATTTTGAAACTTCTGATTTTATATTTATACAGCTTTCCAAATAACTTCTTCTACCGATCTTTGTTTTTGAGTTATTTAATTTTAAATTCAGGGAGTCTTTCACTGCACACCCTGTATAATATAAAGTTTTTATAACATGCGGCAATTATAATGCAATGACTTTATAATACTATACAGTTATCATAATGTAGTTATAATATATTGTTATTATCATGCAATTTGTAATAGTATATTGTTATTATCATGCAATTTGTAATAGTATAATGTTATTATATAATTTGTACTATTACGTTGTCATTATAATATAAGTTATAACATTATAAAATTCTTACAATCCAATATTATAGAAGTTACTCTCCTGGCTACTAAAATGAAATATTATGCTATTATGTAACTTTTTTTTTCTTTTAAGGAGACATGGGAAACTTTTTCCAAAATTCTTTAGTTTTTCTTATAACTCAATAAAATTCGTCACAAACTTTGAATATATGATATATAAGACAGTATCAAAATTTGAGCAGATAATATCAAATAGATTGTAAATTATTGAGAAAAATACATTAAAATAATACCAAATTTTAACTTTTTTCAAAATACTCTTCGCGACACAATATTTTAACGGACATGAAAGAATAATTTGAAGTTGTTTATCAATATATTATAAAAATTTTCAAACTTGCTTTTATATTTAGGTGCAATAGTTGAACAGAAATAAAATTTCAAACTTGGCGCCTGTGAGTTTTCATTAAAACATGCACAAACTTCAATTTACCAACATATATATGACAAAACGGTATAGTGGTTAACATACTAGCTTCTAGTCCCTTGTAAGGCATGGACGTTTGTAAATGTGTGTTGGCTTGTCAAATGACGAATGTTTCGGCGCATTATAGCCTTCGTGTTGCTGACTGCGCCAGATAATCTAAAAATAACCAACCAACATATAGATAGATAGATATGTATATATATATATATATATATATATATATCTATCTATCTATCTATCTATCTATCTATCTATCTATCTATCTATCTATCTATCTATCTATCTATCTATCTATCTATCTATCTATCTATCTATCTATCTATCTATCTATCTATCTATCTATCTATCTATCTATCTATCTATCTATCTATCTATCTATCTATCTATCTATCTATCTATCTATCTATCTATCTATCTATCTATCTATCTATCTATCTATCTATCTATCTATCTATCTATCTATCTATCTATCTATCTATCTATCTATCTATCTATCTATCTATCTATCTATCTATCTATCTATCTATCTATCTATCTATCTATCTATCTATCTATCTATCTATCTATCTATCTATCTATCTATCTATCTATCTATCTATCTATCTATCTATCTATCTATCTATCTATCTATCTATCTATCTATCTATCTATCTATCTATCTATCTATCTATCTATCTATCTATCTATCTATCTATCTATCTATCTATCTATCTATCTATCTATCTATCTATCTATCTATCTATCTATCTATCTATCTATCTATCTATCTATCTATCTATCTATCTATCTATCTATCTATCTATCTATCTATCTATCTATCTATCTATCTATCTATCTATCTATCTATCTATCTATCTATCTATCTATCTATCTATCTATCTATCTATCTATCTATCTATCTATCTATCTATCTATCTATCTATCTATCTATCTATCTATCTATCTATCTATCTATCTATCTATCTATCTATCTATCTATCTATCTATCTATCTATCTATCTATCTATCTATCTATCTATCTATCTATCTATCTATCTATCTATCTATCTATCTATCTATCTATCTATCTATCTATCTATCTATCTATCTATCTATCTATCTATCTATCTATCTATCTATCTATCTATCTATCTATCTATCTATCTATCTATCTATCTATCTATCTATCTATCTATCTTATATCTATTTATATATATCTTATATCTATATATCTACTATCTATCTATCTATCTTATATCTATATATATATATATCTTATATCTATCTATCTACTATCTATCTATCTTATATCTATATATATATATCTTATATCTATCTATCTACTATCTATCTATCCATCTATCTATCTTATATATATATATATATATATATATATATATATCTTTTTAGTACATTAGAAATAAATTATGAAATTATTTCTACAAAAACTAAGTGGATTTATCAAAAAAGGAATAGCAAGGAGATTTTCAAACATATGTAAAATATGAAAAAAGCGAAGCTTAGAAAAATGCATTTTAACTTTTGTCAACAAGTGTGCAATACATTAAAATAGTTAGTTAAAATAAAGATTTTAGCACGTAAAATCATTCGATTTCAAAAAATTCAAATGTGATATTAAAGCTGGTAACGTCAGCAATTTTTATAGAACGAAAACATAAAAAGTCATATTTGGTGATATTTTTGTAGCTTCAAGTGCCCATTTCCCCTTAAGACACTAAAAATAAACAAACTCAAATTGGTGTGCAGTCCCCAACTGATCAGAGGCGATGTAAAAAATCAAACGTTATGGACCTGTACCTCATAAAAAGTTATATCAACAAAGATTACACTCGATCCTCCCGAGTGAAGGAAAATAAATAAAATTGGAATCCCCCCTCCCACACCATATCCCAGATTTTACGACCATGTGATCTGCCGCTATTTTCAGAGCGACAGAATTGCCCATATTTGACCGTTTACAGAATTATTGGAACTGAAATTGAAGTTTGACCCGAGGAAGGATTTCCACGTTTGACAGGGTTTATTTATAATCGTCACTGCCGAGAGTAGTTATGAGAGTTGTTACTGTTGATATGATACTCAAAGAACTGCTTAAGATACTCAGTGACGTGTAAAATAACATAGAGTAGTACTTTATAAAATATAGGAAGGATTTATGAATATGGAAAAGTTGAGCTACGATATGTTTGATATTGAGCTATTGATATTATTAGTTTACATCGTCAATATGTAATTATCTTTAATGATTTTACTCCCGTGTATGAATTATTTGTTAAGTTATTAAGGCAGTGTTTATTTATAATCGTCACTGCCGAGAGTTGTTGCTGTTGATATGATACTCAAAGAAATACTTAAGATGCTCTGAGACATATACAATAACATAGAGTAGTACTTTATAAAATATAGAAAGGATTTATGAATATGGAAAAGATGAGCTACGATGTGTTTGATATTGAGCTATTGATATTATTGGTTTACTTCGTCAATATGTAATTATCTTTAATGATTTTACTCCCGTGTATGAATTATTTGTTAAGTTATTAAGACAGTGTTTATTTATAATCGTCACTGCCGAGAGTTGTTGCTGTTGATATGATACTCAAAGAAATACTTAAGATGCTCTGAGACATATACAATAACATAGAGTAGTACTTTATAAAATATAGGAAGGATTTATGAATATGGAAAATTTGAGCTACGATATGTTTGATATTGAGCTATTGATATTATTGGTTTACTTCGTCATTATGTAATTATATTTAATGATTTTACTCCCGTGTATGAATTATTTGTTAAGTTATTAAGGCAGTGTTTATTTATAATCGTCACTGCCGAGAGTTGTTGCTGTTGATATAATACTCAAAGAAATACTTTAGATGCTCTGAGATGCATTGATACTTATACAATAACATAAAATAGTATTTAAAAAATATATATAAAGGATTTATGAATATGGAAAAGTTAAGCTACAAAATGTTTGATATTGAGCTATTGATATTATTGGTTTACTTCGTCAATATGTAATTATCTTTAATGATTTTACTCCCGTGTATGAATTATTTGTTAAGTTATTAAGACAGTGTTTATTTATAATCGTCACTGCCGAGAGTTGTTGCTGTTGATATGATACTCAAAGAAATACTTAAGATGCTCTGAGACATATACAATAAAATAGAGTAGTACTTTATAAAATATAGGAAGGATTTATGAATATGGAAAATTTGAGCTACGATATGTTTGATATTGAGATATTGATATTATTGGTTTACTTCGTCATTATGTAATTATATTTAATGATTTTACTCCCGTGTATGAATTATTTGTTAAGTTATTAAGGCAGTGTTTATTTATAATCGTCACTGCCGAGAGTTGTTGCTGTTGATATGATACTCAAAGAAATACTTTAGATGCTCTGAGATGCATTGATACTTATACAATAACATAAAATAGTATTTAAAAAATATATATAAAGGATTTATGAATATGGAAAAGTTAAGCTACAAAATGTTTGATATTGAGCTATTGATATTATTGGTTTACTTCGTCATTATGTAATTATCTTTAATGATTTTACTCCCGTGTATGAATTATTTGTTAAGTTATTAAGGCAGTGTTTATTTATAATCGTCACTGCCGAGAGTTGTTGCTGTTGATATGATAATCAAAGAAATACTTTAGATGCTCTGAGATGCATTGATACTTATACAATAACATAAAATAGTATTTAAAAAATATATATAAAGGATTTATGAATATGGAAAAGTTAAGCTACAAAATGTTTGATATTGAGCTATTGATATTATTGGTTTACTTCGTCAATATGTAATTATCTTTAATGATTTTACTCCCGTGTATGAATTATTTGTTAAGTTATTAAGACAGTGTTTATTTATAATCGTCACTGCCGAGAGTTGTTGCTGTTGATATGATACTCAAAGAAATACTTAAGATGCTCTGAGACATGAAAAATAACATAGTGTAGTACTTTATAATACATAGGAAGGATATATGAATATGGAAAAGTTGAGCTGCAAAGTGCTTGAATTTGAGTCATTAAGTAATTATCGGTACTTTTTTAACTCTTATGTATGAATTATTTCTTGAGCTATTTTGCAAACAGAAGCAACGTTTGGTTGAAATGTAATTATTTACGTATTATCCTGTCGGAAAGTGGTGAATATTTTGTTAGTGAACAAATTTTTACTAATTGTTGAATTTCTTTCTTGTTGCAGGCATTTTTTTGTAACTGTGGATTACTTATAAAAAAAAAAAAAAAAAAAAAAAAAAAAAAATATATATATATATATATATATATATATGTATATGTATATGTATATATATATATATATATATATATATATATATATATATATGTATATATATATATGTATATATATATATATATATATATGTATATATATATATGTATATATATATATATATATATATATATATATATATATATATATATATATATATATATATATATATATATATATATATATATATATATATATATATATATGTTTTAGCTAGGGGTGTCTAGGGGGATGAATTGGTAAATAAGTAGGAGGCAGTTGGCTTTTCATATCGTTCTTTTAATGAACGCAAAAGGAGTACAAGGGCTGTTAAGCCTTGATTAAAGATTCGCTTGCATCCGAAGAGGCCCTCGCAGCATCTAGCGTCCGAATCCGAATATAATGCTCCGCATCTGCGCTGCTCTTATAAAGCACGGTGGCGCCACTGTCGCTACGGGTGGCGCTGCTGCTTACTGATTTAGTATTATACGACACTCGGGCATCCTGGACATAGTTCGACCTCGAACTAATATTTGTAGTGGAATCTGAAAATAAATCAAAAAGAAAGAAAAGAGAAAAAAATAACACAGATTTTACAATATCTTCTTAATTTTCACAACACTGTGAAAGATGAAAAGTTGAAAATTTAAAAGTTCACAAATGTTCTGTTTGACATCAGGACATTTTTAAAAAAAAATAAACTGTCAATGTTTTAAATGTTCTTGACTATAACTAAACTTGAAGGAAAAAAATGTCAATAAAATGTTCTTGACTGATGAAAATTAAAGGAAAAATGTCAATAAAATGTTCTTGACGATCACTTAAACTTGAAGAGGGAAAAAAAATCACAATCAACAGTTTGTTGATTTAAAAGTCACTAAAAAAAAAACACAAAAAGTTTTTTATGTTCCTTCCCAACTTTTCATAAAATCAACAGCAGTTGAAGTAAAGTTCGGGCCGTCATGAATCCCTGTCTTCTTAACATCATACCTGTCGTTTGGCCTTACCTTCGTGACTTCATAAGGACCAAAAAATCTGGGTCTTAATTTCAGGCCTGCTCCAAATTGTGTTCTTTTTATTGCCACGTTATCACCTACGTTGTATATTTTAGCTTCTTTTCGGTGTTTATTATAATGTTGTTTACTATTTTCTTAAAGTTTTAAAATATTTGATTTAGCATATTCTCTTATTTGCGATTTGTTTTGAATTAATGTTTGTATGTGTTCCTGTTCAAGTGTTTCTTTAATGTGAAGATCATCTTGATTTTTCATTTTTATTCCCGTTAATAATTCGAATGGTGTGTATTTTGTCGATAGAGAAATAGTACTGTTGATGATTCGTTGAACTGAGGATACATGTTTATACCATTTAGTTGGATCTTCAATAGAAAGCTTCGTTAAGACGGGGATTAATGTCGCGTAAAATTTTTCTGCTTGACCATTTCCACGGGAAACACCTGTTGTAATGGTGATATGTTCGACATTTTCGTCTTGGCAATATTTTTGAAATTCTTTCGATGTGAATGCTGAAGCTTTATCAGAAATTATACGTCTTGGATTTCCAAATGTTGTTTGCTGGTGTTTTAATTTTTCAAGAGCGTCATTTGTTGAAGTCGATTTGACGGGGTAAATCCAAATAAATTTTGTGAATGCATCTACGACAGTAAAAATGTGTTTATAATTCTTATTAGTTGATGTAAGAGGACCCAAGAAATCAATATGAAACGTGTCAAGTGGCGCATCTCCTTTTGGAATGGGATGTAAAAAACCTTCTTGTTTGCCAGATTTTCGAGATGATAGTATGCATTGTACACAATTTGAAATTACGTTTTCTACTACTTTTCGTATGTTAGGAAAATAAAATTGTTGTTTAACGAGAGTTTCTGTTTTGTTTATGCCGAAATGACCTTTAGAATGTTCAAGTTGCACTATTTGATTTTGCATATCGAATGGTATTATCAACAGTTCTTGGTCATCGACCAATTTATAAAGAACGTTATTTTTTAATACGTAATCTGTTGTCACTGACTGTTCAAGTAATTGTTTGATACTCGATGTGAATTCGTCTTTTGCTTGTGCTTCTCTGATTTTCTGTGTCATTGCGTTGTGCTGCAAAACCATGACAGGATAACGGCTGAGGGCATCTACATGACGCATTTGTGTACCTGGCCTGTGGAGTATTTCATAGTTAAATTCTTCTAAGAAAAGAGCATATCTTGCTATTTTAGGTGGCAAGTCTCGTTTTGACATTGTCTGTTGAAAAGCTTGGCAATCTGTATAGATTTGAAATTTAATTCCTATTAAGTAATGTCTGAGTTTTTTCAGAGCTTCAACAATAGCTAATACCTCTAACTCGTAACTAGAATATTTTTCTTCTTGGGGAGATGTTTTTTTACTCATAAAATGTATTGGATGCATGTTATCATCTGAATCGCTTTGAAAAAGTATAGCTCCCAACCCTTTAGAACTAGCGTCACAATGTACTTGTAAAGGGAATCCCTGTTTATAAAGGTGTAATACAGGTTCTGATGATAGGGCTTGTTTTAAGGTAAGGAAAGCTTGTTTTTGATCCTGACCAAAATGAAATGGAACTTTATCTCTTAACAGGTCACTCAAGGGTCTAGCGATTAGTGCATAATCCTTGATAAATTTACGAAAATAGCCACTTAAACCTAAAAATGATTGAATGTGTTTTTGTGTTTTAGGTTCTGGAAAATTTATAACAGCGCTTGTTTTAGCTGTAGAGGGACGAATCGTACCCTTCTCCAAGATATGACCAAGAAAATTAATCTTCCGTTTTAGGAAATTACACTTTTTAAAATTTAACTGAAGTCCATAACTCGATGCTACTTCAAAAACTCTTTTAAGTTTAGAAATACCTTCTGCTTCAGTTATTGAGGGAATTAAAATATCATCCAGGAAAATAACAACAATTCCTTCGTTTAACAGTTCTCTAAACACTATTTGTATAAATTTTTGGAAGACAGAGGGTCCGTTGCAGGTTCCGAACGGAACTGAATTAAAGACATATTGGTTATTATGTGTAACAAAACTGGTATATTTACGACTATCAGCATGCACTTTGATGTGAAAATATGCATTTTTCATATCTACGTTCGAGAAAAACATAGCTCCTTGTAATTTATTAAAAATATCTTCGATGAGCGGCAGTGGAAACCTTTCTTTAATTGTTTTTTTATTTAACTGGCGATAATCGACACAGATCCTGGTGCTGCCATCTGGTTTCTTAACAAGAACTAACGGTGCTGAATAATCGGATGTCTCTTCCGAAATAATACCATCTTGTAACCATTGATTTATTTGCTTCTCAACTTCGATTTTTTCAGAATCGGCCATTCGTCGTGGACGATGAGAAATTGTTAGGTCGTCGGAAAGAATTATCTTCATTTGTAAATTAGTATCCTTAATTTTATTTGGCTTATAAGAATTAATAATATCTTCGACTTCCTTACGATAAGAAATATTTGTTATGTGCGAAAGATCAATTTCAGAATAAATCGCATCACCAATTGTAAATATATAAAAATCAGAAATTTTTTCCAACTCATCATTCATTTTTTCTTTATGAGCGCTTTTTATTTCGAAAGGATCATATTCCGATTCAGTAGTTTTTTTATTTTCTGTATTAGTCATAGACAAAACAGATTTCTTGTAGAAGCAATCCATTGGCGCCGGCATTTCGTCTTTTGCAGGAATTTCACAGGAACTCGAAGTGGGGTCACAGAGGTCAACTGCTTGAGATTGGAAAAGAGTATTTCCCTGCAAAGATGGAATGTTAGTTGCATACATGGGTGGGTGTCTATTTTTAGAATCGCTATAGTTTCCTTCTTCTGAAGATGTGGAATGTAGATTTTTTGCGTTTGTAATTTTATTTTCTGTTGTTACGTAATCAGATTTTTTTGGCATGTGTGGAAGTTTATCTTCGTAAAAAGTTTGATTTGGATTTTTCTTCTTTTTCTCTTCGATATTTTGAAACAACTTGGTTCCGGTTATTGGAAGGGGGTTTGTAGATTGTCCTTGACATGAATAAAGATTCTGATATATCTGAGGGGGGATTATTAAATCTTTACTTATATTTTCGCAGACGGCTGCTGTAACGATTATAGAATTTTGTGGGTGTTTTGGAAGAGATAATTTTATTTTAGCAAGTTTTGCTTCTTGTTCCATGAAAGCACCCTCTAAAATAATGTTACCGTCATACTTCGTATTTTCCGGTACGCATGAAGATTTGACACACACGATAACACTTCCTGAATCAATCAAAGCACTTACTTCAGTGTCATGAACAAGAATATTTTCGTATTGTAATTTATTTAAAAATCTTTCGGGAATAGTTTGTTTTTGCGTTTCGACTTTACAAACGGGATTTTCGTTTGAGTTGAATTGCCTTTGAAAATTATTATTTCCGCCTCTAGAATTGAATCTCTGATTGTGGTGACTTCTGAAATTGTTATTCGGTCTTCGAAAATTTTCGCTTTGTGTTTGATTATTGTTCCGATATCCATTTTTGTTTTTATTTTCGAATGGACGGGGATTTATTTCACTTAGTGGTTTGTGCTTGGAGGCAAAATAAATATCGCATTCTTTTGAAAGTTCTGCTGGTTTGAACCAGTTTTCTCCTTGGCGAATTGAAATATGTGATTGGGTGTCTCTATCTAAGGAACTAAATAATTTATCGGAAATCATTAACTTGCACACTGATTCGAAGTCGTTGACATTTCTTAATCTACAATAATATTCAAACGCTGTAGTTAATCTAGATGAAAATTGGACGTGTGATTCATTTGGTAATCGTTGAGCACGACGGAAATTTAAAAGACAGTCTGTTGCCGTTGGTTGAAATTCTCGCAAAATAATGTTCTTAACTTTTTCATAATCTTGTAGTTCGTTTTCTGGTATGTACAGTAAAATGCGATTTGCACGTTCTCCTAAAATATTAATAAGAATTTCCGATTTAAATTCCTGAAGTACATTTTTTGTTGTATAGGCACGTTCCAATGATTGAAAAAAAAGATTAAAATTTTCTGGTTTAGTCGGAACCGGCATACTAAGAGTTTTAATGCTTCTTATCAGATTTTCAATGTTCGGGGGTGATGTTTCGAATGTTGTGTTCGTGTTTCTAAGTTCGGTTTGGTTTGTTTCTGAAGTATTTCTGATCGCTGCGAGTTCAAGTTGCTTTTCGATTTGTGCTAATTTAGTTTTTTCGATTTCCAATTTGTTTTCTTCGATTGTTTTTGATTGCAGGAGCTTAATTTTTTCGAGTTCTATTTTGTTTTCTTCGATTAATTTTGCCTTTCTTTCCTCGACAGTTGAATAAATGAGATCTCTAATAAAATCAGGTTCGCTTTTGAACAAATCATTTTTCTCAATTAGTTCTTTTAATTTAATTATTGTGGCACCTTCCGGTACTATCGCGCCTAGTTCCTGGGCGACCTGTATGAGATCCTCTTTTTTCGAATGCTTATACATTTTAAATAATAAATTTTTGATCCTACCTCCACGTTTACCGTCGATGACTGTAGATGTGAAGTTGCATTTGCTGGGGCCCACAGTACCTCGCTTTTAGGCTATCCATTTGCTGAAATTTGATCACTATAAATAGTAGCACCACACTTTTCGATGCACACGATGCTTTACACCTTTTAGAGCACAATCGATGCACAAATGTGATGAAACACTTGTGATGTTGGTTTTGCTGCGTTGCTTGTTGGGAAGTGGACGTTGTGTTGGTCACCGTTGAATCTCCCAGTGTGTGACAGAAAAGGCTGGAACGGGTTTTCAGTCAAAGAGGATGAAGAGGGAACAAACTCCGGTATTTCAGAAGGGTTGAAGATCGAAGGAGACGAGAAAACTCCGGATGGCTTTCCTGTGAGGTGAAACGCTTCGCTCTTCGGCTTTCTTTCGGGGCGCTGCAGGGATGATTTTCTGGAGCGGTGTGGTTCCGCGGGTTTTGGAAAGGCAACGTTGTGGAAGGTCGTTTTTTCGTTTTCTGCTCTTTTTGGCGGCGTTGTTGCTTGTAGATTCACGAGGCGTTGAGTTGGCCTTTCGATGATTTTGTTGCTCCTTTGTTGAAGATTGCTGCACTTTGGAAGGGTTGCTCCTATATCGATGATTCTTACGCTTTTTGGAGGGGTTGCTCCGATAGTGTTGACTGCTACGCTTTTGTGGAGGGGTTGCTCCGATAGTGTTGACTGCTACGCTTTTTTGGAGGGGTTGCTCCGATGACTGCTACGCTGTTGGAGGGGTTGCTCCGACATCAAATACTGCTACGCTTTTTTGGAGGAATTACTTCTCTTTGAAGGATTGCTGCTTTTCTTCCAGCATTTTTGTTTTAGTAGCCGTTACTTCTGGTTGCGAAACGAACAGAGTTCAGGACCGGTTGAGCCCCCATGTTTTAGCTAGGGGTGTCTAGGGGGATGAATTGGTAAATAAGTAGGAGGCAGTTGGCTTTTCATATCGTTCTTTTAATGAACGCAAAAGGAGTACAAGGGCTGTTAAGCCTTGATTAAAGATTCGCTTGCATCCGAAGAGGCCCTCGCAGCATCTAGCGTCCGAATCCGAATGTAATGCTCCGCATCTGCGCTGCTCTTATAAAGCACGGTGGCGCCACTGTCGCTACGGGTGGCGCTGCTGCTTACTGATTTAGTATTATACGACATATATATATATATATATATATATATATATATATATATATATATATATATATATATATATATATATATATATATATATATATATATATATATATATATATATATATATATATATATATATATATATATATATATATATATATATATATATATATATATATATATATATATATATATATATATATATGTATATATATATATATATATATGAATATGGAAAAGATGAGCTACGATGTGTTTGATATTGAGCTATTGATATTATTGGTTTACTTCGTCAATATGTAATTATCTTTAATGATTTTACTCCCGTGTATGAATTATTTGTTAAGTTATTAAGACAGTGTTTATTTATAATCGTCACTGCCGAGAGTTGTTGCTGTTGATATGATACTCAAAGAAATACTTAAGATGCTCTGAGACATATACAATAAAATAGAGTAGTACTTTATAAAATATAGGAAGGATTTATGAATATGGAAAATTTGAGCTACGATATGTTTGATATTGAGCTATTGATATTATTGGTTTACTTCGTCATTATGTAATTATATTTAATGATTTTACTCCCGTGTATGAATTATTTGTTAAGTTATTAAGGCAGTGTTTATTTATAATCGTCACTGCCGAGAGTTGTTGCTGTTGATATGATACTCAAAGAAATACTTTAGATGCTCTGAGATGCATTGATACTTATACAATAACATAAAATAGTATTTAAAAAATATATATAAAGGATTTATGAATATGGAAAAGTTAAGCTACAAAATGTTTGATATTGAGCTATTGATATTATTGGTTTACTTCGTCAATATGTAATTATCTTTAATGATTTTACTCCCGTGTATGAATTATTTGTTAAGTTATTAAGACAGTGTTTATTTATAATCGTCACTGCCGAGAGTTGTTGCTGTTGATATGATACTCAAAGAAATACTTAAGATGCTCTGAGACATATACAATAAAATAGAGTAGTACTTTATAAAATATAGGAAGGATTTATGAATATGGAAAATTTGAGCTACGATATGTTTGATATTGAGCTATTG
>OZ021724.1:103996022-104233522 GCA_963978545.1 Linyphia triangularis | reverse complement strand
TGAAATATTTCCGTACCATTTTTATGCATAATATGCATTTACATATCCATTATCCTTTTATAATTCAATCAAATAGAATTATATATTTCTTGATTGAAATATTTGCAGTTAATATTTTAGACATGAAAAATTGATAACTTGAATAGTAACAATTCGTTTTAGGTGCCTTGCATCGTGTTTTTTAAAAATTTGTATTTATATTATGTTAACCAAGTTTATATCATCCACTTCAAAGTCAAATAAGTATACATATACTCATGCTTTTATAATAACTGTTAAAATGGAAGGATAGAGATTGCAATTTGGAAATGACCATTGTGTTCCTTCTTCGAAAATAACTTAAAATATTAGGCCTAAGCTATAAGTGTTACAACCAAGTGTCAAACAGCAATTGGTAGGTCCCTATAAAATAAGAAGGATTTGATAATATTCATTAGAAAATGTAACGGGAAGTGATGAAAACTAGAAGTACTTCAAAGAAGAAAACTAGAAGTTCTTCAAAAGTTGATTGTTAAAATATTTCCATACGATTTTTATGAGAAGTTCTCATCATGGCTTCAAAAGGAGATATCGGATTAGAATATACATATTCTGTAACAAGTTTTCTCTTTCTGCTACTTTTGACTTGTTTTTGAACGCAAACAATAAATTGACAGGTGATAGTTATTGTTATTTGCTACAATCTTAATAGAAAAAGATGTCATTTATAAATGCAGATGTTAATTTAAAAGTTGCAAAATTTTACTTGCATGGTATTTGCCTGGTTTAGCTACAAAAATATTTCTTAAAAAGGTATTTTATTAGATTCTTGCTGTCAAAATCTAGATACTTTCTATGGTCATAAAAAGCTAATTACGTTGCATCTTAGAGTATTTATAACTGTAGCAAATAAATATTTAAACTTGGTGCACTTGTATTTTCAACCATACAATTGACATATATCACTTTAACTATAAATATCCCGTTCATAAAATATAAAATTCTTTCATTTTCATAAAACACACTCTTAGACAGTCATACCCCTTTTTAAGTTCACAAAAACTTTTATCAAACTCGAAGCAATTTTCGTCCCAGTTTGATTTCTTTTCACTGATTTCATCCCAAAAATTCCAGTGTTTTCTCCCCCCCCCCCTCTTCACATCCCTGCAAATGAATCCATTGAGCCCACTGCTGCGAACCACCCGTTGCTTTTCAATCGGTTGCGCCCCGGCAAGCAGATCGGGGGCGCTGATGACACGGATAGTTCATCACTGCCCGTTACATTGGACGCCCCATTCAGAGTCGGGGAGACAGATAACGGAGCAGCAATAGATCGGGGTTGCAACTTTGCGGCGACACATCGCTCTTTTGGCGAGTTGAAACAAATGCAAATGTAATAGTTTCAATGTTGTTGCTTTAAGTTTGAAGGCAGTGTATCTAATTTTCATCATTTACCGTTTGCGACTTTTCATCTTATATAATTATTAACAATAAAAAGTCATAAATAATTCTATTTAATAATGCTATATCTCTATTGTGTTTATCTTCAACCATTTTGCATTATTATTACATGGTTAATTTTTAATTTTAACTATCGTTTACATAAGGTAATGAAAGTACCGAATTCGGTCACAAAAAAATTGATTGTTTTTGCATTTCTCCAAAATTTGGAACATCCTGAATTCAAAAAGGGCTATAGAAAAAAATGACTGTGTGTCAGTGTGTTTCGAGGTCAGCATAACTCCCGAACAAATTGATCTACTAAGTTCAAATTTGGTGTGAGGATTGGTGGCGGCCACGGGACCTATCATTAGAGTTTTGGTCAAAATTGCGCATACGCATAAGGTTGAAATCATGAAAAATCATGAACAAAATTATGCTTTTCAGCAATTGCTAAGAAACGGCTCTAACGACTTTGATGAAATTCTCTGTGCTAATGCACTTTGTGTTCTAATTGTCCCCACCTTCAAAATTCCCGTAGAAATGCGATAAAAGCGTAAAAAGTTGAAAAACGAGTGATTTTAACACATAACTCTCTGCCCGCGAGCATCGACCATCAAAGGTTGATTTTTGCCATTTCACGCACAGGAAAAGACAATGTAATGGTTATCGAATAAAATCACCAATTTCACCATTTGGCATTTTTTTTAATTACTGTTGTGAAAATTATTACCAAAAATCTCGCCAAACTGTCTATTTTTATTAAATGAGTGAAAATATGAAAATGGCAAATAACACCATGTTAAATTTTAATGCAATGATCAATATTAAAGTGTAATTGAAAGTTTCGCGATGTTTCACATAACTAGTTTATAAAACGTATGATTTTCAAAACTAATAATTATGGATAGAGCACTTTTTCTTTTACAGTATTAAGACTTTTCGTTTCCCAAATGGTACTGTAAAATTTTTGTAATAAAGCATTTTCGTAATGAAAATACGTTTCGTAATATGAACATGATCGGAATAATAAAGTATTGTATAGTATATTCTTAAATATTTTCTCGGACTGTTTCCATTTACATATTTAAGATCATTTTGTATTGCACATTAGCAACCGTGAAGTATTTGAAGTTTTATTGTAATTTATTTTTTAAAACTTATTTCCAAGTAGGAGAAAAGTGAACTTATGGTTATGGGCTTGTTTTTGAAAGTTAAGAAAGTTTTATAAATTATAATCCCGTTAGAAATATGTGCCTTTTGATTTTATAACATTTTAAGTGTTAAAAAGATGTTGAATCCCAGAACAATTATAAATTGATAATTAGTAGTTTTGTTGAAAATTAAAGTAATCGTTTTTTAATTCCACATTCATTATACAATTTTTTCAAAATATAGTATCAGATAATTCTTCAATTAAGATAAGATTTTTTTTTAGATTACTAATGATTAAAAAAATAAGAAATATGTTCTAAATTTATTTTGCATCATGAATGTAATAAGAAGACATACAAATACATAATTTCAAAAGATTTTTCCTATTTTATAATTGCAGCTCTTTTTTTCCTTGAACATTAATTATTTATATTGTGTTGTTCTCTGCAACTAAAATGCGCAGTAACTCAAGCTTCAGATGCTAAGCCTTGGTGTAGAGGATTTATCGCCATTGAATGCCTAAATCTCTCTTTGTTAATACTTTATGAATAAAATGTTGTCAAGTTATTGAGTTGTTTTCACTGACATTATTTTAACTTTTCAAAACGACAAATAATGAAAAGTACACATTACAATTTTGCTATCCTGGGTCCAAGGATATTGTCTTCAATTGGTCAAAAGTGTGGTCCGGTGTCCGTCCCCACTTTATGTTTGGGCATGCGCAGGAAAGGAATTGTGTGCGCATGCGCCTGCTCCACCGGCTTGTATAAAAAGAGATGTATGCTGATGTTGTTCAGTTGTATTGATATATCGAAGTTTTATAGAGCTTAAGCTATACATATACAATTGAGATGATTTAATTTACTTTTTGGGTTATAATTTCAAACTTTTTAGCAGTATATCAGAATTAAAAATGACCAATTAAAGTGACTAATTAGAACATTATTAGAACGTATATAAATAAACTTGTAATTAACTTAGAGGTAATATTTCTATTGCAAATAAAAGATATTATGTTGACGCATGTTCTAATGGAGCATTTTGAATTTGCTTCAATATTAATTAAATTATAAGTTTTTAAATAAAAAGTTTAAAAATAATACATAGCTTTTAACAAAAAATTAAGATTACAATATGCATAAAAAATGTGTTTATAACAATATATATTAGATGCTCCATAGAAAACACATTCACAATTATTGTCAACAAAACAAAATTAGAATTTTGTAAATCGGATAATTTATTTTGAAGTTATGACCGTTGGCGTAAAGTCATATAACACCAAAATGTCATTCTTCAGAAAACGCGTTTAAAATTTACTACACTAATGAACGTGATACAAAACAGGTTAACGAAACCTACTGTAATTTAAAAAGTAATTTTAGTCTAGGTAAGAAAATGGTATCATTTTAATGGTAATGAATTTGGGAATATTTTAAAACCAAAAAACAAACACACAGACTTGAGTCAAATTTCGCGATTCCTAATGTATATGTATACCTTAAATAATTAAAAAAAGCAAAAACAAAAATTCGTAATGAGCTATGACTTAAAGCTAGAGGTCGGAAATATCGATCAAAATAAATATCGATACTAAATCGTTGCATAGAAACCAAAATCGATAAAATATCGATATATCGATACATGATTTTTTTAATTTGATTTTCAATTTTGCCTGAAACATAGTTTTTCGGAGCGAATTTCTATTTTACATGATTGCTTTTTCGTAAGGTGATTACTTTTTCAACTGAAATGGATCTATTACAAAAAAAAAAGTTATATTTTCGCTTAATTGGTGCAGTGATTTTAAGAAAAACTTAGATAATTTTCAATAGCTTTCAAAATATTGAATATTGGTGCCATTTTAACTGTCTCTCAGCTAAGTTCAAACTTTAGTATTGAAGTTTTTGAAAAGGGAATAAAGAAAATTGAAAAAACACATGGAACTACAAAACGATCATCAAAAAACTAAACATTTTTGAAAATATCGATATATCGGTGACTTTTATCGATATTTTTTTGGAAATATCGATAAAAATATCGGCGTATCGATATATTGCCTACCTCTACTTAAGGTCCAGGGAAAACTGTACATTTGCCCTAAGCAGGTTATATATTATTAAAATATTTTTTTTTATTTTGTTCGCGGAGTGAGAAGAACTGCTTTTGTGTGCAAAGGAAACTTTCTTAGAATAAACAACTTAACCCAAATTGGGTAATCAAGTACTTCAAAAATTATACCTAAATGGATAATCAAGTGCTCCAATAACTATAAAAAATAATTATAACTATATTCTAGAAATAAAAAATACTAATAAAAATTTTCCAAATTTAAAAGAACTACTGTTACTTGTTTGATATTAACAATTATCGCTTAGGAATTTCTATTATTTTAACAATATGAAATATGACTGCTACAGTCACAAAAAAACACCACTAAAATATTTATTTTTTCAGTGGTTTATCAGATCCATGTACTAAGCTTGTATGATAATGTTCTATTTCACGACATTTAATGATTTATAAATCCACTTGTCAAAGTTAACAATATTTTGAAACAAATATCTGCAAGTTTATATTTTTAAAAAGGAATATGTCACAAACTTGTTACGTTTGGCAAAAAAACATGCTCTTTGAAGTTGAAATTAAACATATATATTTACACCAGGTATGATTTATTAAATTTTTTTTAGAAAATATCCCCAGAGATCTTTAATACACGCAAAACTTTCTGTTAAGAGAAGCTGCTGACTCTCTAATAAATTAAATAATTTACTTCCAGGTACATATTTAAAAGCTTCCATAAGAAAGTAAATTGTCACTGTTGTTCCAGGGAAGTACATCTGATTGAAAAAAAAATCACGTAAACAAGAATAAAAGCCTCAAAAACCTTTTAAACAAGTAAATCGTCACTGTTATTACAGAGAAGAACATCTGTCTAACAAAATACACTGAAACAGGAAAAAACGTTTCAATAACCTTTTAAACAAGTAAATCATCAGTGTTATTACAGGGTAGTTCATTTGTTTGAAAAATACACAGGAATAAGAATAAACGCCTCACAAAAATCTTTTAAACAAGTAAATCGTCGCTGTTATTACAGGGAAGTACATCTGCTTGACACAATACACGGAAACACAAACACATCGAAAACCTTTTAATCAAGTAAATCGTCACTGTTATTACAGAGAAGAGCATCTGCTTTACAAAATGCACGGAAACAAGAATAAACGCCTCAAAATCCTTTTAAACCAGAAAATTGTAACTATTATTATAACATCTGTTTGATAAAATACACGCAAACAATAAACGCCTTAAAAATCTTTTAAACAAGTAAATCTGCTCGAATAGTCTTTCAAAACAAGCACCATCTACACAACAAAGCCTCCCCAAATCGACAAAAGTTTCCTCCAGAGGAAATCTCTAGCCAATATCGGAGCCAAATCGTACGACAACCCTCCGACCGACTCCAAATAGGACGCAATGTCACACTCCTCCCCATCCTCCCGATCCCTCTCTCCTCTTTTCTTCTCTTTTAGAGAGTTATCTCTCATCCAGGACTTTTCACGCCGTCCCCATCGAGAACACACAAAAGGATTACAGAATCAGATTCGGGTGTGGGATGGTGAGAGACAGAGAGGAGGAGGAGGAGGAGGGAAATCCAACTCTCCAAGAAACTTCATCTTCATCCTCTCTCTTGCAAAGGGAGAGAGAGAGAAGATGAAGAAGAAAGCACAAAGAATAGAAAATTAAATTTAATGCGTCTTCTTTTGGAAAGGGGGAGGGGGGGGGCTGATGTATAGATGGTTGTGGAAAGACGCGTAAGTATACCTTCTTTTGCTCAGAAAGTCTTTTGGTGTCGGGGACCGAGTGCGGATTTTCAGTCCTTTTGTCAGTACCTTTGTTTTGGGAAATTAATCGGGAGTTGTGAAACTAGATGTGGTGGAAGCTGTTTTGAGGTGGTTGGCTATTGCACCATTTTTGGTCAAAGAATATTACGGAATTTTGACTGTGTTTCGAATACGATGACGATCTACAGTAAAACCTGTCTATAACGATACATTAGGAATGCAAAAATACATTGTTAAATACATGTTATAGAAGTTAGTTGAAATCTATATACAACTATAATGTAAAGGCTAAAACATATATTGTTATTTACTATTTGGAGAGTTTTATAATAATCTTAAACCAATGTAGAGGTAAGCGCTCATTGGAATGTGTGAGTGAACATGTTGGGTTTTATTTAGAAATCTAAATTTTGCTTTATTTAAATAATTTAAAAGGTAAATATGTATATTCAATAATTTATGCAAATACTATTTAATGAACAATAATTAGAAATTGAACCGCTTTGTGATATTAGATTTTTCCTAAAAACAAAGATACAATATATTTAACCTAGACAAAACTTGCATACATAGTGGCAACACCTTGTACACTGAATAAATATGGAAAGCCCATAATTTAACTGATAAATTTATTATTTTTTTATGAATAATAGACAAAGCACAGTGAGTATACTATTACCTTTTTATGATTAGGAATTTATATGGCATTTTCTTTCACGATTAAAAAAAGTGAAAACATTAATTAAAATTTGTATTATATATAGAAGGGAGATGTAAGCACAATTAAAATTTACTAAAACACAGAGTTACTTATTTAGAAAAGAAAACATTAACTGTTTACTTGATGATGCAAATGGAGCATACACATGTATTTGAGTCCACCTTATGAAGTCAAGTTCACACGTAACATATTTGGTAACATTGAACAAAAAGCCTGTTGAGTTGGATTTTATCATTGAGAGTAATTTTGCTATCCAAGACAAATGAAATATTGGGTTATAGGTTTGTACTACCTGCTTTCTATAAAGGTAAAATTATAGTTTAAGAAAGGTGCATATAAATAGTGATTTTCCAGATTCAAAGTACATTGAATGAATAGGAATTATGCAAGAATTAAAGAAAATCAGAGTTATTGTTATAAGTAGTGGAGTTATACACGTGTTTTAGTGTATAGGGTATTAGGAAAGCTATTTTTTTTTAATAATAAAGTGTTAAAAAAAAACATTTTTTAAAAACATTTTTAATCATAAATCGTGGTGAAAGTAGCAATTTATCGCGATCAGTACGGGAAAGATGTGCTTTCCATACATATATATATATATATATATATATAACGGTACCTTGGATGTTAACCGATATAAGTAAACAAATCGTTGACGAGTAAAACACAAAAGTTTATTTCCAGAGACAAGGGAGGAGAGGGATGACGTTTGGCCAGATTGCATTATTCCAATAGGCGGGGCAAACCGAAGTATGGAGCATTTATAGGTTTCCTTTTGACGCTCGACAATTTAAGGCCCCTCCCGCAAACACCGGAAAATACTAGTGAATTTGAAATCCGAAATTGAAGGTCCCAATGGGAAAACACACACACACACACACACACACACACACACACACACACACACACACACACACACACACACACACACACACACACACACACACACACACACACACACACACACACACACACACACACACACACACACACACACACACACACACACACACACACACACACACACACACACACACACACACACACACACACACACACACACACACACACACACACACACACACACACACACACACACACACACACACACATTAAATATATATTTTTTGCATTCAACACGTGGGAAATCACTTTTTTAAACTCAGCAAATGATTTAACTCGTGTTATCGCACTCTTCAAATAAGTATTTTATCTCGTTTGAAAAAGTATTACTTTCCTCACTAATAGTTGCATAAATAACTAATTTTTTTATGTCGTCTGGAACGTGTAGTTACAAACTGTTGGCACCATGGAGAAAAGATACTTATTGAAAATGTTTGAAATAAACGTAAAAAGTATAACAAATTATAATTAAATCAAATTAATTAAATTATTCTAAATAAATCCTCAAAGACAACAATTATCCGACATATAGTAAAAACTTATTTATATATATATTCCTCTAAGACTTCACGAACTTTTTTTTTATTCAGCTTGTAAAATAAAGTTTTATCTAAAGAGTATCTATATGTTATGGTTAAAGTAAAAATTTGGTTCGTATTATTAAAACCAGCTATGTTTAATTTTAAACATGTATTTTAGTAGATGTGATAAATAATGTAAATTAGTCACATTGAACAACAAATATTATTATTACCATGAAATTCAGTCGTTGTGAATTACTAGGCAATATTTACCGTATGCGTAATTCTAAGGTAATTTTTGTATCATGAAGAATAAGAAATAACATGCAATAACACTTGTTAGTAATAAAACTTGGTTCTCAATAAAACTGGTTAGCAATAAAAATGTTTTATAATAATATTAATGCCTGTTATTCATAAGATGGAAGCATTATTTATTATATCTATATATTTAATAGGCAATACGTTTTTTGGGGTTAGTCCGTCCGCCTAAACTGCTCAACCAATTTCAATGATCAAGGTGTCATTTTAAAGGAAATAAGCTGTAGATTTGCCAAAACGTGCCAAAATAATTTATTAACACTTTATTAATTATTTAAATTTCAATATTTTTCATCATTAAGCTACTACAAAGCCTCAATGATTTTGAATATATGAATGGCAACATCCTTACGTTCGTGAACAACAAACCCGTTGCTAATTTTAAAGCTCTTTTTAAACTTTTCGTTTCAAAGTTGATTTTTTTCTGTTTTTCTGAAGCATTTTTGTATTAGAGTAATTATTATTTTGAAGTATTTCTACCCAGAAAATGCCTCGCGTTGGACGTCGTTCTCTAAAGGGGCGACGTGAATATTTAGGAAGTGTGCATTAATTGTTTTGCATATATAAAAATGTAAAAATTATTTGTTTTGTCACAGATGTATATTACTTGGAAATTTATGATTGCTGTACTGATTTAGACTCTGTCAGGCTTGCTTCAGAAACAGGATACATCTCTGGCTAATTAATGATCTCTTTAAAATTTTAATTGAATATAAATGTTTTTTGCTTAGTTTATTATTAGAGCTAATACCTAATGTTTTTAAAAGGTGTACCAGGATGGAATTGGGTCCTTATCTATAAACATTTACATTTATTGTTCTAATTTGCAAACACTAACATTTTTTAAATGCCATTAAATTTAATTGGTTATATTTCAGGAATTAATGGACATTACAATGTTATCCTAAAGGATTGTGTTCAAAATCTATAAAGAATATTAGAGCATGCGAATTATAACTTCCTTCTCTGTCGATAAACAAAAATCCACTCTATCCTTAATACAACTACTCTTTAATTAAAATTTTACTATTCTGTTTATGTAAACTTGAATTTTCCGAGCGTAGTGAGGCGTTTGTATCCCAACCCAAGCGAGGCATTCAGGGGTTGGCGAGTGTAGCTCGCGTTGTTTTTTATCAGAATAAATAAAAGATATTGGGACTTCAATGTAAGGGCATAGCTAATGAAGTTTTAAGTCAGAATGTTGGCTGATAGTATATTTAACTTTCTATTATGAAACTTGCAATTTGGGTGTTTTCTCTATTAGGCCTTACATTAAATTTATAAAAATGTGGTTACATTTTTTATGGCTGGCAAACCTGTTCGAGCGCAGCAAGATGTTTTAACCACAAATTCGAGCGGCAAAGCCGCTCAATCCGAGCGCAGCGAGGTGTTTGGGGGTTGGCGAGCGTTAGCGAGCAGGGGGCGAAGCCCCCTAGTCAAATAAATTACATTACACAGAAACACCTTAAAGTGAAAAAAAAAAAAAAAAAAAAAAAATGGTTAACAAAAAATACATTACGAAAACATTATTATTATATTCCAACTTAAACGTATTGAATATTAGTGCACACTTAAGCTCATCCATAATTTTAATAGGATTTAGTTCGTGTGATAAACGCTCGAAATTATTCACTTCATCAGATAAATTACTTAGTATTACTATAAACTGACCATTAATAATAATAATAACCAGTAAATAACCAGTAATAACCACTAAATAACGGAAAGGACAATAACATGTACATCACATTTTAAGATTACACAACATGAAAAAAAGAGCAAAGTAGGATTTTATATATGAATCACTTCTAATGCATTGTTAAATATATTTTTTCATAATCTTATAATTAAACTAAAAAAATAAACAATCTTGCATGCATTCTTAAATGACAATTTTTGAAACTTTATATGCTTGTTTTTTTTTTTTGGGGGGGGGGGTTAAAACTTAATTCCCAATAAAGTAAATTCACACATTAAAGTTAACTTCAGAATTGGTTTTTAAAGTACCAAATTCGCATTTGGATTTTAATTTGTTTACTAATGTTATTTATTGCTTCAGTTCGCAGTAGTTCGTATATACAATACTATAAAGATTTCTTTATTATCATAGTGTTATAAACATGTGAAGTATAGTTATATATTGATACTTGTATGTTACAAAAATTAATTCAAGATAAGTAAACGCTTAAAAGCTCATTTAATTTAAATTTATACGGTTATCAGATAATTCATAACCGCGTCTACGTTCCAATAAACATTTGCTACATTAACAGATCTCTCACCATATTTGAAAGTGGAATGTAAACATTATAACACAAACGTTTGCATATTTCTACACCCGCAAAAATTGTTGAGATAAGAACGAAAAAAAAAACAAAAAAAAACCTACCTAGCTTTTTGACAGCCGAGGAAAATAAAACTGTTTTCGCGTGGCTTACTGATAAGAAAATGCCGGTGATAAATAATACGTGACATTTATTTATCCCTGATAAAAAACAAAATGACTAAAATAGAACAATCTTATGCCCGTTTTAAATAAATGATCTTTTTTGACAGCCCTAACGTCTCGTGACTTGATTGCTAAAGACTCGGGGAAGCTGGGTAATCTGCAAACAAAAAATCCTTCCAAAAAATTTTCAAATAAAAAAAAAAAAAAAAGAATTTACCCATTTTTAGTTAAGTTATTATTTTATCGATCTTTCAAGAAAAGAAGAAGGCTTTTGCGCAGACTGTAGACACGGTTATCGTTAGCGTTAAATTTGATAGTTCTTGGATTGAATATTAGAGGGAAGTATTTGTTTAAAAATAATGGCAACGGTGATGGAGAGTTAAAAAAGGCAAACAAAAAAGAACGTAGAAGTGGCGTCCCATATTGTTGCTTCTTTTCAAGATTAAAATTGAGTGAAAGCTTTTAAGAATCGATTAAATGGGTGAAATTTTGCTGTAATGGGTTTAAGATTACATCGATTATTAGTTGTTTCGAAATAAATATGCTCTCTAAGTTTAATTAAGGCCGATGTGGGCTCCATTTTGAACGCAACGCAAATTTAATTTTGGGTCATTATGTTAGATTAATTTTCTTCCCTCTTCTATGAGACTTTTATTCAATAAAGTATATTTTAATGTACTTTGACAGCAACTTTTAAATTCTGTGCGCGTACAAATTTGGTTAAATTGACGAAATAATGATGCTTTATTTAACATCGAAGTAAGGAATTAAGGAATGTAACTTATTTTAACGTTTATATAGTATAAATTTATTCGAAATGTGTTTAATGTTAACTGTCAAATGAACAGTTAATTACATAATTGATTTCAACGCAATCCAAAAAAAGAAATATCATTTATATTACGTCAAAACTTACATAAAAAAATATCTAAAATGTTTAAAAATAATGTTGTGGGCAACAGCAGATTTTCTAGTTCAATTAAAAATTTAAAACTAATGTAATGAATAATTAAGTATATAAACTATTAAGTCATGTAATTTAAATTACACAAATTATTTAGTGATAAACTGCTAAACAGGTTATGTATTTTATTTGAAGACACTCAAATGTTTGTTACACGAACGTTTTTAATGTGAAAGTTTTAGATACATTTGTTTTCGTAATTATATTACAAAAGTAGGGGATTTCAAGTATTACATTTCGTATTTCAAAAGATTTTTGAACTCAAAAATATGTATCCAACTAATTTTAAATTGAACGAATAGAATGTAAGAAATTTCAAAATTATCTAACATCGTAATTCCAGAAATGGTAATAGTTTGCCTGTTCATATAATAGGATTTAGTAAAACTCTTTTATGCACTAAATTCATTGATATTACAATGTAGATTAGATTAAATTTTGATGCATGTTGCAGTCGTAATGCAACTAGGGTTTTTATATTTTCATCATTCATTTAGAGAAATGGACAGTTTGGCAATATTTTTTGCTATAATTTTTTATGATTTAAAAAAAAAAAAAAAAACTCCGCCAAATTTGTGATTTTGGCGATATACTTTTTGATAATCCTTATGTAATCCTTTATTATAAGTGAAACTGAAGGGAGAAGAAAAAACGATTGTTGAAGGAGTATGCTCAAGGAAAGATATCTCAGTGTTGAAGGCATTCGTATTTCAACTTTTTACGCCATTAAAGTATTTTTACGGGAAATTAGGAGGTGGGAATGTTTAGAACACCTTAAGAGGCATTACCATAGCGATTTTGAACAATATCGTTAAGGCCGTTTTTTAGCAATACTGAAAAACATTATTTTTTCAATGGCAGCTACCGTATACACATACTCAATTTTTTGATGCGCGATTTTGACGAAAACCTTAATGGTAGGTTCCATGGTCACCAGCAACCCGCACATCAAATTTTAATATCGCAGGTAAATTTGTTCGGTAGTTATGCTGACCACACGCACAAACACACATTTTCAAGATCACTTTTTTTTTAAATCAGGATGTTCCAAAACGTGGAGAAATGCAAAAAAATCATTTTTTTTTTTTTTTTTACCGTGAATGCTATACTTTCATTACCCTATTTATACATATGGGTAATTGAAAGTAAAAAATCAATCCTGTAAAACTAGTTCCGCTTCAAGTTTAGTTTTAAAACTATATAACTAAGAAAAAAACATTTGAATACCCATAATTTTTCATTACAAAACGGCTTCAAACACAGTTTTACAACTACCAAAGTAAATATAGCCATTCGCATGCATTCTATATTTATTCATTATAAAATGGGTTTCACTACAAGTATAGTTTTATGTGCATAACATTAACATAAAACATTTGAATACTTATAAGTTATGGTTGTAAAATGGATTTAAAGCATAGTTTTATATCTACAAAAGCAAGAAATAGCCGTTTGTATATAATCTATAACTATTCTCTGTAAAACGGGTTTCATTACAAGCATAATTTTATGACTGCAAAATTAAAATATTCCTTTCATATAGAGTCAACTCGCGATATCTCGAAGTCTCATAAGTCGAGTATTCGTTTAAATTGAAGTTTTCATTTGGTTTCAAGAAAATTTAATGATTTTTGACACTAAACTTTCCCCATATCTCGAAGTGTATACACTTCGAGATATACACAAAATACTAATAAAAAAAAAGATTTTTATTTTTTATCTTTGCATCATGTTTTACAATTTAACTTGTTACCCGAAAAAAAGCCGTTTGCAGTAACGCGTACTGAAAGCAAATGAGCTTTTGCCTTTAGATTTTTTGCCATTTCAGATTTTAAGTGTGAATCAATGGTATTGGCTTGCGTTGGATTTTAATGATATTAAAACGCAAGTTGAATACGCTTAGTTTAACTCAAAAGGTTAAATTGATCAATGAAACTGAGCAAAATCTGCGATGTAAGAAGAACGTTGTTGCTTAAAGCACAGAATTCTTCCGAATACTTTTTCAACAATTTTGAAAAACAAAGGCGATTTTGAGAAGACATGCATCGACACTCGATCCATAGTATAAATGAGTGAAGGTATGTGCCTTTCCAGGTGTCGAATATGCTCTATTTAAATAGTTTCAGACATATCAAAACTATAATTCCAAAATCCCTCTAAGTGGGTTGATGTTCAAAGAAAAAGCGAAGGACTTAGCCCGCTTACTAAAAGTTGAAGGATTTATAGCAAGTGCAGGATGGATAGAAAAGTTTAAAGCAAGCCACAATAATGTCTTTCGGACTCCAAATGAACAAGCAAAAGATGTCCCTGATTAAATATGCCTTGAATAGAAAACAACTTCGGAGCGAATTTCGATAACTCGAACTTCGGATAGCTCGAATAATTTGGCGAGTCCCTTGAACTTCGAGTTATGGCGAGTTGACTGTGCATATTTTTATATCTACAAAATTAAGGCAGAGCCGTTCAAATTCATTGTAAAACGAGTTTCACTGTAAGCATAGTTTTATGCCTGGAAAACTATTAGTCCAAAGGGAGATTGTAACTTTGGGTACACCATTGAACAACATTCTAACTTTTTTTGTACAATATATAGAAATGCTACTGTTTTATGAATGTACTTATCTGTCGGGTCAAAAATGGCTGAAATAGTTGTTATAAATCCGATTGCCAAATGCGTCACAACTTGCCAAATAATGAACATTCTCTTTTATTCAGTAAAACTCCGCTCTTTAATTTTAAATGAGGAAGGGCGCAGTCAGAATCCTGGCGCTCACTACTCACATCTTTTAAAGGTGAGCCAAGTTGGCGATAAACATTACGATATCGATAACGTGTATATTTATTGCCAACTTGGCTCATTTTGAAAATACGTGAGTATTTGGCGAAATAGTAATTGAGTCTTTTGATCCTTTCGTAATTGAAAATTAAAGAGTGGTGGACAACCAAATAAAAAGAATGCTGATTATTTGGGAAGTTATGATATTCGAATTTAGTTCAATGGCAATCGAATTTAGTTCAACTCATTCAATATTCGGCAATTTTTTCGCACATTGTATAAAATTTTCTCAACATCTCTTCATTGTATAAAAAATTCAGAATGATGTTCGATGAGTGTACAAAAACTTGCACTCTCCTTTCAGACTCTAAGATCAAGCTAAAAGGAAAGCAATTTAATACATCGTTAAGGAGAGTTGGTAACCAAAAATCTAGAAATGATTGATTTGAGTTGATTATTGTTTATTAAAATTTGAATTCTCCCCTTTAAAAAGATATCTTATTTGTAATAATACCTCAAATAGAAGTATTTTTAATTTTTGGATGATAAAATTGGTTATTATTAATGTAAGTAAAATTTTTCTTTAAAATGCGTTCTTTTCAAAACTACATTTTTTAATATTCATGTACATTTTCTAAAAACTGCGCAAAACTATCTTCCCGAAATTTTTACCACATATTCTTTTTATGCATGCCGACCAAATGGTATAGTGGTTAGAGTGCTAGCTTCTAGACCGCGAGGTTGAGGTTTCGAGTAAGGCATGGGTGTTTGTAAATGTATGTTGGCTTGTCAAATGAGGAATGTTTCGGCGCATTATAGCCCTCGTGTTGCTGACGGCGTCAGATAATCTGAAAAACTACAACCAACCTTTTATGCATCTGTATAAACTGAAGTGAGATTTTGTTGTTATTTAAAAATACTTTTTTGTTTTGGATTTTGTTGGCAAAAAAAAAAAAAATGATTTTTAACAAATTTGAGTAACTTTCACAAAAATTCATTTAAAAAAAAGTAAATGAATCATAATCAAAAGCTAACTTCAGTAGAATAACAAGCGTTTGCTAAATGCACTGATAAAATAATAGGTTTCTATGTCAAATACTTTCTGAAAAAAAAGTACATAAAATATGTCAAATTAACAATACAGGTATGGTTACCAACTCCACTTAAAACATACAGTTATCAATGCGTTATGAATAAAATTGTGCAAATATATATTGATAGCTACAGGTTCTAAATGGCTCTTTATACGAGCAATTAAATTATAACCATTCCTGTACGTATACATAGTAACTGGCAGGTCAAACCTGTCAGAATAAGACATAAAATATGCGTCAAATACAACACTACATATTACTTTCGATACTAAACTAATACAATGAAAAACTTATATAAATGATCTATTCTTCAATGTGTCCATCCGTCTTAGATCAATATTTCAAAATAAAACTTATACTGCGATATACCAAATAAGAGTACATGTACAGCATTCAAATGATAGGATATTTAAATACGAATGGACATGGTACCCAAAAAATGACGAAAATATGAATTTTTCAATTTTTATTCTATAATGTGGAGCATATCTTTCTGAATTGCTGTGCAAAAATTTTTACTTGTAACTTTAATAGATGAAAAGTTATATTGTATTTTCAAACCATCTCACACATCGAAGATGAAAAAGAAATCTTTAACACTGTTTTTCTCAGTTCGTTATTTTTCAGTTTGAGTGTTGTTTAAATCACTAAAGCTTTTTTCTAAATTTAGTTAGGATTGGGAAATTTTTATACTGTATTTATATACATCGGATAAACAAAAATTAGAATATAATAAGGCTTGCTATGTTTTTTTTTTTTTTTCTTAATTAATAAATAGAAAACTTGAAAAAAAACACGTCGTTTTTCTGCTGTTTTTAGTGTAAAAACATATAAAACCTGTTCCATAGCATGTATCTTCAAATACATACTAACTATTGTTAACAATTATAATACAAACATATTTAAAAAATTTCATGGAAAAATACTTAAAATTGTGAAAGGAGTAGCACTGCGAAAGAAGTTGGAATTTTTTTTTTATTTTTTTAAATTTAATTAATTAAAAATTATTTATTCAAAATATTTTTGTAGCTTAAATTTTGTTTACTTACCATCAACACAATGTAAAATTACTATAGTTTAAATTTTAGTGGAGCGATTTCTGAAAATAATTTTTTGTGTACCATGTTCCCACGCAACTTTCGGTTGTAAATTAGGCATTTGAGTGGAAATGGGATATTCGGTGAGAAGTTGTCTTGTTGATTTTGTCACTAAATATGTTGGCTGAAAGAGACATTAATATTCATAAAAAAATTCCAAATCGGCAATGTTTTTTTAAGGGAGAGCCGTACCCCAAATATAGAAAAAATTAGGGAAAAAAATGTTTTTCATTTTAGTGCATAATATTAAGCTATATATATTCAAGAAGACATGGGAGAAATTTCTAACTTCTAGGACACTACAAACATTCGAATTTTAAGGTTTTACATACCGATCTACTATGTAGTTAACAAAAAATTCTCCCTACATCTCTAGAGTATACTTTAATATAATTAATTAGTTTTGAAATTTATAAAAATATAAAAAAATGAAAAAAGAGTAGTCCTTTTAAAAAGGAGTATATTTCAGCCAAAAAACACTAAAAAACAAAAATATCAAAACATATTAAATTTAAAAAAACTAAAAATTGTGTCAATATTGGGTGTTTAAAAATAGGTGTTTTATATATATCAAAAATTTGGTGGTACTAAATTCATTAAGAAGAATTTTAGGTTTTTGCTTACGGGTCTCCCTTAATTGTATAAAGATAAGAAGGTTTTATTTTATTTTTACTTTGTGCAAACAGAAATAAGAATGCTATGTGCTTTCATATTAATGATACTAACTAATTAAAGATCATAAAGGGGAAGAGAAAAAAGGACGATAGAGTTTAAAAGACAATTAATGGAAAGGTTACATATTTTAACATACTTTTAGGTGTTTTTAGATTTTAAATTGCATTTTTTTTTAAATTCTTGTCAATTGACTTAAGTCATTCTCCAACATTACTCTTCATAATTCGTAAATCTTAAGGTATACATATACATTAGGAATCGCGAAATTTGACTCAAATCTGCATTTTTGTTTTTTGGTTTTAAAATATTCCCGAATTCATTACCATTAAAAAGAAACCATTTTCTTTCTGAGACTCAAATTACTTTTTAAATTACAGTAGGTTTTGTGAACCTGTTTTGTATCACGTTCATTAGTGTAGTAAACTTTAAAAGCGTTTTCTGAAGAATGACATTTTGGTGTTATATGACTTTACGCCAACGGTCATAACTTCATAATAAAAGGGACAATTTACAAAATTCTAATTTTGTTTTGTAGACAATAGTTGTAAATGTGTTTTCTATGGATAATCTAATTTATATTGTTATAAACACATTTTTTATGCACATTTTAATCTTTATTTTTTATAAAAAAACTGTATTTTTTCAAACTTTTTATTTAAAAACTTATAATTAAATAAATATTGCAGCCAAATTCAAAATTCTCCATAGGAACATGCGTCAATATAATATCTCTTATTTTCAATAAAAATACCTCTAAGTTAGTTATAAGTTTATTTATGTATGTTCTAATAACGTCCTAATTAGTCACTTTAATTGCAATTAGCTGATTAAAAAATTGACGGAAAAAAAAAGTTTTTATACAAAAATGCATCCTTTTTAACTCTGATATACTGCCAACAAGTTTGAAATTATAACCTACAAATTAAAGAAAACCATCTCAATTGTATATGTATACACTGTTAAAAATTTTGTTCCACCTTGCACCAAAAATTGGTTCCCATTTAGCTGCCACCAACATTTGGTGCTTAGTTTCACGATTTAATGGTGCAACCTCGGACCGTAAGCACCACTAAATCGCGAAACTAAGCACCAAATGTTGGTGGCAGCTAAATGGGAACCAAATTTTGGTGCAAGGTGGATAATTTTTTTTAACAGTGTACCTTAACCCAATTACATTGTAACTGAACTTCATGCATGCCATTCGAAACATGTGGTGGGAGCAAGACTGGCCAAGCACCATCTTCTAAAACGACAGTAAAAAGCACCATTTCTATCGGAGAAGTTTCAATAATACATTTCATATCTTTTTTAGGGAGGTCCAGGAACCAAATGTTTGAAAAAAAAAAAAAAAGCTTTAAAAACTAATACGTTCAATTACTATCATTTTGATACCTCATTTATAATGCTACCCCTTTACGTTGGCTTGCAGTTGTCAAATTAATATCTGACAGTTGACGCTTAGTCTCTGCATGAACTTTAGACAGCTTTTTCTCCCTGGTGATTTTTTCAGCTTTTTTATTACATAATTGGAAATAACTTCATTGTAATTAAGTAACATACACCAAATTTCATATGCTTATTGTATTAACTCTTTAGAAGGTATTTACCAAACAAACTCCAGATATGATTTTTTTTTAATTATGAAGAATACAAATATGAACTTTTATAGTTAAAATTTTTTATTTTAATATCCGCTATAAATATCAAAATTGTGTTGGATAAATTTTCTTGTTATATATTTTTGAACACACAAATATAATTTTTAAGTTTGTAAAGATATTTTTATTAAGTTTTATCAAAATATTTCATGAGTTGTTTATAGTAATTATAAAATTTTTATAAAGAACATAAATTAAATTTTTTTGTAATAGAATTTATAGACCAGGACACTGTCCTACAATTACATAAAATAAAATCTGCTGATCCAAGAAATATTAAAGAAATTAAAATTGTTTGCCTCGGACCCTATGAAACTTTTCTGTATGTGAATTTGTAACTGTGGACCAAATTCTTTATTTAAATTTACAATTCTGAAAGTAGATATAAAACTCAAGGAATTCCCAACATAGCTCTCTCTTCTGCTACTGTTTACTAGGTACAGAAGGTTAAAGTCCAGTATTCACTTATGCTTATCCTTAATATTGTCGTTGAAGCAGTGTTTTCATTTTTTTAATACTTTTTCAACAGCACACAGTACCCTAATATACTCATATGTTCAATTGCATATTTATGATGTACTTTTTCCATAGAAAGTGTAACAACAGAGTTTGAGATATTTTACATGAACTAAATAGATTTTATATAAAATTAAGGTTTGATAAAAAAAATCATGAGAATTTTGTATATAGATTTTAGAAAAATCTTTTACTTTTCACAAAGATTTTTTATTTAAAAATAATTATTAAAATAATAGTTTTTTTTCCCTCTGTTTAATGTATAGGTTATGTTCTATATTTAAAAAAATAATTTGTGGCATAACACTACTAGTAATGTTAAAAAAAGGCACAGTAAAGTTTAAAATATCATGTTAAAAAATATCAAAGTTAAATGTAAGAGTCATATAATTAATAGCTGATATTTTGCTTTTTTAAAACAAAATTAATATACTTCTAATTTGAGTACACATAAAAGTGATGCATCAATAGAAAGGTAAAACATGTACAACATGAAATTAAAATCCCAACATCGATTTTTTTGTTTTGTTTTTAGGTTTTGAGTCTCCTTAAGCCTTATCAATTTGCCATCCCAGTCACAATCCAACTTAATTAAAACATTAGGTATTAATGAAAACTTTACCACCTTACCTTCTCTGAAAGAATCCTATGTGACTTGGGAAGAATATAGACAGTAGTCAACATGTGTGTAGAAGCAACTCTTTAGTGACAGTCACCGTCACAATCCAACTTGTTTAAAATATTAGGTATTAAAGGAAACAGTGGCACTTTATCTTCTCTTGAAGAAGCATATGTGATTTGGGAAGAATATAGACATTAGTCAACATTTGTGTAGAAGCGACCCTTTAGTGACAGTCACCGTCACAATCCAACTTGTTTAAAATATTAGGTACTAAAGGAAACTGTACCACTTTACCTTCTCTGGAAGAAACCTTCTTGATTTGGGAAGAATATAGACAATAGTCAACATTTGTGTAGAAGCGACCCTTTAGTGACAGTCACCGTCACAATCCAACTTGTTTAAAAGATTATGTATTAAAGGAAACTGTACCACTTTACCTTCTCTGGAAGAAACCTTCTTGATTTGGGAAGAATATAGACAATAGTCAACATTTGTGTAGAAGCTACCCTCTAGTGAAAGTCACTATCACAATCCAACTTGTTTAAAAGATTAGGTATTAAAGGAAACTGTACCACTTTACCTTCTCTGGAAGAAACCTTCTTGATTTGGGAAGAATATAGACAATAGTCAACATTTGTGTAGAAGCTACCCTCTAGTGAAAGTCACTATCACAATCCAACTTGTTTAAAATATTAGGTATTAAAGGAAACTGTACCACTTTACCTTCTCTGGAAGAATCATAAATTCCTAACAGGGAAATGCATTTAGTCTATAATATATGAAAAAGAAACGACCTGTCAGTGCACCTGTCGAAAATTTATCACTTCCTATAAAAAAATACAAGGCTTTTTGAATGATTTGCCTTTTCGCAATTTCACCTCGCTTTTTCTCGCTATTTATAGTGAATGATCCTTCATATCTTCTTTCCTTTAACACTGCTACATCCTCAGAGATAAAATATCAACGCAGGAGGGAAGGGAGGTGCTAGATATTTTGCACCCCTTAAATATCGTCTTACGAAGAAGGGACGAAGGAATTTTCGAGCGCGTTCTATTGCAACAAATAGGTGTGTTTATTTTTTATTTTTTTCATTGTTACAAGGGATAGTGATGTGTTTAGTGGCCTGAAAATATTTTGAAAGAGTTGGATGTCACGTAATATTTTGGGTGTTTATTTTGTAATTTGTTTGGGTTTTGTTTGACGTCTGAATATATGTGGAGAAGTTTTAGATGTTTTATGAGTAACAATGTGTACCAAATGACAGTTTGTTGTAAGTATTTTTAAAGGGGTAACAGTAACCCAAAAAATTATTTTCAGAAATTGCACCACTAAATTTTAAACTATAGTAATATTACATTGTGTTGATGGTAAATAAACCTAATTTAACCGACAAAAATATTTTGAATAAACAATTTTTGATTAATTCAATTCACTTAAATTTTTTCAAACTTTTTCCAAAATGCTAATTAGTCCACAATTTTAAGTATTTTTCTATGACATTCTTACAATATATTTGTATTATAATTGTTAACAATAGTTAGTATGGATTTGAAGATGCAAGGTATGGAAAGAGGTTTTATGTTTTTACACTAAAAACAGCAGAAAAACAACGTTTTTTTTTTCAAGTTTTCAACTTTTTAATTTTGTATATAAAAGACTAATCATAGCACACCTTATTCCATACTAACTTTTGTTTATCTGATGCATATAAATACGCCATAAAAATTTCCTAATCCTAACTAAATTTTAAAAAAAAGAAGGATATAAACAACACTCAAACTGGAAAATAATGAACTGAGAAAAACAGTGTTAAAGATTTCTTTTTCAGCTTTTATAGTGTGAGATGGTTTAGAAAATTCATTATAATTTTTTATCTATCAAAGGTACAAATATCAATTTTTGCACAGCTATTCAAAACGATATTCTCCATATTATGGGATAAAAATTGAAAAATTAACATGTTCATCATTTTTACAGTACCATGTCACCAACAATTAAGAATGTTTGGTTTAGTGGTCTATAGATATCTTAGTATTAATGTGTGTTGATTAATCGTGGAAATATAATCTTTAAAGTAAAGTAGTCTATTTTTCAAGATTTTTTCAAATAAATCTCTGTATGAAATGATTTAAATTAGCTTTATTTTATGTTTAGTGTTTCAAAAAATTATGTATTAATTATGTAATTATTATTTTACGCAATGTTTCAATCAATTATTTAATCAATGATGTCTTTTTTTTAATTTTCAAGATACCCCAGTACCACAACAACTTTTGCCCTTATCGAGTGACATTGACTAGTCCCGATATGAAGTGGTGTAAACCAGCCGTTGGAGGTGATATTGGGCCAATTTCGACCAATTCTGGATGAAATATACTGGAAGCTATGAAATGTCGATGTACAGTTTAGGTATGCACAGCATATTCGGTATCTATTCGGTATTTGGCTTATTCGGTCATTAGGCCGAATATTCGGTTTGACTGAATATCTAGATATTCGGCGACCGAGTACTTTTTTTTTTTTTTATCTTATAAGGCGTAACCACAGCAATTTTAAGATGTTTTTTTTTCTTATTTTTTTATTAATTTCAGAGAGTGCCATGACTCTTAAACTTGTCTACGACATAAAATGCGTCCTTTTGAATAGTTTTAAAGATATGATAAATGGTATATTTACTATGTAATAATTCCGTGCCAAGATTATTGATGGAGAGAGAACAATAGAAGTCCAAGTGACTTTTCTTAACTTTTAAGAAAATACACTTTAAAATTTCTTACCTATATAAAATTAGCGCGTAAATTATTTGTTGTTCAAATACTAACCTCTGGAATGAAGATATCACTAGTTTTCGTAGAATTAAATATAAGTAAGAAACTTTAAAGTGTATTTTCTCAAAAGTTAAGAAAAGTCCCTTAGTCCCTTTTGCTTCTCAGTCCCTCAATGGTCATTAATAAAGGTCCAGTCATCTATCTTATGTTTTATAATATAAAATATACCTATTTTTTATTTTGAGTGATAATAAATACAAATGTAATAGGAAACAATGCACCTGATATTCGGTCGGCTGAATATTCAGCATTCGGCTTCACTATTGGCCAAATATTCGGTATTCGCCCAAAACCAATATTCGGTGCATCTTTAGTTCAGTTTTAAAATAAAAATATTTTACTTGTGAGGAAGGATGATAAACAAAAATATTTTTGTGATGTTTTTTACTTGTTTTTTCGTAAAAATCGTGCATTTTGGAATGATATTAGAGTTTCAGCCATAATAATGCAAAAAAAAAAAAAAAAAAAAAAATGTTTTTTTATGCCTTGTTATTAAGAGTTATACAGATCTATTTGAATGCCATTGCCCAACTAATTTGTGGACACCTTGTATGGTAAAAAATACACATTTATCAGCACAATTGAAATTTCCTTTCTAAATACAAAAAAAAACTTTTGTAACAAAATTACTTCAATAAAACTAATACTGCAGTTAATAATTCCAAAAACGAGTTTTCGTAAAATTCTATGATACAATTCTTTTTTAATAGACTACTTTAAGATATTACATTTTTCGGATAGTAGTTAAAAAAATTTTTATTTTTGTGAATTTAGATTAAATTACTTCAACAGAATAAAGTATGTATTTCTTTTTAGCTTGACAAACTCTAAAGTTAAAAGAAAGATAGACGATTCTTTTCGTTTATACGATGTTTTATTTATCAATATCAAGAAGTATAATATATTACTATAATTTTTAAGCTACAAGAAGAACATTGTGTATTAGATAAAATGTTAAAGTATATTACATTTTATGATTCTTTTAAAAAAAAAAAAAGCTAGACTATTAGATAAGAACAATGTTGTTACAAACACAGTATAAATGTATATGTATACCAAGGGGAAATAATGGTTTAAGTTTACTATTTGTAAAAATGGAGTTAAGAATAAGATACCTATTGATCCATTAGCTTTACTAACCGCTGGTGAAGAGGGTGATATGCAGTTACACTGGGCAATATCACTCAACACTGATGTTGACCATTGTAGAATGACCGTTTCTAGGGATCTTGATCAATCTCTCCCAGTTCTGGATAAAATATACTGGAAGTTTAAAAAAAATATTGATGTAGAGTTTTTAAATTGAAATATATTTTACAAAAAAAGAACGAAGGTGTAAAATATATGTTTCGTAATGTTTTTAAGATAAATAAATAAACAACCAAATAAATAAATAAATAAATAAATAAATAAATAAATAAATAAATAAATAAATAAATAAATAAATAAATAAATAAATAAATAAATAAATAAATAAATAAATAAATAAATAAATAAATAAATAAATAAATAAATAAATAAATAAATAAATAAATAAATAAATAAATAAATAAATAATTTTGGAACGATGCTCGAGTTTGGGTATGGTTTGCCTGATTTTACAAGTTCTCCTGTATCCGACGTTGGCCAATACTGGGGTGTAACCTGGGATGTTGAGGATAGACAAGAGTCCCAGACAACAAAATCAGGCTTATCTTCAGTCAACTTACATGCTCTAAATTATAATTAGTATTAAATGCAATATTTTTAATTTGTTTTTTGACACAGTCAATAATAACATATTTGTTATGATTATTACTCTGATAGTTTTATTTTATTTTAGATATTTTTTATGCAATTAACATATATATGGACTTAAAATTTTAAAATTATTTTAGCCCAACCTTCGGATAGGTACACTTTTCAGAACAAATGTACACTAAATTTGCGTAAAAATTTTACCAAATGCAAATAAACTCTATATTTCAAACAATGAACCCATTTTTTTGCCTAATATATCCTTAAAATTATATTTAAAGCAAAAATATAATTGGCGAATACAAAAATTGTCCTTTTTGTGCACAACAGAAAATATCATAAAAAAAATTTATTTTTCCCAATTTAAGAAATATGTTCGATTCACTAGGTAAATCTTGTGTATTTTCATGATACTGGAAAAAATTACATTAAAATATTCAATAGAATTTGAGAAATGTGTATGTAACCAAAAATTGCCCTTTAAAATTCGAAGTCTCAAATGTAGGCTTATTACATAAAGTATACATAAAATAAAATAAAATTGGAAGTGTAACATTAATAACAAATACTTTATTATTGTCTAGGTCAAAAATTAATTAAAAACTTTGTATTTTAAATAATTTATTGAACTTTTTAAATTGAATGAAAATACGACTGATTAGATTGTTTGGGACTCTAAGTCTCCAGAGGAGTGGGACAAGCCAAAGAAAGTTTTTCAAACCTTTCATTTGAGTTTCTTCAAACTCAAACCCATTCTTTCCTCATGGACTTTATGTCCCTAACTACAGCTTCGATATCAATAAATTAATATAAATTAATCTCGACCAACGATTCATTTTTTTCAAACAGAAATTTCATTTCGAAAAAAAAAAAAAAAAAAAAAAATCCCCTAAAACGAAATCTTTAAGTATGTAATTAATTATTAATGAGTTTCTGATCAGTTCATTTTTTACGACCACCAGTGATGCCAACACTTTTCTCGAAATTACGCATTAACTGCGAAATAATTTCAAAATTACCTCCCTCATTAAATATCAACAGTGAAAGAAACCGTGTTCTAGATAGACATTTCATGATCCTCAAATTATCTTTCAGTTTTCATTAAGCTGCTTGGACTTTTTCTACAGTAGCGTCAAATTGCAATCATCCACTATTAACCTTTTCCTTTTGACGGTGGCAGCAGTGATTTTTGACAAGCTGTGTGGCACGTCCGGAACCCTAATGATGGACGATAAAGGAGAGTTATCGGGTACAAAGAGGAAATTGCTGGCACCCTGATTCGTTAGGGCCTTTAATGGCATTTTCGATATTGAAGCCTGATTCTCGCGTGCAGGTTTCTTGGCGCTATAATTATGCTATGATGCATGTCAGGGTACTTTTTTTGGCTGTAATATGCGTAATTAAATTAATAATTTTCTGAACTAAAATCCTAATTTATTAGATTAAATTCTTAAATTTATTAGATAAATTGTCCTAATTTTATTTTAAAGAAACAAAAAGATTATTCTTTAAATTTACTAAAGGTTTGACAATTCTAACTGTATTTTATATTTTAAAAGTTACGAAGTATTTTTCAAATTAACATGTTATTTTTTATTTTATTTTTAACAATGTGTTAAATTTGTTTTTAACAAAGTGTTAAGAAATTTAATTTTTTTAAATATATGAATCAAATAAAAAAAATATATATTTAAGTATATTTCATATTTCCATGATTTTTTAAAAAATATTTCGCTTTAAAAATACATGAAACGAATTTTATTTTTCAATTTACAAAGCAATTTTTAAAATAAATGTAATAGGATATTTTTCTATTTTTAATTTTTAAGAATTTTTACTATTAAATGTACTTATAACTGAAAAAAATCATATGAATTTATAGCTTAAATTATTATTTTATAATTTTTAATCTCACTACTCTTAGGTATTTTATTTACCTCATATAACCTTATATAGTTTACTTTTTTTATACTCAAAAATATCGACCAATTTGTTCAGGGTTTTTTTTTTTTTTTTTTTTTTTTTTTTTTTTTTTTTTTGAACAGCTACACTTGGATTATACTGTATCGGAACATAATTCCATTAATATCTACTAAAAGTTTAATAATTGCCTTTCTGGAAATCTTTCATGGGAAGATTGCTTCAAATTTACTTCCCTAAATGGTAGAATACTCAGAAAATTCCCACAAGGTAGCATGACAACAAGCAAGTATAAATTGGTCACGATCACCTTCTTGTTTTTCCCTTCTTATCAACCCCAGCGATGCTCAATTGAGGGATATCATACATACCAGCTATGCATTTTGCTAATCGACCATGCGTGGGACAATCGATCTTGGATACTTTTTGTTTTGATGTTGTGTAAGTGCCCTTTATGTGGTTAGATCCAGTTATATCCTTCAACCGAGGCTAAAATAAAAATACAAATCAAAAAATGTTTGGACGTGTACTGTATTCACTTAAAAATATCTAATGATGTACAAGGTCTTCCAGAAATGTCACCATTACTTTGAAATTATGTAGGTGCAAAACAGTGAAGTTTCACTTCATGTTGGAGTCTTCGGGAATGAAGTGACGGACTTTGCTTGAGAAAGAGAGAAGTGCTCTTCCTTCTGCTGCCTCTCGTGAACTATTCGTGCCCCTCTGGTCCAAGAACCATACACTAGTCGTGTATTTTATATCCACAAGGCTAGAGAAAATTCTTCTTGGGAAATTCCTCCCCCACATGAATGATATGCTGGTAACTGTCCTAGTCTGTCTTTACAGCCGGGAGGCACAAGATCTGCATAGACTGCAATGGCCAGTCTGCGTAGTGGCCACATCAAAAGCTTGAAATTCATCGACAGGGAGAAGACTTATTCCTCTTGCCATTGTTCATGTCCTGCTTCACCTGCTCATGTCATTGACTGTATTGCCGCCTCTGCAAGGCTGTTGTGGAGTGGGGAGGGTAATGGACTTGTGGTACTGTTAGATCGACATGGTATCATAGACCTGGTCTAGGGTTCTTTGACCAGGAGGACATGAAACAACAACAACACGAAAATAGAGACAAGTGGCATTTTGTATATACAAGGATGAAATATTAAATACATAGGTTTGCAATATTATATTCAACACTGAAATGTGGCAACACATTTTTGTAAATGCTATATAAAGCTGAATAAGTTTATCGTTTAAATAATGAAAAAGGGCATTATGATCACCTTACTGGATAGTCCAAACCTAACTGGCATTTTTGCAGAAATAAGTGGTTTTGCAAGACAAATACGGATTTTAATAATCCCTTATTCACCATTTTTTTTATTGACAAATTCACCCAAAAAAAGATGGGTCCCACTGCTAAGCAATAAGCAGCCGTTATCAAATTGAGTCACGTTACTTTATTTTGTACACCCATGTACATACCTTTGTCTCTTCTTTCCATCCCTTACATTTATGCAGTTATGTCATTTGAAAGTTAGGTATTCCTTTCTGAAAAATAAGTTATCGATTTGTTAGTAAGGTTAACTCACTGTCTTATACAGACGCTGTTATCACTAACAATTATGTCCATTGTATTGTCTTTATAAGGGATTAGTCTTTATCTTATTCGTTTTTAACGGGGGTTCTTTTAGTAATGCAGGACTATTTTCTTTGAAAGAACTTTTGGTAAGTGATATTTCCTGGAAATATGAGCTATTGTAATGAAATTCATTAAAATTAATCGCTTTAAATATGTTGGATACATCTTTCGAATGAATGCCCCCCCCCCCTAAACATCCAGAGTTTTCAGTTTGAAATCAGTAGGTGTCCACATTAAGAGAAAGCTCAAGTTAAGGTAGGTTGATTGTATTGACACAGACTTCAAAAAACTAAGAGTCTCTAAACCGTAACAACCTGCTTGGCAAAGAAGAGAACAGATTGAAAGGAGATTCTGCAGAAGACCTTGACCCACAAAGAGCTAACGTGCAAATAGAAGGAGAAGATGTAGATAATACAGTTGTTGCTAACAATGTTTCTAAACATTGTAAACCTCTTGTAGCCTTTGTGCCATGCCCATTCAATAATACAATGTATGAAAATAATCATACGCACATCCAAGATCTTAATTTTTACCTAAAATAAATTTTACATTTAATTTGGAATGAAGTGATCTTACTTAAACATTCAACCGACGATTTTGCTTGCCTTCTTTGTCTTTCATTCTATTTTTAAATTATTATATTTTTAAACTCTTTTTTATAATTTTTTAAAAACTTTTTTTTATAATTTTTTTAAAACTTTTTTTTATAACTCTTTTAAAACTTTTTTTTATAATTTTTTTAAAACTTTTTTTTATAATTTTTTAATACACTTTTTGTATCTTTATTTTTTTTAGAATGATTGCAATGCAATAAAATATCAAACATATCTTCCTTAGGAGCTATGGTTCATCGATTTGATGCTTCCTCCAAAATAAAATAAAAAATTCTTATTCTACAAATAATAGAAAGTCAATATAAAAAAGCTTTTGAAAACATTCCCGAATAAACACATTTGAAATTCTAAATTTAATTAAATTATTAAGAGCATTATTAATCTTGCTTTTTGCAATTTTTACACTTGGAATTTTCTAATTCTGTTTCTTATTGAGTTTTCTGTTTTGAACATTGTATTTTGTGTTAAGAATTTTTTTTATATCCATTTGCTGTTGATATAAAGTTCAGGTTTGTTTAATTACTTTTATTTTTTGTTATCTAGTGTTAAGTTGTCTTCATGCATTTATTAGTGTTATTTCAAATAAATTCTTAGCTACAAAAAAGTAATGTTATTTCATTTGATTTTAAGGAGGAGTTTTTATTAATCAAAAACACCTGTAGCATTTATGCAGTTTTTTATTCTGTAAATAAAGTTGAACAAGAACGTTTCAGTAAGGTATTGTTACAAAAAACGAATGCTTCAATGTAATATCTTTATGTTATCGTGCGAGTATATGTGGTGTTTGAACTACAATTTGATATAACATGAAATATTTTTACATGCAGTATCATGTCATAAGAATTTATGTCTTTTATTAAGAGATAATTTAAATTAAACATGCAATTTCAATATGTGTTTAGAATCTTGATACAGATTTATTTGAAAATAAATTGAATTCATGTTATCATTGATATCAAATATAAATAAGAGATCTTTATAACAAAAATTATTTGAATTAAAACTCTTTTAAGAAACTTTATAACCATTGTTGATTTCAATAAAGTTTAAAATAAAATTATTTTATGAAAATGTTTCTTTCATTGGTTTTAAAATGAAAGTAATTTTTGAACTTATATAGGTTATGATATATAATTGGAAAATTGTTTTTGGATTTTTATAATCATAGTTATAGTTCGATTTTAAATCTTCTTAGTGGGAATCTTGTCTATATTAGATTCCTTTTCACTTGAATTGGAAGACTTTACACTAAAAGAGTTTGTTAACAACTGTTTTTAAACGAATGAGAAAATTGTACTCATAACATTGGAGAGGATATGTGAAATCTCTCGACTCTTTAGAGTTGATGAGAGAAATTGATGCTAAAAGCAGTCTCCTGGACAGAAATCTCCTAGTATAATACTGTTGCACAAATTGTCTGTATATAGTGTAAATAGCGACGTATTATTTCAAAATCCTATTGTAATTTATTTTATCTTATTTCATTTATTAACAACGATATTACAAGTTAGAAAAAGTTGGCAACACCTAAAGCAATCAAGAAATTTCGAGATGTTTCTTTCTCGACGAATTGACTGGAAATTTCGAGAATGTTCTCTCGCGCGAAGTATAAATAAGACTGGAGATTGGGAAAGTTTTCATATTGACTTCGAACTTCGATGAAAACTGATCGCTTTGTTTACCTATTGGAGTGAGCTTGTATAATCGCTGTATTCGAAGTTGTTTTTGCTGAAGCTTGTGTTGAAGCTTGAGAGTGACCGTTGCCTTTGAATAAATTTTGTGAGTTTTCTGAAGAGAGAATAAATATTTTTATACCGTAAAAACTGTGCCATCATTGCCTCAGTGGAAAAAATCATAACAATACGGAAGCTTTTCTGCTTACAACAACGTGGCTATGAATATACAATACCACTCTAATATTCAATATATTGTTGCGTGGATGGGTTCGAAAGACTTGAAGCCAAAGCAGATTAAAACTTGCCGAAATTTATTCCGATATAACTCTTAGCAGATTCCTTTACAACTCCAGAACTTTCCATTCTAATAGACAGAATGCAGCTCTTTACACAACAATGAAGCACAGACAGTAGTTAAAAACTAGATACACAACTGCTAAAATCCACAAAAGACAATGCAATACAGTTTGTTTTTGGAACTACTCTGAATGCTCTCTGAGAGAAAACTAACTCAGTAACTCAGCTAACTCTTGGCCGGCCTTATATAGGAAAGTTTCTTTCACGAATCATCCAGAGGTAGAAATTGGGAGAACTTTCTAGATCGTAGTCGAAAAGCCCTATGCAAGTACATGGGGACCGAACATGTCACCAAAACCGTCGCCAACTTGGCTCTATCTCGCCAACTTGACGAGATTGCCACTAACTATTATATTAAATGGCCTTCTCCTTGTAGAACTCGTTTTCCAGCATTATCTCTGTAAAACTCGTTTTCAAGCATTAAGAGACGCATTGCAGGAAAGCGAAGTAAAGACAAACTCATGCACTGCCTTATGCGAAATGCACTAAATTTTCTTTTTCACATAATTAATACTACGAAATATTTACAAATAAATAGAAATTAGGAACAATATCTACCTTCAAATGTCTACTTACACATTCTTACCTTCACATATCTACCTTAATAAAATAGTTTTCCCTCCAAAACTAAATAGTTCAGAAATCCCCTTTTAAAATCAAGTGATTCACATATTGGAAGGTTTTCAAACAGGAAAAAAAAAAAAAAAAAAAAAAAAAGAATTAGTAAATTTTTTTCTTGCTCGATTTGTAAATCAAGTATGTAATAATAAAAACACCTTGTTTGGAACTTTATTTAAGTGTAGCATATTTTAATTTTAATGTTATTATAGTCTACATCTTTAAAATATTGAGATGGAACATCCGTATGATATACCAAGACCAACCCATAATGCATCCAATACTTCCGTTACGCTAGTTCTTTTAAATTATGTGTCACATTTTATCCTCTTTATCGATTTATGCTGAAATACAAAGAAAATTTCGGTAAGACCAAAAACGACATATTTAAAATGAAGGGTTTGCATTATGTTTCAGTTTCGGTTATTGTATTGGTATGTTAAAATAATAGAAAGAATACATCGATATGATGTGGAATATCGATCCTATATAAATACATAGCATCGATTTTCCCTCTAAATGATTACGTTTGTGGAAGTCGTGGCAAAGGGATGATTCGTAATCATTTGCTTGAGGAACGTTCTCTTGTCAAAAGATAAGATGGATTGGGAATCGGAAGTATAGTCAAGACATGTGACAGATCTTGTGCTTTTTCTTGTCCCTTCCCCTCAATGAGATATATCTTCCCTCTCTATTCGAATATCAGATCGTTTTCGGAAAGGGGAGGGATTGGGAGAGTTTTAACAGAAAAGGACTATTGTTTAAGGGAGTATTCTACTGTAGAGGCGTGAATTTCACCCGGTTTTTGAAGCGGAAAAAAATTTTAACAAAGGAAACAAAAAATATTTTTACCATCAATTTTTTTATCATTTGTTTATTGATGTTTTATTATTACATAAAACAAGTTATTAAAAAAAAAAAATTAAAATTGACAAAGTTATGAGCAGTCAAAGTGGGGTATCAAAAAAAAGAGGGTGTCCTGGCGTGCATTATTCCAACCCTCCTGGTGATCTGAAACATAAAAAACAGACGGATTCTTAATTATTATAGATGCCGCTATCGTATAACCCTTGGATAAGTTAAAAAAAAAAAAAAAAATTAAAATGGCGGCAGTTTGAAAAAAAAAAATAAAAAAAATCATATTTTTTTAACAATTCCAAATTTTTTAAAAATACTAAATGAGAAGTTATAGTTTTGGGCAGGGTTCACGAGATGAAGCGATGTATAGAGAACATCCTCTCCAAATTTGAAGTAAATCAGTTCATTAGAACTCGAGATATCCTTACCGCCAGCTCGAAAAAAGTAGTTCCGAGAAAAACGCGTTCAAAGTTTTGAGACAAGTTTTCGACAATTTTACTTATAGAATGGTACAGAATACTTACATATTTTTAATCGGCGATTCCTGCTCCATATAAGAATCCTTCCTCTACTTCAAAATGCTCATTAATGACATAAGTAGGGACTCGGGAACGCCTACCGTCTTTTGTTAACTTGTAGCGGTCGGACCGGAACCGATGCCATGTCACTAAAACGGCTATAACTCATGAAATAATAGGAATTTTGAAAAATCCTTTTAATGACATATTTTTGAATATCTAAACTTTGGAAATATGAAAAAAAAATTTCGATTTTTTCAAAATTCTACAGTAGAATACAGCCTTAAGATGCTTTTGAGATTTTGTGTGCGTGATGCCATTTAGATATCTTTTAATTTCTTGGAGTAAAATGAGTTGGTACTTTTTGAACTTTCGCAAGCATAAGGAAACCGAACTAATGTATTTGAAATATTAATACATATAAGCTGATTTACCACTTATAGACTGAGAGGCGACTGCAATTTTTGGACCCCATCGAACATCATTCTGAATTTATTATAGAAATTAGATAAAAGTGGGTAGATTACTAATCCACTGGTCTGCCGTGGCAAAAATGGCCGAACCTGGTCAAAAATTGACTTTTAATAATTTGAACTAAATCCAATTGCCGAATGCGCCATAACTTGCCAAATAATGAGCATTTTTTTTTATTTGGTAACCCTCACTCTTTAATTTTCAATTAAGAAGGTTGCAGACTATTCAGATATCGCCGGCGGTCTACTTGCATCTATTAAAAGGGAGCCAAGTTGGCAATAAACATTACGTCACTGATGACGTAACTAATGTCGCCAATTTGGCTTACTTTTAAAAAATAAAAATTTTCCGAGCCAGAGTTCAGAAATCGTTTGCGCTTTTTCTCATTGAAATCAAAATGCAATGGGTTGCCAGACGAAAAAGTGTGTTATCTTTTTGGTAAATAATGACATATTTGGCAATGGGATTTTAGTTCAACTCATTCCAAGTCGATTTTTGACTAGTTTCGGCCATTTTTGCCACGGCAGACCAGTGGATTCGAAATCTACTCACTTTTCTTCATTTTCTATAAAAAATTCAGAATGAGGTTCGATTGGGTCCAAAACTTGCAGTCGTCTCTCGGACTATTAGATACATATTCACAAAAGAACATTATGATTAGAAAAATGTATCATGCTGTGAGATACTGTTCATGGTAGATCAATTTTATCTTTCTAGATGCTAACTAGATATCCTCTGTTTGAAATATTCTCTGAAATTAACGCAAATGTACATATTTATTTAAAATTTTTACATGATTATTGCACAAACTAATTTAAAAGTTTACGTTTCCAAAAAAGATACGATAGTTGACATAATATCGTGTCTAATAGGCAACAATAATGGTATTAATACAAAAATCGTCTGTAAATAAATGTAAATAGTAACTTTTTTTTTATTTTAAAGTTCTATTTTATTTTGTTTTGTTTTATTTTATTCTGTATAAAATTGTAAACACTGACGTACTATTTTAATGTGTTCTATTTTTATTTAAATTTATTTGTTAACAGCAGTAATACAGTTAAAAAAAAGGGGGTGACATCTAAATCAATCGGGTAATTTCTAGTTATTTCGATCATGCGATTGGTTAACTGAATTTTGCTAGAAATTTCTGCGGCGAAACTATAAAAAAAAATGATTTTGAAGAGCTTCTTAAGACACAGATTACTATACTAAACTTCAACTTAACTTGACATCACTAGACGGTAGATCGTCACAGCGATCATAGGCATTTAATCCATTTTGGCGGCGTGAAAGAATAATGTTCGCCAAACCACAACCCTGTAGATAACTATAAGGTTTGGCGAGAATTATGTCTTCACTCCGCTAAAATGGATTAATTGCCTATGAGCACGATGAAGATCTATCGTCTAGCGATGTCAAGTTAAGTTGGAGTTTAGTATAGAAGGAGGATACGGATTTAAACGTTCCACTGCTTCATGGTCTATCAGAAAGGAGTCTCTAACTTTGCAATCAAATAAATGCGAAACAGTGAGAAACAGAAATAAGAGAAAAGTGGTATTTTGAGTACACTGGAGAGGAATATTAAATGGAGTTGGTATCCAACAATTATATACAATTGATTTCAGTTTTATTATTTTTTATGAAAATTTAAATTATCTCCTTTAAAATGATACATCATTTGTAATAATACCTCAAATAGAAGTATTTTTAATAATTTTTTGAAAACAAAATTGGTAACTATTTGTGTAAGTAAAGTCTTCTTTAAAATGCGTTTTTCTCAAACTACGTTTTTCATTATTCATGTACCTTTTTTCTCAGAAACAGCGCAAACTATCTTCCTGAAATGTTTATCACATATTCGTTTTATGCATCTGTATATATTGAATTGGAATTTTGTTGTTGTTTAACATTTTTTTTTGTTTTGGCTTTTCTTGGCAAAAACGAATGTTTTTAACAAATTTGTGTGAATTTGATCAAAATTCATTGAAAAAAAATATCAAAATCACAATCAAAAGCTAACTTCAGTAGAATAACAAGTGTCTTCTTAATGTTTTGGGGAGAAATTAGGTTTCTATAACAAATACTTTCTGAGAGAAAGAGGGTACCAGCTCTCCTAAATACACAAGATCGCAAAAGTAGTTACATTAGTGACATGTGATAAGTTTTTACTTTCAACTACTTATATGTATACATGGGGTAATGAAAATATAGTATTTGGTCAAAATAAATTATTTTAATTCTGATTTCAAAAAAGTTATCTAGAAAAAATGTATGTACGTGTACCAGGGGTCAGTATAACTCTCGAACAAAATGACCTAGGATGTTCAAATTTTGTGTGCGAGTTGGTGATGACACAGGGACCTATCATTAAGGTTTTCGTCAGAATCGCGCATGCGCATAAGGTAGTTGCCATTGAACAAATCATGTTTTTCAATAAATATTTCTGCTGATCTAGTAAAAAGTAAGAAAACGGACCAGAGGATAAAAAATAAAATAATTTCTAAGGCATTCTACATTAATATTATATAGTGTAATAGTACTGAACACTCAATTATACAAGCTACTCATTCACCTTGAAATTATTCTATTTCGGGTGTGCGAAATAATACGTACAAAAAATCTAGTCACAACTTATCATACTGCCTGATTATATCAAATAGGTATAGTCTAAACTAGACATTGTAACAAATGCAACTATTGTCTATTTCTTATTTTGAGAAAAATACATAAAAATATGAGTAATCAGGATTGCCTGAAGAGGATATATGTAATAAATTCCCTTTCTAGACATAATGTTGTTCATATTAGATGCTTAGAAGATTATCAAAAATTGTGTTTAGTATTAGAGTCTCAGTGAAAGACCAATACGTGATTTAAACGAAATATGTACTTGAGGTATGTGGCTATGTTCGGAGCAATTTAAAAAAAATAATAATATTAATGACACTTTTTATTGCAATAAAATGGGCATTATATCATAAAAACATGAAATTGACAAAAATATGAACTTTTAAAATTTTATATTTCTAAAAAAAGGAGATTTTTAGTCGAAATTGACCAACATTTTGTCAAAATAGATAATGTTGTAAAAAAATAATAATAATTAAAATACATTTCGTTTTACTTTTTACTACATGGTTCTACGATATTCATGAGTATAATAAACTAAATATAAGTTACATTTTCAAAAATAAAAAGATATATAGGCTGTTATATAAGATTACACATAAATTTCAATATTTACACAACATATTATCTATAACAATAAAAAAAGCTGTGTGACTATCTATCTGTGTGGATCTATAGAAACCTACTTAAAATTGGAGTAGAGCTCTGAAATTTTCAACATAAGAAATTTAGGCGTTCTAATTTTATGTATGTCAAACAGAATGTTACAATTTTAATTAATTCTTTTTTAATTAATATATATATATATGTATATATATATATATATATATATATATATATATATATATATATATATATATATATATATATATATATATATATATATATATATATATATATATATATATATATATATATATATATATATATATATATATATATATATATATATATATATATATATATATATATATATATATATATATATCCTAGCTGAATACCCGTGCTGCGCTACGAAATTTTACCATTAGCATTTTAGCGATCAAAAGACATTCATGTATTCTACACTTCAGACGTTTGCTCCCTTTTCGATCCCGACAAATTGATTTATCAAAATAGGAACTTTCCTTTGTTGACATTTTAAACGAACTTTATAATTGTGAATAGTAAACTGGAATAGTTTATTGTGTTTATGTTTGCTCTTAGTTCTAAATTTCAAAGTAGTAGCTGTATTGGAATTAAGTTAATTAGACATTAAGTTAATCCTCGTATAGTTTCAATGTTGCGTCGTCTTTTCATCCCTTAAAAATTCGTTAATCGATATTGGAATGACTTATTTTTTTAACATTTGCAAAAAAATATCAGAAAAATGACTACATTGGAAGAGGAACATTCGGATATCCCTCGTTTGGAACATTTAACCCCTTTTCGACCACTTAAAGTGTGTTAATCGAGATCGGAATAGTTTACTTTTTCTATTTTTACCATTGTTGATATTTGTGCCGATTTTCAGAGTTGTGACTATGTGGGAAGTAGGATTTTCGAATGTCCCCCGTTTGGAACGTTTAACCCCTTTTCGACCCCTTAAAGTGTGTTAATCGAGATCGGAATAGTTTACTTTTTCTATTTTTACCATTGTTGATATTTGTGCCGATTTTCAGAGTTGTGACTATGTGGGAAGTAGGATTTTCGAATGTCCCCCGTTTGGAACGTTTGACCCCTTTTCGACCCCTTAAAGTGTGTTAATCGAGATCGGAATAGTTTACTTTTTCTATTTTTACCATTGTTGATATTTGTGCCGATTTTCAGCGTTGTGACTATGTGGGAAGTAGGATTTTCGAATGTCCCCCGTTTGGAACGTTTGACCCCTTTTCGACCCCTTAAAGTGTGTTAATCGAGATCGGAATAGTTTACTTTTTCTATTTTTACCATTGTTGATATTTGTGCCGATTTTCAGAGTTGTGACTATGTGGGAAGTAGGATTTTCGAATGTCCCCCGTTTGGAACGTTTGACCCCTTTTCGACCCCTTAAAGTGTGTTAATCGAGATCGGAATAGTTTACTTTTTCTATTTTTACCATTGTTGATATTTGTGCCGATTTTCAGCGTTGTGACTATGTGGGAAGTAGGATTTTCGAATGTCCCCCGTTTGGAACGTTTGTCCCCTTTTCGACCCCTTAAAGTGTGTTAATCGAGATCGGAATAGTTTACTTTTTCTATTTTTACCATTGTTGATATTTGTGCCGATTTTCAGAGTTGTGACTATGTGGGAAGTAGGATTTTCGAATGTCCCCCGTTTGGAACGTTTGACCCCTTTTCGACCCCTTAAAGTGTGTTAATCGAGATCGGAATAGTTTACTTTTTCTATTTTTACCATTGTTGATATTTGTGCCGATTTTTAGAGTTGTGACTATGTGGGAAGTAGGATTTTCGAATGTCCCCCGTTTGGAACGTTTGACCCCTTTTCGACCCCTTAAAGTGTGTTAATCGAGATCGGAATAGTTTACTTTTTCTATTTTTACCATTGTTGATATTTGTGCCGATTTTTAGAGTTGTGACTATGTGGGAAGTAGGATTTTCGAATGTCCCCCGTTTGGAACGTTTGACCCCTTTTCGACCCCTTAAAGTGTGTTAATCGAGATCGGAATAGTTTACTTTTTCTATTTTTACCATTGTTGATATTTGTGCCGATTTTCAGAGTTGTGACTATGTGGGAAGTAGGATTTTCGAATGTCCCCCGTTTGGAACGTTTGACCCCTTTTCGACCCCTTAAAGTGTGTTAATCGAGATCGGAATAGTTTACTTTTTCTATTTTTACCATTGTTGATATTTGTGCCGATTTTCAGAGTTGTGACTATGTGGGAAGTAGGATTTTCGAATGTCCCCCGTTTGGAACGTTTGACCCCTTTTCGACCCCTTAAAGTGTGTTAATCGAGATCGGAATAGTTTACTTTTTCTATTTTTACCATTGTTGATATTTGTGCCGATTTTCAGAGTTGTGACTATGTGGGAAGTAGGATTTTCGAATGTCCCCCGTTTGGAACGTTTGACCCCTTTTCGACCCCTTAAAGTGTGTTAATCGAGATCGGAATAGTTTACTTTTTCTATTTTTACCATTGTTGATATTTGTGCCGATTTTCAGAGTTGTGACTATGTGGGAAGTAGGATTTTCGAATGTCCCCCGTTTGGAACGTTTGACCCCTTTTCGACCCCTTAAAGTGTGTTAATCGAGATCGGAATAGTTTACTTTTTCTATTTTTACCATTGTTGATATTTGTGCCGATTTTCAGAGTTGTGACTATGTGGGAAGTGGGAGAATTAGTGATGAGTGAGTCAGTGAGTCAGTGAGTGAGTGAGTGAGTGAGTGAGTGAGTGAGGGCTTTGCCTTATATATATATATATATATATATATATATATATATATATATATATATATATATATATATATATATATATATATATATATATATATATATATATATATATATATATATATATATATATATATATATATATATGTTTTTTAACAAAATGTTGAAAGTTTAATTATTAATGTTTTTAATTAATTTTAAAAAATTTACAAAACGACTTCTAATAGGGTTAAAGCTCTGAAATTTTCAGCATAAGTAAATTTGGCCTTCTTATTGAAATCCTGAAAAACTGAATTTTAAATTTCTTGTTAGTTTTTTTTAATTAATTAATAACTATTTTCCAATAGGGCTACAGCTCTGAAATTTTCCGCATAAGTAGTTTTGGCCTTTTAATTGGACTTTTGAAAAACAGAATTTCAAATTTTTATTTATTTCTCTTACAATTAATTTTTTTTGTTAATTAATAAATATTTTACAAAACTATTTCTACTTGGGCTACAGTTCTGAAATTTTCAACACAAGTAGTTTTGGCATTCTAATTGGATTATTGACAAAAATAATGTTAAAATTTTAATTTGTTTTTTGATTTATTTCTTTAATTAATATTTTCACAAAAAGCGACTTCTAATAGGCCTAGAGCTCTGAAAGTTTCTACATAAGTCATTTGGGTCTTCTAATTTTGCTTTCCACAAATACGTGTTAAAATATTCTTGAAGGCGTGTTGTATTATGGTATTAACTGGGATTTTTTGTGTCTCTACAGGGAAGAGGCTTCTAAAATTAAGGCTTTACGTAGCTTATTAGATTTTAGTGAGTGAAGCAAGCTTATGCTTACGCAACAATGAACCTTTCAACGAGTGAAATAAGCCTGTACTTATATGTCAATGAACTTTTCAGCGAACGAAACGAGCTCGATTTTACTTAGCGATGAACCTTCCTGCGAGCGAAGGGTCAAAAACTAGGACCTATACACCAATGACGGATTTCCGCAAAGCGAGGCCTCACAGCTTGCTGAAATATTGCACATGTAAAAATTTCATAGCGAAGCACGGGTATTTGGCTTGTTTTATATATATAACACTTTTCTAAAAAAAACAGGTAGAAACAAATCTATATTCCATTATACTACACATAGCATATAAAAGAAAACGTGCACACAATTACAACTCTATCATAAATACATTTTGAGACAGAACAAAAGCCGTATGACAGTATTAGCGAAAAATCTATGCTTTAGAAAACACGATTTTGGAATCTCTCTGCATGGATTTTCGTATTAACAACCGTTTTTGAAAGACTGTAATTAAACTTTTATTTAAAGTACAAGAAAAACACTAACTGATTTGAAAAGAGAAATGTACAATTCATATATATATATATAAAAAAAATCAAATCATTGATTTTGCCATTTTAAACACAGTCGGACACCTTGTTGTGGGGTAGACGTGTTGCCTCGATTCTGTCCAAGAGATGACACGACAGGTCGAAAGGGTCAACTCTGAACTTACCATCTAGTCGGGATTGGTCAAAGAACCTCCCTTGAAAGCAATATCCCCATCTCAATCTACCTACCTTAATTAGTCTTTGTGTTACTGCAACCAATGTTATGACGCAGTTAAAACCCTGTATACGTCTTTCGAGACGAAAAATTAAAAGAAACAACAACAACTTACAAGCATTTTCCAGAGTGCCCAAACATTAAAAAGCAACATGAAAGCCAAGCGTCATCGTCAAGATAAACTCGGAGCAAAAACTGAGACGGCGTCTCAAAGGAAATCACTGTTCACCATCCCAAGAGTGATGCGTCTCGAGACGTCTCGTTTGACGTCCTTCCGAGACGAGGAGCAGCTATCGCACAGTTTAGAGCTATATTCCCTCAGGGGGATGAGAAAACTCCATAGTTGGCTCCATGAACTCCATAGTTAGAGACTTTTGCAAGGAGCCGGCTTTTCCCTTTGATTCGCTGAGGAATATTCCATCTTCTGGTCTTCATGTTTTAAGTGTATTAGGCTCAATTAGGTGGAAAGATATGGATTTTGTTGTGGTTGTGGATTCAGTGGGTCAAAGGTCTGGGGTAGGAGCTTGGTATGACTTCGGAGAAGGGATGGTGGGGATGGGTTTGCTAAAGTTTTGTTGAGTAGATGATGTAATGATATTTTTATGGAGCTATGTAATCTAATTAAGGATTAAATATGAAGTGAATAGCTTGGTAATGGAAAATCAAATGTTTGCAGTTGAAGCAAGTATTGATAATGAAGAGTTAGTTTTGATTGATTTGATTGGATGACTTCATTGAAGAGGGGAAGGAAGAAATGTGATATATGTATGCTCTAACGAATGTACTTCATCGTTATAACTCATAACTTTCTCAAGAAAAAATAGTGATATAAGCTCTTTAGACTAAGAGGCGAATGCAAGGTTAAGTATCTCATTGATTATCGTTCTTTATGTGTTATAATACATTAAGAAATGTTAGTAGACTATATATATATATATATATATATATATATATATATATATATATTGTTGCACAAATTGTCTGTATATATTGTAAATAGTGACGTATTATTTCAAAATTCTATTGTAATTTATTTTTATTCAATTTTATTTAGTAATTAATAGCGATTATACAAGTTAGAAAAAGGTGGCAACACCTGAAGTAATCGAGACGTTTCGAGAAATTTCTTTCCGATGAATTGGCTGGAAATTTCGAGAATGTCTCACGCGCTTGTTTATAAAAAGACTGGAGAACGGGAAAGTTTTCAGATTGACTTCGGATTTCGTTGAAAGCTGGTCGCTTTGTTTACCTATTGGAGTGAGCTTGTATAATCGCTGAATTCGAAGTTATTTTTGTTGAAGCTCGTGTTGAAGCTTGAGAGTAATTAAACTGTTGCCTGTGGATAAATTTTGTGAGTTTTCTGAAGAGAGAATAAATATTTTTATACCGTGAAAACTGTACCATCATTGCCTCAGCGGAAAAATTCGTAACAGTGGTGTCAGAAGTGGGATTTCGTAATTTTGAATGCCGACAACTAGAGGAATGATGGAAGACCAAATGAAACAATTAATGGAAATGATTGCTGGAATAAAAGCCGGACAAGAATCCACGGCCGCTGAAATGAAAGCCGAAATAAAAGCCGGACAAGAATCCACGGCCGCTGAAATGAAAGCTGAAATAAAAGCCGGACAAGAATCAACCGCCGCTACAATCGCCGAAATAAAAGCCGGACAAGAATCAACCGCCGCAACAATCGCCGCTGGTCAAGCCCGTCAAGAAACGACAAATGCCGAACTCGCCGCTGCAATCGCCACCTGCCGAGAATCCACATCAGCAGCTATAATTGGGATTAAAGAAGAAATGCAATCCGAACTAGCTACAATGGTGGAATCTACGATAATAGAGACTACTACAAGTGTTCTACAATCGGTAAAAGAAGATGTTCTGAGTGAAGTAAGAAAAGAAATCAGTGAGAGTTTTGAGGCGGTTAATGGGAAAGTTGACTGCTTGGGAGAAAAGGTTTCTACAATGAAAGAAAATCTTGTGACTGTGAGGAATGAAATCGAAGAAAAGGTTTCCACCATGAAAGAGGAACAGGAAAAGTTTCATGACGCTGTTGAAGAAAGGCTACGGAAAATTGAAACGGGGGAAGCTATGACCGTTGCAACGCCTAAATGGGATAATGTTTCCACCCCCTTCATTACGCCACGTTCCAACATCAAAGTGGCCACTTTTGATGGAAGGTCGTCTTGGCGCGTTTATCAAACGCAGTTTGAAATGATTGCTTCTGCGAATGGTTGGGACGATACTTCGAAAGCATTCCATCTCGCGGCATCTCTTCGAGGTGAAGCTGCTGACATTATACAGACACTACCTGAAGAGAAGCGGGGAGAATTCGTGGCGCTGGCAAGTGCGTTGGAGTTAAGGTTTGGGGAGCAGCATCTAAAGGATTACAAGAGACTGCAATTGAAAGTGAGACAGCAGAAGGCCAATGAAACTCTTCAAGAATTGGCATCGGATATAGAAAGACTGTCGCTCCTCCCTTTCCCTGACTGTCCCCCGGATGTACGAGACGATCTTTCTCTGCAGTTTTTCATCGACGCTATTCAAGATCCCGATGTGCAGCAGGCTGTAAGGTTATCCCAAAACAATAACCTGAAGTCGGCCCTCGTGTACGCCATGAGAGTGGAAGCCGCGCAGCTAGCTTCTTGAAAAGACCGACGATATGTGCGTGGTGCATTAGCCGAGGATTCGTCTGACTTTGTCACCAGTAAGCTTCGAGAACTGGAAAGCAAAATTGATAGAATGATGAGAAGCTATCCCGGAGCCAGGGATCGAAGGACCAGAGTCGTTTGCTGGCACTGCAAACGGGAAGGGCATCTACGACGAAACTGCCTTGATTTGAAAAAGAGAAGGGATAACACTACCACGGATTCTCCACAACTGAATCTAAGAAGATGTCATCTCGCAGGGCAGAAGCTGCAATGTAGAACAGGTGAAGCCCCGACCAGTCGTTTCCACGTTTCATCCCGACAAGGAGGAAACCAGGGTTTATTCGTGAAGGGGGAGATCAACGGAACTCCATGTCGTCTAATCGTCGATTCGGGAGCGAACGTAACGATCGTAAGGACGGACGTGGCTCGTCGCCTGAACAGCCGACTCCTCTACACAGCGCCCTCTGTTTCTCTACAAACTGTGTCTGGTGGTAATATCTCTGTTCATGGGAAATTGCAAGTGGACATTGCCCTTGGATTTAACAATTACAAGCACACCGTTTATGTTGCCGAAATTGTAGATCCATGCATTCTCGGTCTAGACTTTTTGAAGAAAAATGGAATTACGCTGAATTTTGAGAAAAGCAAGCTGCAAACATGGAGAGGCGAAGTTCCTTTGCACGATCTAGACAGGAAAGAGCTGTGCGTATATCGGATTATGGCTCATGAAGACAATGTCATAGAGAATGCTGAAGAGTCCACATCTATGAAAAGTACCTCACCAGCCTCGGAAAGAGAACCGAAGAAAGTGACGTTGATGAAACCCTCTCAGGAAGTGGTTCATGTGGAAATGGACAAAGTTAGTGAAGAGGGAATCGACATCCGTACTCCTGTTACAAGCATAGAACGGAGGTCCCGGGATCTATCAGCTGCACCCGCGGATGATTCGGACGCAATCTCAAAATCATATAACCAGCAAGATGGGGATCAGAAACTTTCACCGCTTCTGTTGGCATACGGGAGTGCAACTCACGAGACCACCGGATTTTCTCCATCTCTAACGACGTTTGGAAGAGACCTTAGGCTCTCCAGCAACCTCCTCTTTGGACAACCACCGGACACTACTTCCTCGCCTGTCCAGTATCTAGATGATCTGCAGGCACGTTTGGAAGCCGTACATCGGTTCGCCAGAGAGAGAAACAACATCATGACAGAGCGCATGAAGGTCCGCTACGATGCCAAGGCCACGGAACGTTCATTCCAGGGAGGTGACAAGGTGTGGTTATGGAATCCTAAACGTCGGAAAGGACTCTACCCTAAGCACCAGACGAACTGGGAAGGGCCGTATGTGGTCCTTAAGAAGATCAACGACGTCGTGGTAAGGATTCAACGGACACCCTCCTGTAAACCTAGAGTTGTACATAACAATAGACTAGCCCCATATTATAGTAGAAGTGATTGAATTGTCTTTCCTCTTAAGGACTTCACTGCCCGGGACGTGCAGTCTTTAAGAAGGGGGAAATGTTGCACAAATTGTCTGTATATATTGTAAATAGTGACGTATTATTTCAAAATTCTATTGTAATTTATTTTTATTCAATTTTATTTAGTAATTAATAGCGATTATACAAGTTAGAAAAAGGTGGCAACACCTGAAGTAATCGAGACGTTTCGAGAAATTTCTTTCCGATGAATTGGCTGGAAATTTCGAGAATGTCTCACGCGCTTGTTTATAAAAAGACTGGAGAACGGGAAAGTTTTCAGATTGACTTCGGATTTCGTTGAAAGCTGGTCGCTTTGTTTACCTATTGGAGTGAGCTTGTATAATCGCTGAATTCGAAGTTATTTTTGTTGAAGCTCGTGTTGAAGCTTGAGAGTAATTAAACTGTTGCCTGTGGATAAATTTTGTGAGTTTTCTGAAGAGAGAATAAATATTTTTATACCGTGAAAACTGTACCATCATTGCCTCAGCGGAAAAATTCGTAACAATATATATATATATATATATATATATATAGTCTACTAACATTTAAAGGGTCAACTGGACCCTTACATTCCTATATATATATATATATATATATATATATATATATATATATATATATATATATATATATATATATATATATATATATATATATATATATATATATATATATATATATATATATATATATATATATATATGAATGTACTGGTCTGTCGAAAATGGCCAAAACTGGACACAACACAAAATTTACTTTTAATGAATTTAACTAAATCCAATTGCGAAAAATATGTAACAGCTTGCCAAAAAAAGAGTATTATTTGTTATTTGGTAAACCACCGCTCTTATATTTTTAAGAGGAAGAGTGCAGATAAGTCAATAGCGAAAACTATTCACATATTTATTACTGATATATTGTATAAAAAAATATAATAATAAACACCAAGCAGAAGAGATAATATCTAGCTTTCATAGCGGATTTAAAAAAATCCCGACATTTACATGCAGTCATAAAAGAAACATTTTAGTAACAAATTGGAATTTTTTTTTCTATTAGTAGAAAACATGCTGCAAAATATGAATTTAACAGTAATAATTTTCTTCTCAATAATAAATATCCTTAACAATGCTATTTTGTTACTATAGAACAAATATCATTTTCAGAAACTACAGCAACGATCGTCCACAACACATTTTTTATTCATGAAAACCATCACTGTATTTTAATACATACATCAATATTCAGAAGTCAGAAAAAAGTTCCTCTTCATTTAAAGTATTCAAAATAAATTAAATGTGTGTCTCCTACAAAATCCAATCATAATAAAAAAAATTTAAACAATTTTATTTTGAGAAACTGTTTGAATTACACAACTAGACCATTTTCCCTTCAAAACTTAACTGTACTTCTATCTACAAAACAAACAAGTCTCAAGAAATTCACACGTTCAACAGTTTAACTCTTCCAACGAAAAAAAAAACTCCTTGTATTCCAATTTATAGTTTCAGGAGCGTGTTTAACACAAGTTCCAGCAATCCAAGAACAGCTACCAAAAGCACACTTGTGACCAATACATTTCGTTTGGGAAAGAAGTGCATTTGCTGAACACCACGCCGCAAAATGCAAAACTATCCTCTTTCCATCCCTGGGGTCCCATACAAATAATACGATTCGACAAGCTCACCACAAAACACAATGGGAAAAAAAATCGAAAAGTGTTCTATGGTTACAAAAGGATCCAGGGCTATAAATATCGTGGTAATTATGCAATCGTTATATAGTGGTGCGTAGCGTCACTTTAAAAAAAAAGGATAAGATCCCAAGGCTGCCATTCTTTTTTGAATTTATGTATAGGAGAATGGCAGCAAGGGTAATTGCCGGTTCTAGCAGAGTTCGATTTTTCCATTCTTGGTTGTTCTGAAACGTGATGTTATTGTGTTCTCTCTGGTGGCAACAGTTGGAAGAATGTCTTGGCATACTCTTATTAGTGTTTCTTTTTTGTTGACAAAATGAGTTAACTAATGTTTGGTACAAAATTTAAGTTAATTTGTATTTGTATTTGATTTTTTGTGAAAGCTTACATGAAAACAAAATTTTAATTTTCAAAATTGGGGAATGTATTTCGAATCTGTACATATATACATCTAATAATATATATATATAAAAAATATATTATATAATATGAATAAAATCCCTCTCTCTAACTAAATTTTATTTTATTGGAAATGCAATTCCCAAAAATATTTTTTGGGGGAGAAATTTACTTCCAATCAAGAGTTTTAGTTTTCATTCAACAGACGGGGAAAAGTATTATCATAGTTAAAAAAAAATAAACTTCTATTTTTTTTATGTACATCAGCTAAACATGACACGCAAATTTCAAAAATGGTAAAGATACTGTGGTGTCTGTCCATTTGTCCTTCTGTCTGTTCATCACATTAGAAGTTACTGTTTTTTTTCATAAGTCTTAAGCTTCTTATTTTATTTTAAAAACACTGGATACATGCTGAAAATCATTTGAATCTTAAGAAATTTTTTCACATGTCATGTGCAATTTGAGAAGCTAAAAGTTCGTGAAGCTAAAAAAAAATTTTTAAAAAATACGGTATAGTGGTTAGCGTGCTAGCTTCTAGACCGCGTGGTTGCGGGTTCGAGTCCAGTGTAAGGCATGGGTGTTTGTAAATGTATGTTGGCTTGTCAAATGACGAATGTTTCGGCGCATTATAGCCCTCGTGTTGCTGACGGCGCCAGATAATCTGAAAACAACCAACCAATCGTGAAGCTAAAAATTCGAGACTTTGGTTTCTTCTAATATGTTAAGGTAACAATAAAGAATGAAAAAAAAAAATACATGGATAAATATAAAAAGCTTAATTTTAATTTTTGCTTTAGCCATAGAAAATGTTATTTCCAATAAACTTATATTATCGAAATATTTCATAAATTGGCGGTTTTTTCTTTATTTTATGGGATATTCTGAAATTAAGGGGACATTTCCATCCCTGTTCTATTTGTTCCTTTAACTGAGGAAATTGGTATTAAGTAGAAAAAGTTTAAAATTATTGTTATCAGTCTTTATTTTACATTTTTTTTTTTTTTATATACAAAGTATGGAAAATGTAACCTCCATGGAATGTCCCAACAACTGTATTGTTAACTGAAGAAATAAACCTGATTAATAATATATTTGTAAAAAAATATGGGTTAAACATTTATTTATTATATAAACAATTAACTAATCACAAAGAAATATAGATTTTAATTTATTTTACCACTTTATTTTAAGCACATAAGTTGTCCCTTGGGTGTTGAGGTAACCTCCATGGAATATATTTAACTTGATTAAAATTCTACTAGATAGCAGTACACTATTCTTTAACAGAGATGAAGTGAAGCTCAAGTCAATCATTTTGTCAGGTGATGTTGTTGGATGTGCATTTTACTGTTTGTGAAAAAGCTGTCCAATCCTCAAAAATCTTTAGAGTTCTTTTTGTACTTGTAAACTCCATGTTCAGTAATGTTATTCCTTATGGTATTAAGCATACTTTTGCTTTTAATTTTTTATCAAATAGCCAATATTTTTTTCTAAAAGCAAATTCAGTGTATCCTCTGTCTTTTATGTTAGGTTTTAAGCATGACAATCTACTTATTTATAACCTCCATGGATTGTGTTAACCACAGGGTACAAGCAAAATTAAAAAAAAAATTCTTTTCGAAAAGATATTTTTCCTTTACCTTTTTTTGTAAGCGGTAAATAAATTAGTTTTTTTTTTTTTTTTTAAATAAAATTCTAAGAGTGAAATTTCAGTAATGTTATCTCTTTTTTATTTTATGTTTTTTTACGCCTTCAAATTCCCTTTAATTTCAGAATTGCCCTTATTCATATCTATTACTCACTTATTTTTTTCTCCTTGGATAAGTAAATGTAGTCTCTGTAACTTTTAACTTGTAGGTACTGAAAATGCTTGTAAATATTGATTCATAGAAAATAAAACACTGATCAGAATATTCCAAGAATTAAGTTGTAATTTGTTTATTGATGTGTAAATTTATATAATTGAAGACAAAATAATATTATTGAGAAGATATTGTTGAAAAAATATAAACAAATAATTTAAAATTATATAAATAAATTCTGGTATATTTTAATACATAATTTTATCATGAGTGTTTTTCTATTGTATTGTTTTTTGCATCAAATATATTATACTTCCATTGAATGTATATCCAAACAATATAATTTATATGATAAGTGATATTATTTAATATAATATATTTATAAACATTTTGAAAATACAAATGATTTTAATTAATTTTTAGACGATATTTAAAGTATGAAAATAATTTGTTAATACAAGTTGTAATTAGTTTTAATTGGATTTAAAACATTGGGTACATGAATTGTAGAGTAAAAGTTATGTGTCAGCACAAACCGCGCCCAACGAACACAACTAGTTCAGCCCCAAAATCAAAATTCAACTACTTTATTCTAATTTCCAACTGAAAACTAGAAAACATATTCAAATATATAAAATACTACATCACATAAAGCTACCCTGACGGCGCCACCCAACCCTATCCACACGATTGGTGGAGCAAAAATCAGGCGGCGATCTGCAGATGTGCCGGAAATAAAAACAAAAAAATAAATATATAACAGAGCACATATTCTCACATTATGTAATGTTCATTTTTTTTACAACTATAATGATGGTAATTGTCTCTTAAATTAGCGTATTTTTAAGCTTCTGCATGTTACCACATTGTTTTGTGTACAATCTAATCAAGTAATATAAAAGTATCACGGAAACTAGTTATTTATGCAACTATACTTGGTAAATTAATACTTTTTCAAACGAGGTAAAATGCTAATTTGGCGAGTTTGAAAAAGCACTTTCCCACGTGTTGCATACAAACATTTTTTATGATCACGCCCAAAAATAGTTTTAATACATTATTACTGTTGGCAACTCCAGTCAATGAATTTCTTCTAAAAATATGTCATTTCAATAGCAAGACTATATAATATTCGAGCACTAGGCGTGCGAGAAATTACTCTTTCACACTATTGCGGTTATTACAAAATTTGAGTTTCAGTTTTGTTAATCCCCCAATATTATTTTTTTTTTCTAAAAGTAAATATACAGTTATTTGATTGCTAATGTACTAAAAAAATTTTTTCAAGAGCTAATATATATCATTATTATTATATCATACATAATTCACAACTGCATGTTGATTTTCCGAAAAATATTTGTTTCTTATTTAATCAGTTCATAAATTCATGTTCATTTTTGATAAATAAATTTTGAAACGTAGTTTGCCGTACATTTTGTTGATAGAAATGTGTTTAATATTTAAAATTAAATGCAAACACCAAGCACACGCTGTTTACAGAATCGGCTCTGCGTTAATGAATATACAAATTGGCAATGCATATAAAGGATTTATAATAAAAACGTTGTTTTATGGGTTATATTTTCACTCTCTTCCTTGGGGTAAAATATATGAGGTTCCAATAATTTACAATTTGTCGACACATTTAATGAAGGACTTCAAATTTTTTAAGATAAAAAATGCATGCAACAATACTCAGTCAATTAAAAAAAAAAATAACAATGAAAAGTTCCTATATTGGTGAGTTTTTCAATAAAGATAGAAAGAAAACTTGTAGAAATATGTAAATGAACTACTTGAAATACAAATAAACCTAACAAAAACTATTTGCATGGTTCAATAAATGAATAATAACTTCAGTAATCACTTCTTTTTTAATTTTATTGTTGAGTTTTCCTAATCTAGCAACTAAATAAATCCACATAATTTAATCTAGGGTATGTATTTACAACATTCAAGTATCCACTGATACATCAATTCATGATTGAAAGAGCAATGTGCCATTTTTTTCTTTTTTAAAGAATATTACTTACGAATTACTAAATCAGACAACCGAAAATAAAATAACAGATACAGATCTATCGAGACAGTAGGCCATAAAAAATTCCTACAATACCCATTCAAAAGAAAACTATTACACGCCAATCCCCACATAAACCAAACCCCAAAGCAGAAACCCCCGACGTTTAGAACGTATGAACCCAAAAGAACGTCAAAAAAGCGTTCTTTAGACGCCCAATCTAACCTATAAATTGTCAGATAAGTCCTCCTTCCGGCCCAACCATCAGTATAAGGCTGCTGGAAGAATGTGTATGTTTCTTATTATATCTTTATTCCATGATTTGAGTAACACTACGTTACACGTACTCTTGCTAAGTATTTATCGGTTTAAAACTACCCGATATTTAGAATCTTTTGTAATTTCATATTTGCAAATTCTAGTCAAAGTTAGTTCTGCTAATTTCCCTTGATATTTAAACGGGGTCTTTCAAAAAGGAATTCTGAACTTTCTGACAGAAAGAAGAGGGAATGTATTTTTTCAAACACGGATTCTGTTTGTTCAGTGTTCATATTTTCATATCGAAGGTTAGCTGTCTTTATCGGATATTTGCCTTAAATTCCAGACTGTCTTATAGTCTGAGAGGCGACTGCAATTTTTGGACCCCATCGAACATCATTCTGAATTTTTTATAGAAATTGGAGAAAAGTGAGTAGATTACGAATCCACTGGTCTGCCGTGGCAAAAATGACCGAAACTGATCAAAAATCGACTTGGAATGAGTTGAACTAAAATCCGATTGCCAAATATGTCATAACTAGCCAAAAAGAGAACAAACTGTTTCGCCTGGCAACCCACTGCATTTTAATTTTCAATGAGGAAAAGGGCAAGCGATTTCTGATCTTTGGCTCGGAAAACTTGTATCCTTTAAAAGTAAGCCAAATTGGTGACATTAGTCACGTCATCAGTGACGTAATGTTTATTGCCTGCTTGGCTCCCTTTTAATAGATGCAAGTAGATCGTCTCTAGATATCTGAATCGTCTGCAACCTTCTTAATTGAAAATTAAAGAGTGAGGGTTACCAAATAAAAAAAAAAGCTAATTATTTGGCTAGTTATGGCGCATTTGGCAATTGGATTTAGTTCAACATATTAAAAGTCGATTTTTGACCAGTTTCGGTCATTTTTGCCACAGCAGACCAGTGGATTCGTAATCTACTCACTGTTCTTTAATTTATTTCTATAAAAAATTCAGAATGGTGTTCCATGGGGTCCAAAAATTGCAGTCGCCTCTCAGTCTATTAAGAATTCAAATCTGGTTAGGTCGATATAACAACGGGAAAAAATCGGCACCCCACAAATGGCCCGACGGAACCTTCCCATATAGCACACATCCTCCCAGGGATGTCCCTAGGAAGTCCCCAGGCATCTCCGGGACTCCGAATGACTTCCTAGGGACCTCCCAGGGAGGATGTGTGCTATATGGGTTAATATGCTGAAAGTTTTGATTTATTGATGCAGAGTTTTAAAAATGAAATATATATTTTTTTTAAAGAAATGATTTAGAGGTAAAAATTATGTTTTATGATAGTTTTGACATTTAAAAAAATAAAAAAAAATCATATGTTTCGGAACGATGCTTGAGTTTCGGCCAAGTTTCCGAAACCTCTCTTTCTGAAATTAACCAAAACGTCTGGGCAACATGGGTACAATCATTAAACTTCATCGTTACGTAGCCTAAATTACAGATCTTCTGGTAACACAATAACAGTAAGTGCATAAAATGCAGATATGGCAAAGGATTGCAACATAAGGGGAAAAGAAGAAAGTAATAGGCAGCCATCGCATCTCTCGGAACCTTACCAACTGTCACTTCTTTCCCAACACTATCCCGATAGTTTCAACTTTCACTGATAGATGGCGCCACACGCTCCCATCCTTTGTTCGTCTTTTTTTTCCCCCGACCGTCTCAGGACGAACTAGATGCGAATCAGCGGAGCCTGTTGATCGTCTCTGGAATTCCGGGATTCTGAGGATCGCAGGGCCGTGAAGGAATCCGTTGGACCTTGACTCGATGTGGCTTTTATGTGCCACTCAAAAAATTCCCTCCCTTCCCATAGAGACGTTATTTATCTAGTCGGCAGCGCGTGCCTTTGGAGTTTTTGAAAGATTCCCCCCCCCCCCCCCTCTGCTATCTCAAAGGGGGATGACAGTTCTGCTGAATGTTCTGTTTCGGGAGATTTATTCAGATATAATGAAAAGTGATTGTTACGAAGTTTGACGGGGATTGGGAGAGGGTGGTTCTGTTAAAATTCCTCCCCCCCCCCCCCCCGTTCCCCATTTCTAAACATTAGGGATGTTTTGAAGAAACAGTTTCTGAAGTTTTGCATGGGTAAATTTTTGAGTTGAAGTCGGGAGTCTGCTAGCAAAATTCGCATTTTTAAATGAACACGATTTAGAAACTCAATTTTGGCAGCGTATGTAAGTTAGCTGATTTAAGTGGGACGCCATTTCAAGTGGAATTATTGTATGTTTTTCTATTTTGTTATATCAAAACATGTCGGCCATAGTGTCACACATTGTGCACAGCGATGCAAAACAGCGAAAGACACAGTGGAAATAAGATAAAGATGATCAATTATTGCACTTTAATTTCTCATCACATTGAAGCAAGCTATTGAATATGGTATTAAATAAAAGTTGCAGTGGAAATGAGAAGTTGATAAGTGTAATTCATTTAATAAAATCTAAAAGTGTATGTTTTGTGCATTGATATTAAAATTAATTTTATGTAGGCCTCAGCAAATTGTTAGAATTTATAATATAATTTCAAAGAAGATCCATCAAAGTTAAACTGGAATTATGGAAAAGATGATTTTTCTACATATATTAAATAGGATGTATTTGATGTCAAGGGCAGCTCTTACGCAATTTAGTTTTTAGAATATGATACCTTTGTTTTAGAACTGTCCAAATATAAATAAGGAATATTTGTTCTCAAGGGCAGCCCTTACATAATTTAGTTTTAGAATATGATACTTTTGTTTTAGAACTGTCTAAGTATAAATAAGATGTATTTGTTGTCAAGGGCAGCTCTTACGCAATTTAGTTTTAGAATATGATTCCTTTGTTTTAGAACTGTCCAAATATAAATAATGAGTATTTGTTCTCAAGGGCAGCCCTTACATAATTTAGTTTTAGAATATGATACTTTTGATTTAGAACTGTCTAAATATAATATTATTTGTTCTCAAGGGCAGCCCTTTCGTAATTTAGTTTTAAAATATGATACCTTTGTTTTAGAACTGTCTAAATATAAATAAGGAGTATTTTTTCTCAAGGGCAACCCTTGCATAATTTAGATTTAGAATATGATTCCTTTGTTTTAGAATTATCCAAATATAAATAAGGAGTATTTTTTCTCAAGGGCAAACCTTGCATAATTTAGATTTAGAATATGATACCTTTGTTTTAGAACTGTCCAAATATAAATAAGGAGTATTTTTTCTCAAGGGCAACCCTTACATAATTTAGATTTAGAATAGGATATTTTTGCTTTAGAACTGTCTAAACAAAAATAATATACTCTAGGTTCCACATAAAACGAGTGGAGTCCAATAATTATATTACATAATAGCTTGCTGTACGAATTAAATTACAGGACCAAGTAAAGAGAAAGGTTTCTCTACCTTTTTATAAAAATACAGAAAATACAGATTTATAAATGATTACTCTGCATTTGGATAGCTATTAAAGATTGCAAAATCATGAACAAACGCACAACGTTTCAGTACATTCAGTTTTAATGGGTATAATAAAACAAAATTTAAGATTTTTGATCAAGACATTAATATGTTAAAGATAAAACAGCAACAATATCATAAAATTAAACTGCTTTTTTTTTTTCCATCTTATCTCTCAAGAGGTCAATCTTGTTATTATGACACTATTTTTTGTGGAAAAAAACTATACTCACTATAGGATCAGCCCTTTCTATAGCATTGATGCCACCTTTATATACGGTTGAGCACTTTCAGTGTGGCTTTCTTGCAATTTACTCTCATGGGCTTAAGTATTTTGTCCCCGGGACATTTTTGTTTTATTTCGTTTGACTCCTGAAATACAGAGTCAATACTTAAATATATCCATCAAAGAAAATTAAAATAAAAGCATTGAAATTTTGGTGTAATCTAAGAATAATTTTGACGGGAGAAAGCAAAAACATCTTAAGAGTCAAACTGAAAAAAAATAAGGTTTTACTGTTAGGAAATAAAATTAAGTAAATAAAAATGTAATTGATACTAAACTTCTATTAAATGATGTTTTCGGTTTTACATCTCCTTCTGAGCACAAAATTCATAATATTGATCCAGTTTCCAATTGTGCTGTACGCAAATCCATGAATAAAAAAAAAATCCGCTGTAAGAGGAATGCAGTTAAATAATAATACCTAGAAAGCAGACACTAAAATACTGATGTATTCTGAGCCATGTCCATTTCTTTTATTTTTCACCCTGAGTTACAATAAAATCCTTATTTACGTACATAAAATCTAACTGTAATCTACGTCACACGCATGCCAAGTATTCTCAAGGACTTCCACCTAACAAGCAATCAGCCACAGCAACACCAAGACCCAACTTTTTCACAATCTTCCCCACCCTCATTCCCGAGTAACCACACGCACACTGTCGCCAAACATCCTACAGCACCAACAACAAAAAAAAAAAAAAAATCCTCACACAAAAAAATATCCTCCAAAATATGACATCCCCATTCTAGGGATTATAAGCTAGGGCAAGGGGGCATAAAATAGCGCACCCTCGATCAGCATTTAAGCCCTGGCGTTCCCAAATGCATTAAGGGGACACTAAATATGGGTGATACAGGACTCAGATCACGTCCTTCCTTTGTCCTGGTAGGAAGAACCTCTCTCTTTCTCTATGAGAATGACACATCTTTTTTTGGTCGAAATTGACTAAAAAGAAACCTCACGGCAGGCATAAAAAGCAGCCTGGTTTCCTGAAGGGGCTGGGACTGAATGTCTCATTTTTAATCGCTGGCTGGACTGCGGAAAAATAACTATTTCCTGCCAGCACTAGTCCTTGGTCTAAACCCACCTTCCATTTACGTGTTGCACGCATCCTAACAGGTTGCATCCGGTTGGCGTGCTGTCCGGGAGGTTTATTGTCAGGGAGGAAAGGGACTCACTCTATTGGTGCACGCGATGGATTGCCGGATAGAGCCAGACTGGACTTTCTTGGGTGGTTTTTTGGAAAAAGTATAGTCTGGTTTTGGTTAGATAAGAGATTGATTCAAGGGCATAGTCTTAGAAGGTATTTTGACTCAAGCTTTATAGCCTCGCTAATCGCTATAACTGTGTAAACTTTTTAAATCGAATACTTTTTAATCGACTGCATATACATTAACTTCGATTTTTTATGTGTGTGTGTGGATGGTTGGTCGATTTTACCCCTTGGTTGGGTATGTTTGTCGTTGGCGTGCAAATCTTCGGATGCCTAATTAACACCCTTGTCTTCAGGAATCGGGCTGAAACATGGCAGATAGATTCGATGTCGATGACCATGCATTCTATCAAATGTTGGCGGCTGTCTCTGTCACTAACTGGTCGATTTTATGGATTAACAATAAACCAACTTGCCACCATCCAATCGCACTGAAAAGGCACTTAACTGATATTTGAAGAAACTCTTTCCTGTTGCCACTTTTTTTAATAAATAATAAAATCCCTTTAATCTGAATAAATAAGTGATATTTAGATGTGAGTGCATAAATTCACGTTTAGTTTTAATAAATAAATTTTGAAAGGTAGTTTGCCACACATTTTGCTGATAAAAATGTTTTTGATATATAAAATTCGATGCAAACACCAAGCACACGCTGTGTACAGAATCGGTGCTGTGTTAGCGAATATAAAAATTGTAATGTATATAAGAATTTAAATTAAAAACTTTCTTATGGGTAATATTATGGTTGGTTGGTTGGTTGAACTCCCGGCTGGGAGTGGAAAGGAAGGACTTTGTGAACTAGCACCTGCCTCCGCGTACATATGTGAAAGAACAGGTTGAAGTAAAAAAAAGAACTAATTAAAAAAAAAACGGGGGCGGGGTGATATCAAATCATTTCGGTGTAGAAGGAATTTGGGTTTAGTTGCCATTTCAATGCTTTCTCCAGGTGAGAACGTGAAAACTCGGATAATATTATTCATCCCAAAATTAGATATTGACCGAAAAAAACAAACACAATTAAAGTTAAAAGGATTTCAGTTGATATTTGTTAGAAAATAGCTTTATATTAAAAGTTCATCATGATTTTATAGCAAAAATTTCTTTATTATTTCAAATTAAATATCAAGAGTGCTTGAAATCGTAATCATTTGAGTATTTCGCTAAAAATATAACTCCGACTTTAGCAATTGTGCTAAAGAAATTGGGTATCCCAGCTGGAAATACTGAAACTAGGTTACCAGAATAAAAACGCTTATTATTTGGCAAGTTATGACATAATTGGCACTCGCAGTGTTGTCAGAAGTAGTATTTTTAATACGGCTTTTTACTTTTTTCCCGCACACATATTTTGACATAGTGTTTTACTTAGTACTTTTTGAAGGTACAGGAAGCCTTAATTTCTAAAGTACTATTGATATTTCAATATTAACAAATATTATTAAATATTCTGTATGCAAAGTGTATTGTGAAAAACTGATAGTCCGAGAGGCGACTACAATTTTTGGACCTCATCGAACATCATTCTGAATTTTTAATAGAGATTGGAGAAAAGTGAGTAGATTAGGAATCCACTGGTCTGCCGTGGCAAAAATGGGCCGAAACTAATCAAAAATCGGCTTGGAATGAGTTAAACTAAAATCCGATTGCCAAATATGTCATAATTTACCAAAAAGAGAACAGACTTTTTTGTCTGGCAACCCTGCATTTTGATTTTCAATGAGAAAAAGCGAAAACGATTTTTGATCTCTGGCTTGGAAAATGTGTATCTTTCAAAAGTAATCCAAATTGGCTACATCAGTTACGTCATCCGTGACGTAATTTTTATTGCCAACTTGGCTCCCTTTTTATAGATGCAAGTAGACAGTCGCCAGATATTTGAATCGTCTGCAACCTTCTTAATTGATAATTAAAGAGTGAGGGTTACCAAATAAAAAAAATGTTCATTATTTGGCAAGTTATGGCTCATTTGGCAATTGGAGTTAGTTCAACTTATTAAAAGTCGATTTTCGACCAGTTTCGGCCATTTTTGCTACGGCAGACCAGTGGATTCGTAATCTACACACTTTTCTCTAATTTGTATGAAAAATTCAGAATGATGTTCGATGGGGTCCAAAAATTGCAGTCGCCTCTCAGTCTATGACTACCTAAGAATTTTAAATCCGAGGTCTGGCAACTGCGGGAACTCGGTTTTAGAGCAAATTATTAGATGACGATTTCTGAACAGTTCTCTCATAGTAGATCAGTATATTCTTAAGGGGGTGCGGTACCGAAAATAAAAAAAACTTTATTTATGTGCATTTTTACGTCAAAAATTTATTTTATGTATAAGATACTATTTGTATACCTTTGAGAAAATGTTTTTTTAAATATTGTGTTTAGTTATTTAAAAAAAATTTAAAAACCAAGAAAATTCCATAATATTTGATGTTTGCGTATTTTGATATAAGTTAAGAAAAAATAAAAAAAAATTTCAAAGTGAAAGCTTTCTGTAATACATAATTATATAAAGAAAATTTTGTCTTCACAGAATTTTGATAGGTGAACTAAAAAAAATTAAAAAAATTCTCAAAGTTAAAATATTGAAATTTTTGCTTTTTTTTATGTTATCTTTTACGCTAAAAATTATATTTTAAAACAGAATTAAAAAAATAAAATTCTGTGACGACAAAATATTTAAAACTATATAAATTAAATGCTCCAAAAATTTGAATAGCCAATTATTAATGGTTCTGGAGATATATCGATTTGAATATGCAACATCTGTGAAAAACACTAGTGCTCGAAAAACGCACTTTAAGCAGACGCGTCAAGGTGTTACGCCCATTAGTGATGTTTAAATCACGGTTAATTTTGTGGCGTTCTAATCATCGGAGGAATAAGATAAAAACATTATTATCTTCAGGAATGTATGAACTATTTTTTTTAAAATCAGAAAACAAAAAAAATTGATTTTTGAAGAAATTTCGGTACCATACCCCCTTAAACTTCTGTTCACTATAATCTATAAAAAAAAAAAAATCAAAACGTCGGTTCCAAAACTTTAACCCATTCCACTCTATCTGTTAAGATTTCACTGAAGAAGTAAAATCCTTCAAACTTAGCGACACAACCATTTGATCAATGAACATCAACTGAAAGAAAACCGGAGCCAAACTAAAGAGTGCAAAAACAAAAAAAAAACCTTCTTCCATTAAAAAATACCCTTACCCTCAGCACAATACTTAATTAACGAACTTCCTCGGCTCTTTTATACGACTTTTCGGTGCTTCTGCTTTGGAAAGTAAAAAAAATAAATAAAAGACCCACAAACCGTTCTTGTCCATTACGCCTTGGAAAGAACAGTTTCTACTACGTTTAACCCGAACTCGACTGTAACGTCATTTGATGACGTCAGTGTTCTTAAACATAATGAGGCTTATTACATTCATAAGAAGTCTGAAGAAGTGCCCAGACATGCGTTTTTGATCGTTTTTTTACAGTTGGTGTCAGACGATATTTTTAAAACCATCTTTATCCGCTGAAAAAGTCGTAAAAAACAATTTGTTGAAGCACAACGTAATTTTTTATTAAAAAAAAAGCATAGAAGACAAAAATATGTTCTGATATTTAAAAATATTTAAAGTGGCTACCTATCACCTTATTAAATGCGATGTTGATTGTTTTCAATTAAAAAAACTCATTCGACTTCGTCTACTGAGAAATATATCTTCCAGAACAAACACAAGTTTCTGCAAAAAACAACAACAACCAAGGTTTTATTTTTCTTATAACCGAGTTTAATAACTAGCTCTTATTAAATCTTCAATAATATATAAATATAATGGAAAGGGGATGTAGTTTATCAGAATTATAATTTTGGTTATGGAATTGGGCCAAAGTTTTAGGTCAGAAATGAATATGAAAACTAAGTAAGAAGACCAGTTTTTTCTACTTCTGGTGTAAGTAGAGTTAAGATAGCAATCTGAGCGTAACGAACGAAAGAACGACAGAGTTTAGATATAACATAGGCCAACAGTGGTATTGGTGCCGTTGTATTTAGAGCTGATGTCGTAAGAATCTAAATGAATTTCAGAATTCAAATATGGCATTAGTTTTGTCTATCATCTCGAATTTCTAAGATATATCATTTAAGGTATACGTATAGGTTTCAAGTCGCAAAACTCGCAAAAATCGGGGAATATTTGTAAGGACGTAAAAAATAAAAGCAAAATTAAAACAACACAAAAGAAGGAAACCCTATGATGGAGGAGCATACTAAAAAGGAAATATATAATAGTTAGTATAATAATAACAGTTTTTTATATAAAAATACTTTTTTAAAAGTTATTCTCAGATTGTAGTTTGTTCTATTTTGCATTTCATTCAAACATTAATAACTCGAGTTTAAATAATATTTTTTGAAATTTGTTTTTTGCTATATAATCTGCATATATTGTTGAATGTTTTGATCCTAAATACTAAGTGATTTGTAAATAAATATTTTTTTAATTGAATTTTAAAGATAAGATTCTGTATAAAAAAACTTGGATTTTTCTAATAGATTCAGTTCAAGCAAGATATCACAAAATATACACACTGCAAAATTCTGTTAATATTGTCAAAACATAGAGTAGGGTATTCCGCGTTATTGAACACCAAAATTGTATTTGTTGGTGAATTAGAATTTTTGTCATTACTGTTCGAAATTAGCCTAATTAGTTGATTAAATGTTAATTAATTATTAAAATTGAAGAAATTAAATATATATATATTGGAAACAATTTAACAAATAATGTACTTTCCAAGGTGCAAAGGTCTAATTTTTAAATTGAAAATTAAAAAAAAAAATGTTGAAACCTATACGTATACCTTAAGTGAAATATACATTACACTAATTTAAGTTAAATACATGGAAAAAATAAAAAATAACTACCACGGAAATTTTATTATTATATTATACAAATATTATTAACACAAAGATAGAAAAAAAAAAGTCATCGATAATCCTAACTATTGTCACTGAGCACTTCGGAAGTTTCTTTTCCGTTACATTCTTGAATGTATTTTGGAGCAGTAACTTTTTGAACTCCAGCACCTCACTGATGTCTCCTAAATTTTCAGAAAAATGGTTAAGGGACACTTTTTCCAAAATTCTTTAGTTTTGCTTAGAATTAAATAAAATGTGGCACAAACATAGAAAATGTGACTTATTACACAACAACAAAATTTGAGCAGATAATATAAAATAGATAGTAAATTATTGAGAAAATGTATTAAAATAATACGAAATTGTAACTTTTTCAAAATGGTCCTAGGGACACAATATTTTAACGAATATGAAAGAAAAATTTGAAGTTGTTTATCAATATATTATAAACATTTTCACACCTGCTTTTATCTTTAGATGCTTTAGTTGAACAGGAATAAAATTTCAAACTTGGTGCTAGTGATTTTTCATTAAAAAATGTATATATTTCAAATTCCCAACATGAATATATATATATATATATATATATATATATATATATATATATATATATATATATATATATATATATATATATATATATATATATATATATATATATATATATATATATATATATATATATATATATATATATATATATATATATATATATATATATATATATATATATATATATATATATATATATATATATATATATATATATATATATATATATATATATATATATATATATATATATATTCTGTATAGTACATAAACAAATTTCTCTGCAAAAGATTAGGTAGTTTTATCAAAAATTGAATCACAAGGAGCTTTTTGAACATACGTAAAATGTAAAAAAGCGAAGCTGAGAAAAATGCATTTTTAACTTTGCCAACAAGTGTGCGATACGTTGAAATAGTTAGTTAAAGTAAGGATTTTACCACTTAAAATCATCGGATTTCCAAAATTCAAAAGCAAGATCAAAGCTAGTGGCATCAGCAATTTTTATAGAAGAAGATTTTTTTTTCCCCTTTGATTTCAGTATCCTATGTCCCCTTAAATTGACTATGTAAATATTGTACTTTATTACTCATGTTAAAACCAAGGAATTTGAAACTGTTAAGCATCTTGTTTACCAGTTAAACATAGTTATAATCTATCGCTTGCCCCGAAAATTTCCGACAAATGGAACAAATGAAGTTCAGGCTTTTTACTCAATCTCATTTATAGAATTTACAAATGCAGGATCATGAATGAATTGTCTTATTTGTGGGGCCTACAAATATATCTGCTATAATTTTTTCGTACTCAACTGAAATATTTTCTGTCCTACATAGATGCAAAGCATGATCCGTTCTTATCAAGATCCTTTAGAAACTGCTTCATTAGGGGAGGAAAGATGATTTTCTCACGTTCAACTAAGGGGTCTTTTATAACATTATTTTCTCCAAAGTCCATATTTTCTCTCTTTGGCCACTCTTTTTTAAGGTATACATATACAATTGAGATGATTTTCTTTAATTTTCAGGTTACAATTTCAAACTTTTTGGCAGTATATCAGAATTAAAAATGATGCACTCTTATATATAAACTTTTTTTTCCGTCAATTTTTTAATCGTCTAATTGCAATTAAAGTGACTAATTAGGACATTATTAGAACATACATAAATAAACTTGTAATTAACTTAGAGGTATTATTTTTATTGCAAATAAGAGATATTATATTGAAGCATGTTCCTATGGAGAATTTTGAATTTAGCTTCAATATTTTTTTTTTATTATAAATTTTTAAATAAAAAGTTTTAAAAAATACATAGTTTTTAACAAAAAATTAAGACTAAAATATGCATAAAAAATGTGTTTATAACAATATATATTAGATTCTCCATAGAAAACACATTCACAACTATTGTCTGCAAAACAAAATTAGAATTTTGTAAATAGGACCATTTATTATGAAGTTATGACCGTTGGCGTAAAGTCATATAACACCAAAATGTCATTCTTCAGAAAACGCGTTTAAAGTTTACTACACTAATGAACATGATACAAAACAGGTTCACAAAACCTACTGTAATTTAAAAAGTAATTTGATTCTCAGAAAGAAAATGGTATCATTTGAATGATAATGAATTCGGGAATATTTTAAAACCAAAAAAGAAAAACGCAGACTTGAGTCAAATTTCGCGATTCCTAATGTATATGTATACCTTAACCCAGTTATGTGTTTTGTTTCTGCTATCTCAGGGACACAAGAATCAAGGATACACTATCTACCAATAAGTATTTGGACACCCATGCAATTGAGGATGTCTGCAGTCCTGATCTACGTCACCCTTGATCTCAATTCATGGTAGGCTCAACGCTGACTACTACTCCACTAATCTAGATATCTATGTGCCTCCTACGCTGTGGCAATTTTACGGGTTGGATCATTGTTACTTCCAATATGACAACGCCACTTGTCATGTTGCGAGGTCCACCATGGATTAGTATGATGACAGCGGGCTGAACCGACTGGACTGGCCTGCTCAGAGTCCAGACGGGAATCCTATGGAACACCACTGGGACGAGTAGGATCGTCGAATTAAGGAGTGCAGCAACTGTCCAAAATCGGTGAAAGAACAAACATGTCCTCTCCAAGCCGAGTGGAAGAAAATACCACTTTCCATCATCCAAACACTTGTGGAAAGCATGCCCCGGAGTGTAAATACTGTAATTGCCTCAGGTGGAGGCTCAACCACTATATGAATTTGAATAAATTGTGTATATCTCTTTTATCACAGGTGTCCAATTACTTATTGGTAGATAGTGTATTTTGTGTAGCCACTTTGCTACCCAAAGAGAAAGGTTACCATTTTTAAGTCCACACAAATAACCCATTCATTTTCATGATACTTAATCTTCTCCTATACCAAAAGCTATGATGTAATAATATTCTTTCATCTTTTTTGAGAGAGAAATTATTATTGAACCAGAATTATTCCCATTGTGTAGAAGGACACATTTCAAACTTCACTTTGATTTATCAATAGATATGCGCCAAACATCCGGAAAATATTTATTAACATACATTTTTTAATAGATTCCTCTAATTGTGTGATGAAATACAAAATTGTTTTCTTGAGATAAAAATACTAGCAGTCCGTTTCTCTTGTACGGTAAAAAGTAATCTTGGTTCCTTTTGTTTCAGTAATTTTCTTTTCCTTCAATCTGGAAGCCAGTATTTCAGAAGCTACTTTTGAAAGTTTGAGGTCTATGGTGAGGTCATTTAATTTATCTTGGTTGAAACGTTAAAGAATTGATGATATCCCATCATAATCACTATCACCCTCATTAATATCAGAAGAGTGATCAAAGGGACAGTACTCGTCCTCACAGAGCTTTGATAGCTGGTGAAACGTTGGGATCAGCACTTCCTCTAGGTAGGCGTCTAGCAGATACTAAATTAGGGTAAATCCATTTACCATGGTTGTTTCAATTGATTCCAGTAATATTTGCTAGACAGAAGTAATAGCCAACCTTTTTATGCGTGATTTAGAACTTCACAAAATGGAGTTAGATTTGAAAATTTTATGTAGAACTTCACGTTAAAAAGGCACTAATCTAAAAAAGTAGAGCTGATAGAGAAAAACTGATTTCAGCGCTTCAATTATAGTTAAAACCAGTTCTAAAATCTTGGGCACCAAAAAACACTTTTTTTTTTGTTGGCCTGTGTAATTGAAAAAAAGGCCTAAACATTTTAACTTGCTTCTCTGAGTGGTCAAAACCTTAAATTTAGATAAATGCATTTCTCTTACCAAGTGAAAAACCATTGTATCCACTTCTCCCTTTGTTACAGAATTTGTCATGTATATATAATTTGTATTTTATGTGTAGCGAAGAAAGCGAATGTTTTTACCATTATTTTCTTTTGATGTTTTGCATGTATATGCCTTGAATGTCCGTCATATTATAGTTTATTCTATACGATATCCTATATTATAACAAAAGTACGTCACACAAGAATAAAGACAAAATATTCCAGGATGGTTTCCACTGTGATGAATCTAATAGATTAAAAACACACGTTTCCTATTTATTTTTTTTCATGAAATTTTAAAAGATTATTATTTTCACAAATGATTAATATATAAAACTAGCTGCGTAGACCTCTCTTATGGACAGCCGTCATTATGTATAGGTCCCAGCTTTTGAGATTTCGGGAACCAGACTAGTTTCGCTCCCTAAAAGATTCATTGCTACGCCAAAACAAACTGGCTTCGCTCACTAAACGTTCATTTCTATACGTGAGAACAAGGATAGCTTCACTCACTGAAAATTCATTGGTGCATAGGCTCGCTTCGCTTGCTAAAACTGTCATTAATACACCCTCCCCTCCTCCCTCTTATAAGGAAAAGATTCTTTTTAGAAAAATGGTTTCCTTTAATACAATATCCCTCTCAGACCTCCGAGAATATTTTTAAAACCTTTATACCTCCTCTCTAATCCGAGAAAAATTTTTTAAAAAACTTTTTCTTAGTTCTAGAATAAATACAATAATATAATAGAAACCTCTCCCCCTCCCTCTCCAATCCTTTTCGAGAAAGACCTAATTCAATCTCTGTGGAAACAATGTTTAAATTATATTTGTGAATTGCAAAATTATATGGCCAAAACTACTTATGATTAAATCTGGTCTCTCGAGTCAGAAGTACCTGGTTCGAGTCCTACATTAGACATGGATGTTCGTTTGATTTGGAATCCACGATAAGCTTAAGTCTTGATCTTATTTCGTAGGTCGTTGAGAGTACCAATCAACCAACCAAATTCCTGGGTCCTACCTCAATTAAAAGTGATTTTGTAAAAAACACTTAAAAGTTATAAAGAAGAGAATTGATTGAAAAAAATTAAAATTTTATTATTCTTTTTGTGAAAAGCAAAGTTAGGTAAAAAAACTACTCTATTAATTCTTTTTTATTTGATTATCCACTAAATTTTAGTTCTCAACGAGGAAGGGTACAATGATGTAACATTTATCTTGACTCCCTTTGAAAAGATGATAGTATAATATGGAATCGTTAGCATCCAGTCCTCGTTAAAAATTAAAGAGCGGAGGGATCTAAATAAATAAGAATACTCAATATTTGGCAAGTTATTATTGACACATTTAGAATTCAATTTTAAAACTACTCTTTCGAAGTCAATTTTTTAAAAGTTTCGGTCATTTTTGTTTCAGAAGACCAGCGTATACATAATCTACTAGTATTTCGCTACATTCTTTATAAAATTCAAAACAACTTTTGATGGGATACTTAAGATACCGTCACACATCGGTTTAATACCGTTTGTTTAAAAATGCACACGTTAATATGTTAACTGCTACACAAAAGCCATACTTCGAAGTACAGTAACAACACGGTTGAATTTTACTTTCAGGTTACACCTAACCCTATATGCTAAACTAAATTCTAACTTACGGTAAAATAATTCTAACTGGCTATATCTTCAGTTCTAATTATCGTAGAATCTTGTGGCTTGCATAAAAATATTTTTTTTACGATTTTCTATATGTCTGGCGCAAATTATTTTCTTATCCTCGGGGGCTGTATACTAATTTAATTTAACTATCTCTTTAAAAATTTCAATACGAACTCCTATCTTTTAAGTTTTCTTTCAATTTAGAATACTTCGTTTATACTAAATAACAAATTTCAGTTCATTATGATGAGAAACATGTCACTTAGGAGCGATAATGTTTTTTGGCCGATCTTGAGGGCAAATCTCTCTAAAGCGGGGAAGAATTGAACGTTTTGCCTTCTTCAAGACGTAATCTATTACGCTGTCCTTCAAAGTGAGCTTTTTACATTTTTATAAAAATATTGAGAACCAAAAGTCAAAATTGAATACAATATATTCTGGAAGGGGTTTTGGACTTTTGTTATTTCATCAATTAGAATACAAGATATGGCCATCGTTCAGATTTTTTTTTTTTTGCGTACTTTGCCTAGGCCCATATACCACCCATCCTCCCAGGGATGTCCTTAGGACGTCATTCGGAGTCCCGGTGATCACTGGGACTTCCTAATGTCCTCCCTGGAGAATTTGGGTTATACATGGGGTGTACATAACCGAGTTATAATGAATGGAAGGTTTTTTTTTATTACTGCACGTATTCGCTATTATTGAGAAATACATGTATCTATTCAGTCACTTAAGAGTTAAACATATCTAAATATGGAAAGAAGAATGACTAAAAAAAGAGAAAAAAACAACAAAAAAAAACATCGTTTTTACTGTTAGTAGTCCAGTACAGTATCCTCAGTAGCACAAATCCGCTAGCCAATATGGAGCTGGACATTAGCCGATCCCGATGTTGACTCATGTAGATTGGCTGTTGTTAAGGATCTTAGCCAATATCGCCCGATGCTGGATAAATATTGTAGAAGTATGGAAATGTTGGTGCATAGTATTAAGGGGAGCTGGTGCCCAAAAATTTATAAATAATCTATTCTGAGATTAATATTGTTTATTCAAATTTAAATTATCCCTTTTAAAAGGATACCTCATTTATAATAATACCTCAATTAGAAGTGTTTTTAATCATTTTTTGAAGACAAGATTGGAAACTATTAGTGCAAGTTAAGTTTTCTTTAAAATGCATGTTTCTCAAAGCTACAATTTTCATTGTTCATGTACCTTTTTCTCAGAAACAGCGCAAAAATCATGTATTTTAATACGATGTTTGTGTTTCAATCAGGAGTAGCTCATTTTCTCAGAACCCGTGTTTCTTATATTGGCCAATAGGCTGTGCTACTTGGAATGGGATGAACTATGAGTAGCCACTTTTTTAAGGGGACTTGGTATCTTTCAAACTTTTTTTTAAACATTTAAAATTATAATTTTACATATTTAGAAGTATTACTAAGTAAAAACTAAATTTTATTAAAAAAAAGTTTACATAGTGCTTACAATTTTTAAGATTTTAAATTAAAAAAAAAAATCATACAATTTTAAATTCTATCTTCTTTTTCATTTTGCAATATTTTTCTAATTTTTTTTTTTTTTTTTTTTTTTTTTTTTAACTTCTAGTAATATAATCTAAATTTTCTGGCATTGGATTTATAATAAGTTAAATAGTTTTCAAGAAAAATAATTATTACTGTACCTATAAGTAAAAGAAAAGCGTAAAATAATTAATAGTTTAAAAAACTAAAAAATACGCTTTAATAGAAAAGTGAACTAAAAAGTAGAAAATAATTTTAAATAAGTTTGAAATAAGAATAGAGTGATTAATAAGAAATATTTATTTTATCGTAAAAAAGCGTGGGGTGCTTTTTAAGATATTTTCATAATGGCTCTACACTTACCAATATCTGTCATTAAATATTTTCAACAATTGACATCAAGCACCCCACGCTTTTTTACGATAAAATAAATATTTCTTATTAATCACTCTATTCTTATTTCAAACTTATTTAAAATTATTTTCTACTTTTTAGTTCACTTTTCTATTAAAGCGTATTTTTTAGTTTTTTAAACTATTAATCATTTTCTACTTTTTAGTTTGGTTTTCTATTAAAGCGTGTTTTTTAGTTTTTAAACTATTAATTATTTTTTTTGTAAACTCTAATTTTTTTTTACTTAGTGTACAAAACTCTCCAGTTGTTTCTGCCAATAGTCACATGCTTGTCTCAAATTTAAGTCATGTGTATGCCTTAGTACACACCGTATTACTTGGCACAAAACACTACCGTGTCTCTGAATATGAAAAATCACTAATCCTGAAGATCCTGGTAAGGATAATGCGACTAAAAAAAACAGGCTTTGTATAACTGTCGTTCAAACGACAAATCTTTCAAACGGCACGCCAGGGTTCGATTCCGGAGAAGGTTGGTTGGTTGGAATTTAACGGCGCAAGGGCAACACTAGTTAATCCTTGTGATAAAGCGACAAACTTATTGAATTATTGAACTGTCATCGGTCCTTTATAAGTATGCCAAATTTGGAGTTAATCCGACGTTTTGAAGAGGGTCAAAATCATGTTCAAAGATTCCGTTACATACTAACATACAAACATACATACGTCTGAAGCTAATAAAAGCGTATTAAAAAGGGTATTTTTCAACATTTAAATTTGTAAAAAAAAAATTTCAAGTCATTTCATTCATATTTGCTGAAGTTTTAGCATTTTGATTAAGGTGGGTATTTCAAAAATCATTATTTGAGAAAAATTCGTTCGAAACATCAAAGGAGCTGTTGCAGCAATGCTAAACTCCCCATAAAAGTATAGTTTTTCTACAATGGAAGTTAACGGATCAGTTAAAAAACTTGCCAGAATAAGGAGACAGTTTCAAAGATTAAAACACCCAAACAAATAGAAAATTAATATGTTTTTAATATTTTGTTAAGATAAAGGGTATCAAGTCCCCTTAAAAGAATTTAAAGGCATACTTATTAAAAAGTTTTATTGACTAGATAATTTTCCACCTCACCCGTTTATAGGTGACTTTATAAATATTTTAGGAAACATAATATGCATTGATTACACAAAACATAACCTTTAAACCAAACTTAACCCACAAAAATTTCCTTGGCTCTGGTAACAATATAAAAAAACGACATAAAATCCCACCACCATTAACAGCAACCTACTTGCACAACTTAAGAATAAAAAGAAACACAATCTTCCGCTCGAACGAACCTCCTCCCTCATTCCTACCCAATCGCCAATCCCGAAATCTCGAAAATAAATTAAACGAAAGCGAGAAAAGGGATTTCATTTGGAAAATACAATATGTCGAACAAAATTTTTCCCCTACGCCCAAAGTCTATTCTCTTCATTATACCGAACACCCTGGTCCTTAACGAACATTTTTAATTATTCCCATTCCCCCCCCCCCCCCATCACAGAACAGTCACTGCGAACGTGTTCCTCTCCCGGGCAATAAAAGCACTCTTCGTCCTGTCATTAACGTTTTTGACTGAATTAACAGAAAAACCTCTTTCTTAAAAGGAGAAAAACCGTTTAGTCATTTGGAATAGGCTTTTCTTATTTCTTCTTCTTTGCTCCGGAGTGTTTGTGCCAACGCAGAGAGCAACAGAGAATCTATCATTAACAAAGGGATCTTTCCTTCTCTTTATGTCTATCTACTCTTTCGGTTTTTTTGTGTCTGCATATTCCTTTTGAAGAGCTTAATGAATGGACGAAATTAACTTTTTCCCGCAGTTTTCGTTTTTGTTCTTTCGGGTGAGAAATTCGGATCATTAACATATTTTGCTCCTCTCTTCTTCGTATAGTTTGGCAGAAAGTTTTTTTTTTATATAACCTTATATTTTGTACAGAACGCCTTTGGAGAGATTCATTTTATGTGTCTGTGAGTTTGTGCAATGTTCATTTGATTGTAACGATGAACATCTGTAAATTGTATGGAAAATTTCTGTTCGATAAAATTACTCTCAAATGGAGTGAAAATATGTGAATGACAGGATGATAGTGTAATGCAACAACCTTGCAGTGTCATGCCAGATCTATAGCTTCAGTAAACGGCAACTTGGTTTTGTGAAGTTTTAGAAAAAGAGTGTTTGAGTGTTGGAAGGAAGGTTTTTTTTATATAACCTTATATTTTGTACAGAACGCCTTTGGAGAGGTTCATTTTATGTGTCTGTGAGTTTGTGCAATGTTCATTTGGTTGTAACGATGAACATCTGTAAATTGTATGGAAAATTTCTGTTCGATAAAATTACTCTCAAATGGAGTGAAAATATGTGAATGACAGGATGATAGTGTAATGCAACAACCTTGCAGTGTCATGCCAGATCTATAGCTTCAGTAAACGGCAACTTGGTTTTGTGAAGTTTTAGAAAAAGAGTGTTTGAGTGTTGGAAGGAAGGTTTTTTTTATATAACCTTATATTTTGTACAGAACGCCTTTGGAGAGGTTCATTTTATGTGTCTGTGAGTTTGTGCAATGTTCATTTGGTTGTAACGATGAACATCTGTAAATTGTATGGAAAATTTCTGTTCGATAAAATTACTCTCAAATGGAGTGAAAATATGTGAATGACAGGATGATAGTGTAATGCAACAACCTTGCAGTGTCATGCCAGATCTATAGCTTCAGTAAACGGCAACTTGGTTTTGTGAAGTTTTAGAAAAAGAGTGTTTGAGTGTTGGAAGGAAGGTTTTTTTTATATAACCTTATATTTTGTACAGAACGCCTTTGGAGAGGTTCATTTTATGTGTCTGTGAGTTTGTGCAATGCTAATTTGGTTGTAACGATGAACATCTGTAAATTGTATGGAAAATTTCTGTTCGATAAAATTACTCTCAAATGGAGTGAAAATATGTTAATGACAGGATGATTGTGTAATGCAACAACCTTGCAGTGTCATGCCAGAGTTATAGCTTCGGTAAACCGCAACTTGGTTTTGTGAAGTTTTAGAAAAAGAGTGTTTGAGTGTTGGAAGGAAGGTTTTTTTTATATAACCTTATATTTTGTACAGAACGCCTTTGGAGAGGTTCATTTTATGTGTCTGTGAGTTTGTGCAATGCTAATTTGGTTGTAACGATGAACATCTGTAAATTGTATGGAAAATTTCTGTTCGATAAAATTACTCTCAAATGGAGTGAAAATATGTGAATGACAGGATGATAGTGTAATGCAACAACCTTGCAGTGTCATGCCAGAGTTATAGCTTCGGTAAACCGCAACTTGGTTTTGTGAAGTTTTAGACAAAGAGTGTTTGAGTGTTTGAAAGGAAGGTTTTTTTTATATAACCTTATATTTTGTATAGAACGCCTTTGGAAACATTGATTTTGTGCGTCTGTGAGTGTGTGCAATGTTCTTTTGGTTGTTAAGATGAACATTTGTAAATTGCATAGGAAATTTCTGTTTTGCTAAAATTACTCTCAAATGGAGTGAAAATATGTGAATGACAGGATGGTAATATAATACAACAACCTTACAGTGTCATGCCAGAGAAGTAAGTTTAGAAAACGAGTGTTTGAGTGTTGGCAGGAAGTTTTTTCTTTTACAACCTTATCTTTTGTATAGAACGCCTTTGGAAACGTTGATTTTATGTGTCTGTGAGTTTGTGCAATGTTCATTTGGTTCTAACTATGAAAATCTGTAAATTGCCATGCATGTTTATGATAAATTAAAGTACTCTCAAACTCTCAACAGGGGTGAAAATATGTGAATGACAGGATGATAGTGTAATGCAACAACCTTGCAGTGTCATGCCAAAGTTATAGTTTCGGTAAACCGCAACATGGTTTTGTGAAGTTTTAGACAAAGAGTGTTTGAGTGTTGGAAGGAAGTTTTTTTTTTTTTATATAACCTTATATTTTGTACAGAACGCCTTTGGAGAGGTTCATTTTATGTGTCTGTGAGTTTGTGCAATGTTCATTTGGTTGTAACGATGAACATCTGTAAATTGCATGGCATGTTTCTCTACAATTAAAGTACTTTCAAATGGGGTGAAAATATGTGAATGACAGGATGATAGTGTAACGCATCAACCTTGCAGTGTCATGCCAGATCTATAGCTTCGGTAAACGACAACTTGGTTTTGTGAAATTTTAAAAATAGTGTTGGAGTGGTTATAATTTTAAGCTTTTTGGGGAACTTAATATTTCCATGCAAAGTTCAAAAATAACAATATATTTCCTCATAGGTATTATGTATTCCATTAATTAAAATCTCGATTTTTGTTGTTAAAAGCAAGTTTATATAAAAGTGCTCCTCTTTCTATGCTTATCCTAAACCTATTTATCCTTAAAATTACAAAAAGTTCACCTTATTGGCCGTGAATATGAAGTAAATTTTATTTTTAAGGACGTTGTTTATTTTTAATAACGTTAAAAAAGAACTATGTACGTAACACCCTCAGTAGAAACAGTTTTTCATTCATCGCACCACTTAAAAGGCGTATGGTAGTTACTTATGATTGGAAAGCAACAATCATGTGCATTGATTTGCCTGGATGAGTGCGACGTTAACGTTAAGATAAAATTTTAAAACACATTTATTTTTATTTTCTTGACCCAACTACACTGTCTACCAATAAGTATTTGGACACTCATGCAATTGAGAATGTCTGCAGTCCTGATCTACGTCACCCTTGATCCCAATTCATGGTACGCTCAACGCTGACTACTACTCCACTAACTTAGATAACTATGTGCTCCCTACGCAGTGGCAATTTTAAGGTTGGATCATTGTTACTTCCAATATGACAACTCCACTTGTCAAGTTGCGAGGTCCACCATGGATTAGTATGATGACAGCGGGCTGAACCGACTGGACTGGGCTGCTCAGAGTCCAGACGTGAATCTTATGGAACACCTCTGGGACGAGTAGGATCACCGAATCAAGGAGTGCAGCAACCGTCCGAAATCGGTGAAAGAACGCACATCTCCACTCCAAGCCGAATGGAAGAAAATACCACTGTTCATTATCCAAACACTTGTGGAAAGCATGCCCCGGAGTGTATGTACTGTAATTGCCTTAGGTGGAGGCTCAACCACCTATTGAATTTGAATAAATTGTGTTTATTGCTTTTATCACAGGTTTCCAATTACTTATTGGTAGATAGTGTATTAACTAATTTTAGTGCAACACTAGACATTTGGATTGAATGAGGTGAAGAGTAACATACTTGCACTTTCAGTTAAGGTAAAACACAAAATATATGTTAATGTGCCACATCATTTAATGATAGGCACTTCTGTGTATAGCAAGAAAAAGGTTGTAATATTTTTCATGAAAAAAATAACTCAGAAATTCAAAATAACTATTGTGCAGCAGTCTAAATATTAAAAAAACATTCAAATTTTATCTCACCTTATAAAAACGTTTATAATGATATTTTAAATTGATTTCGTGGAGTTTTGTTGTGGTATTATATTTTAGTTTTTGTGTGAAAAAGTTTGTCTTGATATTTTGCATACATTTAGCTCATTGTCTTTTTACTCAAAATTCGTTCAATCATATAGTTGAAATGTTCCATTGAAAAAGTTTTTTGAAAAGATCTAACTTTTCGATTAACTTAATTTACATGGTTTATTGCGACTTTTTTTTCTCTTCGAAACAGATGCGATTTAGTAATTTTGTTTATGTCCTTTAAACTGATTGTGATTAACCAGTTCTATTATGTTTGATGTCAAATGCATAGTTTGAGGATATTGTTTAGCTGGCTGTTTGCATTTATTTATTACCAAAGCATTACACTGCAGATGAACTGCGTTCTGTTGACATAAAATTTAACTTCACAACACAATCAGATCTTTACCACTCAAAATGCAAACTTTGGGCAGATTTCTACTATAGGTGTGACATGTATGTTTCCTGTAACGGTTATGCTTCCTTTGAATGCTATGCTTTCTGAAATTGACACGCTTCTTGTGGCTGCTATGTTTCCTGAGAGTGTTGTGTTTCAAGTAATGCATTTTTGTACAGCGATGAAATCACATATAAGGGAATGGTAAAATCCTCAATTTATGGTATACATATACAATTGAGATGATTTTCTTTAATTTTTAGGTTATAATTTCAAATTTTTTGACTGTATATAATAATTGAAAATGATGCATTTATATAATTAAACTTTTTTTTCCGTCAATTTTTTAATCAGCTAAATGCAATGAAAATGACTAATTAGGACATTATTAGAACATACATAAATAAACTTGTAATTAACTTAAAGGTATGATTTGTATTGCAAATAAAATATATTATAATGACTCATGTTCCTATGGAGAATTTTGAATTTGGCTGCAATATTTATTCAATAACACATTTTTAAATAAAAAAGTTTTAAAAAATACATAGTTTTTAACAAAAAATTAAGATTAAAATATTCATAAAAAATGTGTTTAGGACAATAGATGTTAGATTCTTAATAAGAAACACATTGACAACTTGTGTATACAGAAAAAAATTAATATTTTGTAAATCGGGGGGGGGGGGGACCATTTATTATGAAGTAATGACAGTTGGCATAAAGTCATATAACACCAAAATGTCATTCTTCAGAAAACGCGTTTGAAGTTTACTACACTAATGAACGTGATACAAAACAGGTTTACAAAACTCCCTGTTATTTAAAAAGTAATTTGAGTCTCAGAAAGAAAATGGTATTAATTCAAAGGTAATGAATTCGAGAATATTAAAAAAAAAAGAAGAAAAAAAAAAAAAAGAAGAAAAAAAAAAAAAAAGAGCAGACTTGAGTAAAATTTTACGATTCCTAATGTATATGTATACCTTAAACATAAATAGTTACTTTACCCTCTTAAATTGTTTACTTTGTTCATTCTTCACATTTAAACAAAAACAGTAACTTTATCCTCTTTACTTTGTTCATAATTTACTTTCTTTCAATAGGATCAATCATTCAAAAACACATTACAGTCCAGACAAAATCAATGCACCCTCCTTCCACAGGTTGAAACACCCACTTCTCTATTTCCGGCATTTATCACGACGCAACAGCTGAATCCGAGCATCAAACACAAAAACATTTATTCTTCTACCACACAAAACACATCATCGATTTGCATCCGTTCAATTTTTTCTCTTTAAAAAAAATCAAATTATAAATTCAAACTCTCCCTTTCTCTTAGGGGCCACAAATCACGCCGGTGCCAATGCCAAATTTAAATACTCCCACCCCTGCTCCCTTTTCCTGCGTGTGAATAGATTTTCGCTCTATTGCTTCAGAATCAGAGAGAAAAGAGCATAATCAATTGGGAGGGGGAGTAGTGCGGCGACTGGTATCGTCATAGCAGTCCTTCCTTTCTTGTGTTTTGGTGAGTAGAGATGGAGAGGATTTTTGAAACTTTATTTTATATTTTATTTGTTTTAAATTCCATTCGTATGCGTTTTTGTCTCGAATTTCAATGTAGGGGTGGTTTAAATTTTTTTTGTAGTTGGAGATAGCACATATGAAAGGTTTTCAATGTCCGTCGACGGAGAGTAAAATAGCTTTATGTGGTACTTTATAAACAACTTTGAGTTGGATAAACTTTCGTCATTGAGAATTTGAATATATTCAGTGTTTATTTTTGCTGTACTTTGTAATCCTAAAAAGCATCGATTTTGTACAATTGTATAGCAAAATGACATTTCATATTTTGGAATCGAACAATGCTTTATAGCGGTTAAATTTATGAAATTAAAAATATGTCTAATTACGTATTTATATGTTTGTATAAGTCATTAGTTTGATTTTGTCACTTTGGCGGTCATGCTCGTATATATGCGTCATTTGATCCTCAGTTTTTCCAGCAATACACATAATTTTTAAATTTATGAATACAATTTAAAATAAAATATTCTTTAAATATTTATATTAGAATTATGGTTTATAACCAATCATCTAAGACAAATGAATGAAAAATAATTTGAAAAAATATTTAGTTGAATTACAAATATAAGTTAAAAATTATTGCAGGGAAAACAATTGTAGAGTTTTGCCCAATTCCTTGACCGTCAGTGGGTTAAGCGAGACCCGTAAGCAGCAACCAAAATTTTTATTAATGAATTTAGTAGCAATAAAGTAGTGATTTTTTTAAATTGAAGTAGTGAATTTTTTACATACATAAAATACCTATTTTTAAAGAATTATTGACATTTTTTTTTTTTTTTTTTTTAATTTAATATGTTTTGATATTTTTGATTTTTAGTTTCTTTCGGCCGAAATATACTCTTTTTGAAAAAGACTACTCCTCTTTCAATTTTTAATATTTTTATTATTTTCCAAACTAATTAATTAAATTAAAGTATACTCTAAAGATGTGGGGATAGATTTTTTTAAGTAGTTTGACAGGCGATTTTAAAAATATGTTTTGTGTTTTCAAAAGGAATTTCTAAATTTTCACCAAAAATTCATATTTTTTTAATTCTCAAAAGGAAGTTAATACAATTTAATAAAAAACTCTCCCTACATTTATAAAACAGATATTCAAGATTTCAAGAATATAAGCAGTTCATACCTAAGTAAATTTTCCTCAAAGCCAACACAGTCAAAATTACCAATCTTGATTTCGAGAAAAACGAACTTAAAAATAAAAACTTGTATACAATTACAAATTAGATCGGTATGTAAAAGTTTAAAAATTGAATTTTTGCAGTTCCCAAGAAGTTTGAAATTTCTTCCATGTCTTCTTGAATATATATGGCTTAATTTTATGCAATAAAACAATAAACATTTTTTTCCCAATTTTTTTTTTATATTTGGGGTACTGGTCTCCCTTAATAAATATTTACAATATTTATATTGAGTAATAAATATGTAGTAAATGTTATGGAATTGGGACCTTAGTTTCTAAATATACAACCATTTGCACTTTTAAACAACTTTAAAAAATTTGCTCTATGGTTGTAATATGCAAAGCAAAAGATGTTAATGAGAAGTTAAATATTATCTACAAAAGAGTAGCTAAAATATTTTAGCAATATTAACTCAATTAAAAAGTAATACAATTAGAAAACAGTACAGAAAGAAATACTACAAAGGATGCCTAGTTTTTTTTTTTTGTAAAGTAACTTGCAATGATAGTTTTCTTCAATCTTTTCATAGGGGATTTGTTATTCCCGACTGAATACCCATGAGTGGGTTTTATTGCTCATTTAATTACGTGAAAAGCTATTGATACCTGCTTTAGATTTAAGTTAACTTATTTCAAATACTGATTCTATATTTCAGTTATTTAGCTTTAATAGCTGCTGATATTCCAATTAAGTAGTAAAAAACTTCTTGTGAGAAATAGATGCATATTCTAAAATGTTCCAATAATTTCATTTGAATTTTTTTCTGAAAAAATGTAGTCGATAATTATATAATACTATACTTGATATTTATACTTGTTTCATATGCACGAAAAGTATTTTGGTTACACTATTGGGGGAGTGTCATATGTCATGTGCAGAACAGAAATATCAGAATTTTTTCATATTTTATGATTTTCATCGACTTTTCTCAATTTTCAATGTACAAAATGTAGTAAAACATTTATATATAAAATGGTAACATATTCAAATTTAAAAATACCCCACGGATTCAACACCACAAAACTTAACCCACCTTTCAGTACCCTAAAAAGAGAAACAAAATTTCCACACAAAAGAGCACTCTAACCGCATCTGTGAAACAAGAAATCACTTTTATTGTACGCCAGAAAAATTAAAACATTTTTTCTCCATCCTAACGACCCAAGAGCCACAGCCTACAGCATAAAAACACCGCAGAAAAAAAAAAAAAAAAAAAAAAAAAAAATTAACGATCTTGTTCATTTCCAAAAATAAAAAAGAACAACAAAAGAAGAAAAAAATAAAATATTAATAATAAAAAAAAAAAATCCTCTAAGCCTCTTTATGAAATTATATGATTTAGTGGCGTCAGGTTTCCTTTTTCTTCTTTTCGATGCAATAATGTCCCGTATCCCCCCACGGTTGGGGTCTCTTGTACAGTGAAAGGACCCTTGTTAGCATCAGTTCCTTCGTGCGTGCTGTTCTACTTAAAGAGTGGCCTTCAAGATCCAGCGGGCTATAAACAGGAGAAGGGAAAAAATGGTTGGGACGGCGGGAGGTTATAATTTAATTGTTGTTGGGAACCTTTTAATGTCGCGCAATTTGTTATGTTCCAGTGTTAAGGATTAGCTGAGCTATAATTCTAAGAGGAAGAATGGCGTATGGCTTCATCTATGCATTTATTTTTCTTCAGTGTTTCATTCTATATCAGTTTGTATGCATTTTTAATTTATATCAGTTTGTATGCATTTTTAGTGCATTTTTAATCTTGTATATTTAAGGTATTCGACTACGTAATTTAAAAAAAAAAAAAAACCTTATTAATGAAAGTATTTATTCTATTAAAATGTTCATATTATGGTTAAAACATGAAATTGAAAAAAAATATTAGCTTTTTTAATTTTATTTTTCTAAAAAAAGGAGTTTTTCGTCGACATTGACCAATATTTTGTTAAAACGGCTAATGTAAAAAAAAAGTTATAATAGATATTTGTTTTACTTTTTACTACATGATTCTATGATTTTCATGAGTATAATGACATAAAAGTTTAGTTATATTTTCAAAAATAAAAAAGATATAGTCTATTGTATAAGATAACACATAAATTTCAATATTTTCGCAACATATTATTATGTATATATAGCAATAACTTTTCGAAAAATATAGGTACAATCAAATCTGTTGGTCATTACACTCAACATAGTATAACGAACAACGGTACAAAAAATTATAACTCTATCATAAATCCATTTGAAGATATAACAAAAGCCATATTTTAGTATTAGCGCAAAATCTATTCTTTAGAAAACACGATTTTAAAATCTATCAGTATGGATTTTCCTATTAACAACCGTTTTTGAACGACTGTAACAAAACTTCTATTTAAAGTACTAGAAAAACACAAACTAATTTGAAAAGAAAATTCAATTTATATGAAACGAAATAAAAAAAAATTAAAAAAAATTAAATGTAGTCGGTTACCTTAAATATTAATTAATATAAAATGCTATGGTTTTATGGGCAAGAGACCAAACAGTTTGATTCAACTATTTGAATGTTAGTATAGTATTGGCGTTTAGCACTTTTTAAATTGGTTGGTTTTATTCAGATTTTCTGGCGCTGTCAGCAACACGAGGGCTATAATGCGCCGAAGCATTCGTCATTAGACAAGCCAACATACATTTACAAACACCCATGCCTAACACGGGACTCGAACCCGCAACCTCGTGGTCTAGAAGCTAGCACGCTAACCACTATACCGTTTGGTTGGCACTTTTTAAATTCAAAACTGCATTTGATCCAATGTGAAAGGAGATTGCTTAGATTCAAAATGATTTCCGAGAACCATTATGATCTAATAGGAATTGATACTGTTCTACTTAAGGAGTTGCCTTCAAGATCCAAAGGGCTATAAACAGGAAAAGCTAAAAAATGATTGAGACCACAAGATATTATAATTTAATTACTGATGGGAGCCTTTTAAAGTGGCGCAATTTGTTATGTTTTAGTGATAGAGATTAGATGAGGTATAGTACTAAGAAGAAGACTGGCTTAATGCTTCATCTTGAGATATATTTTTGGAATATTTTATTCTATACAAGTTTGTATCTGTACATTTGTAATCTAGTTCATTGGTATAGAATATTTAAATTTTAAATAATAGAATATAATATTGTTTATAATTGGGGCAAAGGACCAAAAAGTGTGATTTGACGATTGAAATCTTAATAGAGTATTAGCCCAATGGGAAAGAGTGATCTTTGAATTTAAAATTAAATATTTGATCCCTTGGGAAATTAGCCGACCAAACGGTATAGTGGTTAGCGTGCTGGCTTCTAGACCGCGAGGTTGCGGGTTCGAGTCCCGTGTAGGCATGGGTGTTTGTAAATGTATGTTGGTTTGTTAAATGACGAAATGTTTCGGCGCATTATAGCCCTCGTGTTGCTGACGGCGCCAGATAATCTGAATACAACCAACCCTTGTGAAATTATATTGTTTAGATTCAAGTCTATTTCTGAGTATCATCATGCTAAAATAAAAATTGATGGTGTTCAATTTAAAGAGTGGCCTTCAAGATCTGGTTTATAAACTGAAGAAGGAAAACAAGTTTGGAACGGCGGGAGATTATATTGTAATTGGTATTAGGAATCTTTTAATGTCACGTAATTTGTCATGTTTATGTATTAAGGAATAATTGGACTAAAATTCTGAAAGGTAGACATGCGAATTTATTCATGTCGATTGAAGAGATTTCTTTTTATAGAGTTTTATTTTGGATAGTTATGTACAATTTAATCTTTTGAGATTTCAATTTCAATTTAACAGAAAATACAATTGTTTGATTGATAAGGAGTAAACAACTTCGATAAGGAGAATTTATTTAATATATATATATTTATATATATATATATTATTTTTCCTTAACTAATGATTTTGAAAGAGATCAATTAAGTTAGTTTATGGTATTGTATAAAATATTGGTATTTAATGATATTGATGTGATTATTGGATAATTTAGATTGCAACACCACGTATTTATAAATATTAGTTCATTTGAAATAATTTTCACTTTAAGTAGTGACAACAAAGGTATCACATTGAATCAGTAAAATGCCTTTACAAGATTTTGTTTACAACTGTTTAGATAAATGTATAAATTTGTTGCTTTTTACATGATAATTACTGTGTACAAAACCAATACAAAGCTAAAAAAAATAGTCATTGTAGATTTGATACGAATTCCCATTTGTTTATTACTTTGAAGCACATTTATCAAAGTAACTTTGAAACAATTACTCAAAGCGGCTATTACTCGGGAATCAAATCATGTGCTGGCAAGGAATGTGATTATTCAGTTCAGTTATTTTCTTTTCAGAAATTTTTCATTACATTTTCCACTTCCGTCTTCGATATCACTGAGAAAAATATCATTTATACTTCATCCCTTGGCCACATGGAGGACATTTTTTCCTCTTTTACCTTTCATTTCGATTTAACTTCCTCTATTTCTTTAAATGCAATTCTTTAAAACGCAGGAAATTTCTTTTTGCTCTCTTCTCCACATCAAACGTCATTATCATATTCATATATTCAAATGATTTACCATTTATTACGTATTCTATCCGCGCATTTCCCAGCAAACATTTAAGAAAGAAATATTTGATATTTATTGCGAGGGAAAAATATATATTTCATAATTTATTTATTTTTCTATTCATTTTGGTTCTATGTCATTTTTGAATGAAGAATTTATTGGGAGAAATTTGGAGTTGTTTTTTATAAAAAATTAATTGAACATTTCTAAATAATTAGAAAACAAGTTTCAGCACTATTAAGCACTAATAAGAAAGTAAAATCTGTGTAAAAACTAAACTAAAAATATATTTAGTAGTTATTTTTTTTTGTCTAGTTGAAGTACACAACTTTAAAATATTAAATATAGCATTTATCTCACGCATTTATATTTAAGTTGCACACAACCCATTATACAAAAAAAATTAAATTTTCACCATCATATAAATTTCTGAACAGATTTAAGGACCCGCGTTGTGATTTATCCTATAAGATTTAAAACAATGTATTCGATTTTTTTTTTCAAGCGGTAATTAAGTTATTGGTTAATAAGCTACTAGAGCTTAAAAAAAAATCGTTGAAAGAGTTGTATGGTTAGAAAAACACTTCTGGCGTACAGTAAGAAAGATTAAGAACATGGCGTATAGTAAGAAAGAATCGCAAAGAATTCTCATATAACAATTATTTTAAATAGTTATTTTTTCTAAGTTTACGTGTTTAAATACAAATAAACTTTTTTAGAAATTTACTTTAAACATGAATAGATAAACTATATATTTCCTAATAAAAATTAGTTATTAAATAAATTTATTCAAATTATAGGTTATCTAAAGGAAATTATTTTATAATAAGATAAAACAAGTTTTCCTGAATTATCATTAAACAATTTAAAGCTTGTTTATTTTCTAATTATTGCAGAAAAACGAAGAAAAATTCTATTGAAGATTTCAATTGTAAAAGAGTAATGACATATTTTTAAATAAGAGTTTAAAGTGCTTGCTCAAACAATAGTTTTTTATGTACTGCAATTTCAATTATCATGCCAACTGATTCATAAGGCATAACATGACATCCACCTCCAATGGATTCCTTCCCATGTGTTTTTTTACGGAAACGAATCTGCAGACAAACTCGCAAAGGAAGGTTTCAACCACCCAACCCCTTCTTCTTCAAAGCTCTCTTATCTGAAACTTTACTCTAGGATTAAATCCCAAAATATGAAGATTTGGCTGGAACCCTCTATCCATAACTGGTACAGAGGTACTAAGCTGGGGATTCCATTAGCCCTCACATGTGATGGAAAATCATTTACCAGCCTCTCGCTTCTAGCCATCGGCCTTCTTAAATTTCTTACCTTCTCTAAAGGCAAGAAAAATTACACTTTTTGCCCAAAGTGCCACTAACACCACGCCTCAGCTGAACACATCGTGGACTATGTGGGGTCTCCTTTGGAAAGAAATTTATTCTTCCCCCCTTCTAGTCATACTTTTTGTATGTCCTTAACCTGTTCTGACTCTGTCAGAGTGGGTTGGAGATTAGAAACAACAACAAATATCATACAAAAAAAAAAAAAAATCATTTGAAACTTAAATACTAAACAACTTAATTTGAAGCCTAAAAGTGTTATTTGAAACGTAATATGTGAAATAAAAAATAATGCTTAAGAAGAGATTGTAACTCGAGTGGTGATTGGGAAATCACTTTATTAAACCATTGACGGTCATGGACGTATATTTACATCATTTGATCCCCAGTATTTCCAGCAATACCCAACATTTTTAAATTTATGAATACAATTTAATATAAAACATGTTTTTAAACATTTTTACTAAGATGATTGTTTATAACTGATCTAAAACAAAATAAAGTAAATTAATTTTTTTTAAAAATTGCGTATTTGAATTAGAAATATAATTTAAAAATTATTGCAGGGAAAACAACTGTAGAATTTCTCCCATTCCCATGACCGTCAGTGGGTTAAGTCATATCTCGTATTCGAATTGGGAGTTGGATATCAAAATATTTAGATCATATGAATTTTAGTTAGTTTTTGTACATAAAAGATATCATTCCATTCCAATTTGAGAATATTTTTGTAGTCACTTTTTTTTCTCTACATCTCATAAGTATCGAGATAGAAACAATAAATTCCCATATTCACCCCTTTGAAAGCTGGATTGTCTCATATATAAGGACATGTCGATGTAGATAGAAAGTAAGAGTACTGTAACATAGCGGTATACGTCAACGGATATGACGTCACCAGAACTCACAAGATCGGAATAGTAGTTGAGTTACTTTGTTCCTTCTAGTAAGATGTTGACACCCTTCTGCTTATAGTTTTGGTTTCCTTATAAGTTGTGTTTGTGACGTCACATTGGAAATAGACAAGGGAATACATTAAAATTTCGTTTTGTAATATCTTATATAGTTGAGTATCAATATGACTGCCTGTAAAAAGAAACATTATACCATTATGCTTATAAATTATGTATTTGGGACGTCACAGTGGGAATAAATGTGTGGTTCATTTGGAAATAGGATGAAAAGACCCATCAATTAGTAAAAGTTGGGACTTGATCAATGAAATAAATTTGTAGTAAATGAGAGATACGAAAAAATTCTAAGTTCATTTTGAATTTGAGCTTGATAAGATTTTTTATATTCACATAAAACCTTCGTGAATTTAAATTATTTCCTTTAAAACTATTCCTCATTTGTAATAATACATTACTTTGAAGAATTGATTATAATTTTTTTTAAAGATCAAATTGGGAACTATTAGTGATTATAAATTGGGAACTATTAGTGACTATAAATTGGGAACTATTAGACAAACAAAATGTCAACATTTTATGTTTTTCTTTAAAATGCGTTTCTCTCAAAACTACATTTGTTATTACTCATGTACCTTTTTCTCAGAAAGTACTTGATATAGAAGCCTAATTCCTTTATCAGTGAGTTTAGCAGACACTTGTTAGTCTACTGAAGTTGGTTTTTAATTGTGATACATTTAATTTTTTTTGTTTTTGTTTTAATGCAATATCGTGAACGTCACTCAAATTTGATACTTTTTTTACTAATCACTTCTTCTTTTTTTACAAAATAAGCCAGAACAAAAAATGTTTTCTAACTAACAACACAATCTCACTTCAGTATATACATATACATAAAAGGAACATGTGATGAAAATTTTAGGTAGATAGTATGTGGAGTTTCTGAGAAAAGCATGAGTGATGAAAAATGTAGTTTTGAGAAATACGCCTTTTAAAGAAACCTTTTTTTACACCAATAATTTCGAATTTTATCTTCAAGAAATAATTAAAAATACTTCTAAATGAGGTATTATTACAAATGAGGTATCATTTTAAAGGGAAGAATTATATGTAAATATTAGAGTACCAACTATATAGTTGAGTGTTGCAAGATTTTAATTTGCATCATTTATATAATACACTATCTACCAATAAGTAATTGGACACCTGTGATAAAAGAGATAAACACAATTTATTCATATTCAATTGGTGATAGAGCCTCCACCTGAGGCAATTAATGCCTTAACCCTTCGGGCATGCTTTCCATAAGTGTTTGAATGATGGAGAAAGGAATTTTGCTCCACTCGTCTTGGTGAAGACATGTAAATTCTTTCACCGATTTTAGACAGTTGCTGCACCCCTTAGCTCGGCGGTCCAACTCGTCCCAGAGGTGATCTATAGGATTCAAGTCTGAACTCTGAGCAGGCCAATCCAGTCAATTCACCCCACTGTCATCATACCAATCCATGGTGGACCTCGCAACGTGACAAGTAGCGTTGTCATCCTGGAAGTAACAATGGTCCAACCCGTAAAATTGTCACAGCGTAGGAAGCACATTGTTTTGTAGAATAGTGGAGTAGGCGTCTGCTTTGAGCCTAACCTTTAATTGAGATCAAGGGTTCCAGTCCATACCACGAGAGACGTCCTCATTTGCAATGGGTGTCCAAATACTTATTGGTAGATAGTGTATATCCTTATATATAAAACCAAAGTAAATTATACCGCTAAATACAGTCTATCTAATTTAAAAAAAAAAAATAATAATATTTATGAATGTTGTATACTAACACTGGTTATCCAAACACTGGTTGTTGAATAACTTATTTATATAGATTGAAAATTCCAAATGCAAAGCGTTTCAAAATATAAAAGGAATGCCCCCAAAATTATTGGCATTCAAAACGAAGAAAGGACCTCCAATTTAATATCCTTAGAGAAGAAAGGGTAGAGAAATCTCTCTGTATTGAAAAACATTGAAGCCAGCATGAAACGACTTTTGATTTAAAATGCATTTTTCCGATCTATATACGTAGATGTATTTATGTCTGGATATATATTACGGCGGGAAAAAGTAGTTTCCACTTGAAGTAGAGAGAAAGTTCAATTTCAAAATACGATATCGAATAATTCATCAAAGTCCCGTCTCTGCCAAACGATTTCGGAGATCATTCCACGATGTGTTTGGGAGAATGCAATGTTTTTTATGTCCTTTCTCGGGTTTAAAGAAAGGCATTTGGAGAAGATTTTATGGTGTTTATTTCACTCGCTGTTAAATAACGTTAGAGATTTCTTGTTTTTATTAGTTCGCTTGGAAGAGGATTGTGAGAGAATCACTTGTATGTTGCTGACAAGTTTTTTTTTAGTTGCTAAGCTTATTCTCAAAAGAAAGAAACATATACAGAAATACAGGATAGCTTTGTTCGAATGGGTACTTTCTTTTTTTTTTTTTTTTATATAACTGTTGATTTGTTTTACTATTTCAAGTCAAGTATTGCTTTAAAATTATGAGATACGTATTTAAAGGGGATGTGCATAAATTACATCTGTCAAAATCGTGACAGCCCCCCACCCACTCCCCACTCCTTCCCCGTGTTTCACGCCATGTTGTTTGGTTTTCCCCCCACCTGTAAATCTACGTAACATTGCTGACTCATCTCACCTTCCTAAACATTAACTTAAGTGATTTTCACACATTCAAAATTTTAACAAAATGCATTTTTATAATTCAATTTTATTGCAAATTAACTTTCTTGGTCTAAAATGATCTAAGAAATTATTTTATTTAAAAAAAATTAAAATTAAATCTATATATATATAGATATATATATATATATATATAAATAAATTTCGCAGGAAAGCAAAATTATTACGTCACGCAAGCGATAACTCCACCCTACCCTCTATGTTGCATACATCGATATAAATAAACAACTGGATAGACTGCTTAACGCTGGGAAAATGAAGCCGTTGCCTGATGCCGTTGGTGGGATAAAAAATACGGATTGCCGAGGATTGAAAATAAAATTTTGGGTTGTACACAGCAGAAATGTCAATAGTAGACCTTAATTAGTAATAATGTGCAAGAAAATATATACTTTAGTATTTTACAAGGTTTTTCGCATTTCCATCCAACTAAAAAGTGAACTGTGATTGGTTAATCTTCCCACCAGCTTCGCAATTCCCGGCGCGTTTTCTCTTTGCATTGACATTGGAGCAGTCTATCCAGTTGTTTATCTATATCGATGGTTGCATATCATCACGTTGGACAAACCGCCTTCTCTCCCACTTCGGTGTGTGACGTAATGTATGTACGTTAGGCCGGGTCAAAAATGTCGAAGTATCTTGGATCTTTTAGTGGTATTGTGGATAAGTTGTGGACTCTCATTATTAAAAAGTATTGAAGACCTCAACACTATGAATTGATATTTTCTGTCGCCTCAATGTGTCGTAAGCTGTGAATATTGGACTAGAAATGCTAAAACTTCAAAAATTGTTAAATAATCACAGGTTTCGTTGATCATTTTGCGGTAATGCTTAAAAATTACTGTTTTTTATCAACATCACATGTAAAAATTTTTAGAATTATAAGTTAATATCTTCTGCCACGTCAAAGGTACCGAATTTTGAAATTTGAATGCAATTTTTTAAATAAAAACACATTACACTTTACTCATTGTAATACGAAAATAAACCTTATTTCAACTTTCAGACTTACAAATTACAAAAGCATTATTCATTTTCATCTTTTTTAAACGGTTTTTCTGGCTTTTTTTTATTAAAAATCCTAGCATGTGGTTTCTGGATTCAAGAGTTGCTCTATTCAAATTCTGTGTTTTCAGTTGTTTTCCCGGAGGTTTCAGTGTTTAGTTTTACAATTTGTTCGACTGCTTGTGTCCATGAGGGATATTTTATAAAATCCTAGCCGTCCAAATGGACTTAAGTATTGCTTATGTTCATTTTAACTGATGAGAGGAGCCATATTAGGACCCTTACAGCTATACAGATTATCAAAGAAAAAGCATGGGAAAATAGCCTAGATGAAAGTTATGCATAACGTATTCTTTAGTTGCTTAATGTTCTCATAGTTTAATGACGATTTTTTTTTTAAGAACAATGTTTTATTTAAAAAAGTGTGTGTTTCATTATTATAACGTCTTAATTCTTATGACAGTAGTACTTTAATCTATTTCTTCAATGTCATTAAAAATGCTCCAAATTCAAGGACAGCTACAGTTTAGTATAATTCATGTCAGAGATCCGTACCCCAAATATAGGAAAAATTTGGAAAAAAATATTTTATTTTATTGCATAAAATTAAGCTATATATATTCAAGAAGAGATGAGAGAAATTTCAAACTTCCAGGGAACTGCAAACATTCGACTTTTACACTTTTACATACCGACATATTATGTAGTTGTATGCAAGTTTTTATTTTTAAGTTCGTTTTTCTCGTAATCTAGAATTGTCAATTTCGAATGTGTTTAAAATGCTTAGGCCTTGAGATATATTTACTTAGATTTAAGCTGTTTATATTTTTGAAATCTTGAATATCTGTTTTACAAAAGTAGGGAGAGTTTTTTTAGTAAATTGTATTTTTTTTTTAAGAATTAAAAAAATATAATTTTTTTGTGAAAATTTAGAAATTTCTTGTAAAAAACACAAAACATCCTTTTAAAATCCCTTGTCAAACTAATTAAAAAAAATCTCTCCCTACATCTTTAGAGCATACTTTACTATAATTAATTAGTTATGAAATTAAAATAAATATATTAAAAATTTAAGGGATTAGTCTTTTTAAAAAGGCGTATATTTCGGCCGAACAACACGAAAAAACAAAAAAATATTAAAACTTATTAAATTTAAAAAACAAAAAATAGTGTCAATAATTGCTTAAAAATAGATGTTTTATTTATATATAAAATATTTGGTGCTACAAAATTCATTAATGAAAATTTTAGGAGAAAAGTTTTAGCAAAAAAAAACATAATTTTTTTATCTCTAATATATTTTTTTTAAATTTTCTAAAATAACTTAAAGGAATGGCTAATATTGTAACAACTTTTAGCTATTGAAAAATGATGTTAATCATTTACACATGTTGTAATGATTTTTCTGTAATTTATAATGTATTCATTAATAAACTTTCAATACAGCTGTTAAATAAAATGAAATTCAATATGTGAATTATTTTTTATCAGATTTTTGTACGCATCACTAGTCTTCATTTTAGTCTTTTAGAAATGTTTTAAATCGAAGCGGTCAATTTTTTTTTTCTTTAATGACTGTTTTTGACATTCTATAAAAAATGCGAATGCCGTACATTTCTTACGATTCCCATTTTGTATTTTTGTCTGATTTATAGCAGTTAATTTAGACACCAAATATTTATTCTTAAGATACTTTTTAAGTTGATGTATGAAAATTTAAAAATAATACACTGAATAAAATGTTAGTATACTTTTTAAATACTTTAATATTAAAGTCATGCTAAGAAATACATAAATTAATTTTGCATTCTTACTTAAAATTTAAACACACTATCAAGTTAATTTAGCATAGGATGCCAATTTGCATTTTACAAATTTTATATTTAAATACCAAGTTAAGTTAACTCAACAATATAAAAGTATACATTACCATCTTTTGAGTTACATCTTGATAGATAAAGAACGCCCCGCCCCCAAATTCATTTATACCTCTGACAAATAAAAAACAAACTAAACTCTCACAGATTCCACTTAATCTAAACTACACACAATCTCAGGGTCATTTTTCGACGTGCATTCCAAAATACAAGAATCTACATTACCTAAAGAAAAAAACTCTCTACGCTAAAGGGTCATTTTCGAAGAGACAAATCCTTCTCCTAGAATCTCTTTTTTTCTTCCTACTTGGGATCTTTTCTGACAGAGGAAGAAGTAGGGATAAAGAAAATGGGGTCGTCTTTTTTTCCCAAGCCCCCTCCCCTCTTCTTCTCTTTTGCAACCCCCCTTCCGAAGCGAAGGAGATAGATATATCGTTCGATATCATTTTGGGGCTCTGCCAGACAGCCCCTGTATTTTTTTGTTGTTTTTACTTCACTTAAAATGGCAACAGGAGACGTTTTCTCACACCCCTTTGGCACTGTCCCCAGAAAGTGTCGAGCTGAACACAGACCCCCCGCCCCCCACTTTGCACAACAAGTTATTATTTTATAAGGAGAAGGGGGGAGGGTGCTATTGATGAGGGGGGGGGGAGGATTTTTTTTGGCAGAGAGGGTATTGTGAATTCTTAGGAAGGCATCTTCTCTGTCTTAGAATGATTGAACATCGGTTTGGTGCCAAATGACAGTCTAAATCAGTGGTTCTTAACCTTTTCTTCTTCGAGTAAAGCTTTGAAACGGGTTTGTGATTGAGGTGCCTTTAGTAATAAAAATACAAGGTCTTTCAAAAAGGACTCTCTGAATTTGGAATGGCATAACTGCAAAACAGTGAGACATAAAGAGATTAGTGGTTTGTTGCTGAAACAGGTCATCTCTTCTGTCTTAGGATGATTGAACATCGGTTTGGTGCCAAATGACAGTCTAAATCAGTGGTTCTTAACCTTTTCTTCTTCGAGTAAAGCTTTGAAATGGGTTTGTGATTGAGGTGCCTTTAGTAATAAAAATGCAAGGTCTTTCAAAAAGGACTCTCTGAATTTGGAATGGCATAACTGCGAAACAGTGAGACATAAAGAGACTAGTGGTTGGTTGGTGAAACAGGTACGGAATTTTAAATATACTGGTTTGCAAAGTTAGTTTAAATATTGGAATGTGAAAAAAATTGTTGTAAATTCTGAATACAGTGGAATTAGTGTATAGTTTCTCTCTTGAAATAGGTCATTATTATCTCTTTATTAGATACTGCATCTCAAATAGTTTCAATTAAAAATCTAAGTTTTATTTTGCAAGACACTGTTTTTTAAGTGTTTCATATTCCCTTATTTTTTGTATTGACAAGTTCGTCAATTTAATAATATAACCCATAAAAATGTATTTTTAAAAAATCCTTTATATACTTTGTCAATTTTTATATTGATTAACACAGAGCCGATACCAAAAACATTTATATCAGCAAAATGCGCGGCAAACTACGTTTCAAAATTTATTTATTAGAAATGAATATTAATTTATGCTTTCACACCCAAATAACATTGATTTATTCTGATTAAAGTAATTTTATTATTTTTTTATTAAAAGGAAATTTGGCAACAGGAAAAAGTTTCAACAACGATCAGTTCAATAATACTCTAATGCTATTTTATAAGTATTCTGTAAAAGCGACCTTTTAGTGACAGTAACAGAGCCAAAATTTTACCGAATGATTGTCATGGACATCGAACCTATCTGCCACGTTTCAGCCCGATTGGATGACGGCAAGGGGGTTAATTAGGCTTCCGCAGACCTCGCCACCATCGTCAAAAGCGAAGTTAATGCAAAGGATTAAAAAATGATCTTCATCTGTGAACCAAACGCAGCGGTCACCAAATTTATTTCCATCAACCAATTTTGTAATCAGTTGTTATTAAAATTCCGTACCTGTCTATTCATCATAACAGTTATGTCTTCTTTCTATCTTGCACTACTTCACAATTATGTAGCAGTTATTCAAAATTAGATATATATTCCTTTTTGAAGGACTCTACATATGAAAGATTTACATCCATACAAGACTATACAGGGTGATTATAAAATAACTTTGCAGATATATACCTCTAAATTCCGTTCCGTTCAACCGATCGAGATGAAATTTTAGACATAGTTATCCAGAGGTATGAGGTCAGAATTCTGTGAATGGCAACAAAATGGCGCTCACGGTTATGGTTATAGTTTCAGAAAATCGAAGTTTTAGAATGGCAACACCTACTTTTTCCTATCGCAAAATGCTCAGAGCATGTGAAAACCCTGGCGAGTGTAGGAATGGTACGTGTATCACAAAAAACGGGCATGTTATACGCGCACAAAAACAAGCTCTGACAACGGCCAGCAGAAATATGAGCGGGTCATACGGAGGTCGTTAGTCAGATATATCAGCCGATAAAATTGCCTGTGATGAGCTCGCATATGAACTTTGGCCTCTGTCATATGCAAATTTCCACCGTGGGTGGTTTTTGATGGCCGTTCGCAAAGCTGTTTTTTGTGAGTATATAACGCGTCCGTTTTTCCTGATACACGTACCGTTTCAACGTTGTTTTCTAATGCGCTGAGCATTTTGCGATAGGAAAAAGTAGGTTTTGCCTTTCGAAAATTTCGAGTTTCTGTAACTTTAACCGTAACCGTGAACGCCATTTTCTGCTATTCACAGAATCCCGAGCTCATACCTTTGAATAACTATACCTGAATTCTCATCTCAATCGGTTGAAAGGAACGGAAGTTAGAAGTCCATATATCGGCAAAAATATTTTAAAACCACCCTGTATATGAAAAAACCTTAGGTGTCTTTAAATGATGATGAATTTCAGTGGTAAGCATTTTTATTCCAATTTTACCGAAGGCTTTTTAGAAAGTTACAAGTATATCGTAAATTATTGCACGATCATATTTATATCCGTGAACGACTGTCCAACCATACTAACTTGTCAATTCATCTAATCAAATTCAGTCAGTTTATTAGAAAGACCATCACATATTTCCACTAAACAATTTCGTCGGCTTTGGTGTTTTTATAGTTCTGTTTCAAGCTATCAAAATTTTAAATTTTTTGAAAGCATCATATTTGTTTTTCTAGCCATTGTATAAAGTTCGAAGATTTTATCTGGTATATTTCAATAAGTATACAAAATGTGCTAAATATACTGAAAAAAAAAATTATAAATTAGATTATGAAAAAGTTTAATAATTAGAAAAATGTGAATAAATTCTATGATAATAATTTTATTCGGGATTATTTTCTGAATCGTCTGCAACCTTCTTAATTGAACATTAAACAGCGATGGGTTACAACATAAAAAGAATGCTCATTATTTGGCAAATTATGGCATATTTGGCAATCGGATTTTGTTCAACTCGTTCAAAATCTATTTTTGTTCAGTTTCGGCTATTTTTGCCGCGGCAGACCAGTTGATTCGTAGCTTACTCACTTTTATCCACGTTCTACAAATGATGATAAAAGGAGTGCCTATACTTGCAACCATATAACTGTTCCTTTTTGATATCTTGTATCTGTTGGATGCTGATCATTTATTTTCACAGTAACGAGAAAGTCAGCATTGATATTCAAAAGAAAGTTATAGAAACCAAATCTTCAAAACTAAGATTTGTATGCATTATTTATTTAAATGTCTAAGTTAAAAAGACTTGTTCATGAATTATATTTAATTATAGTAAATGGAAAAAATCCATGCAAGCTTGAATAAACCTTAGTTATCATTTACTATTGCCATTACACTTACAATGACAAGGTCGCAGGGACAAATGCTTATAAAAAGTATGGTGAAAATGTTTCCACTTGGAAACCGTCTGAAAAGATTGACTGTAGATTGGTGAATAACATTATAAACCTTGTAAGTAAGCTTATTATTAAAAGGTTCAAACACCCGTTTGGAAGTAAATTTTGTTGAGAGCCTGGTAATGAAAACTTTATAAAAAGCTTGTTAATTGTTAACCAGGACTGCTTTTTCAAGAATTTAAAATGGTTTCATACTTGCCATCTGAAACATGCACTCTTTTTGTTAGGAGATTTGTATGAAATGCTGAAAAAGTTAACATACTTATTGGATTATTAATGTCTTAAATTTCGACCCAACGTTAGCATTATTCAAATATAATTATAAAAAGTAGTTTAATTTAATGATGACATAGTAAAACTCAGGTACCAATAGTTTAATGAAACTCAGTTACTTTAAATAAGAAAAATTCAATTTTGAGATTTTTATTTCATGTTGCTTTATATATATATATATATATATATATATATATATATATATATATATATATATATATATATATATATATATATATATATATATATATATATATATATATATATATATATATATATATATATATATATATATATATATATATATATATATATATATATATATATATATATATATATATATATATATATATATATATATATATATATATATATATATATATATATATATATATATATATATATATATATATATATATATTTTTTTTGTGTGTGTGTCTTTTCGTTGATTTATTATTTTCGTTTCTACTCAAATTAAAGTATGTTATATTTTGTTTTAAATATGCAAACTATCAATGTTAACTATATAAGACTTTTACATTTAACTTTTATTTTCTCTAAACGTGATATTCTAAATTTCAATGTACCTTTTCTAACACTGAATAGTTGAGATATATCATAATTTTTTTTAATGAAATTTTAGCATGTAATCTACTTATTAAACCGAGGTTAAAGTTTAATAAAAAAATATAACTTCATAATTTTTATTATTACATTTTTTACCAATTCCCCATTTTTTTTATTTATTTTTTTTACATTTTTTTTTAGAAAAACATATTTTTTAAATATATTTAGCACTTAAAAATATAATAAATAAAATGGCAGGATATTTTTCAACCTGAGATTAAACTGTAGGCTATGTACTACAATTTAGTAAAAAGATAATGAAATAGCTCTTCTAGTTAGTTAGAAACGGTACACTAAAGTTTAAAATAACATGTTTAGAGAAAATCAGAGTTAAAGGTAAAAAAGGTTTTTCAAACAAAATATAGCATACTTCTAATTTGAGGAAAAACAAAAATAATACATCAATGGTAAAAGGTGGAAAATATAGAATGTTTCACTTTTCCCATCTCCTGAATTTCTCCTGGGAAAATATATTCCAAAAGGTGACTGGAACTTGAAACCCAGTGGCTCAGTGGTAGCGCATTGCGCTTAAACGCCACAGGTTCGCGGTTCGATCCCCGAATTGGGAAAGGTTGTCTAAGCCCTTCATTCCTTAAGTGGGTCGATTAAATAAGAGCCATGCATGCTTTGGAACTAAACACTAGGGGTTCCACGTCAGACTGACCATATGAGCGGAAATTGCTGTATGGAACCCCAGGGCCCATCGTCAAGTAACCTGGATTCGGCACAGCATGACAAGGCCCCGCACTGGCCTGTTACGCCACTGAGGTTCTTCTTAGGTGACTGGGACTATTTGTCACAAATATCTGGAATATTGTAATAAATTTATGATCATGTAGTGATTTGACCACTGAAGGGATATACTGTCCCATTGTTAAATATGATTGGGATGATGTATCCTTCAAAAACTGGGGCGTATATGACCATTCGATCCTAAAGGGATAATTTAGCCAACTGAGAAGATGAGACACTTTTGCAACCGCAACAGGAAAACAAGTTCACAAATTCGAATTAAAAGATGATTCAAGATTCTGGGAATTTGTTTTATTCCATTGTGTTAGTCATAAAGAAACCTGTGTTTTAAAACCAACCTTTAACAAAAAAATTTACTTTTACAGAAGATATTTTCATTTGCTATTAAGTATAATTATATTTGTAAATTTTAATTTTGAGATCGTTTGATCGTTTACCTAAAAACTGGATTTATCATTGTTATGTACAAGTTATAAAAAAAAAAAGTTTTGCTACATATTCCTTTAATTTTTTTTCTCGTAATTATTACAACATTATGATGAAAAAAGACTACCGTAAAAGAAAATTATGGAAAATGAAATGTTTTAAAAACATTTTTACAACATATTTACAGCATTTTTTTTTTTTTTTTTTTTTTTTTTTTAATCTTTAAACTTTTGTAATTTTTGTAATTTATTTTAGTTGATGGATTATTTTATTGATGTAATTGTTTTAAAGATAAAAAAAATGCAAAATTTACATTTTGTGTGGCTTTTAATGCCTCGAGTAATGCCTCACGTAACAGTTGTATTATTTATGTGAGGAAAAGGGTTAAAATGGAGCGCTTTGCCTCCCCCCCCCCCCTCCGACTGTTAAGCCCTCATTAATATTAAAAAAACATACAGTTGTTTATCAATTTCTATATTTAATTAAATATTTCTGTTTGAAACATTTTATAGTCATAATTAAAGCATAGATTTTTGAATTCTCAAAAATAAAATCGAAATGTTTAAGCTTAGGCCTCGCATACCAATAGTACCGGGTTCGAATCCCGGGTTAGGCATGGATGTTTGTTGTGGTTCAGAATCCGTGTTATGCTGTAGATGTACCAAAAGGGGACTGTTCAAATAAAGCCAACGTGAAAATAAAGAGACTTTTATTATTGGGTTATTTTGCCCTCTTTAATAATGTATATTACACACTACATAACATATAAAGAGCATAGCATACAAACAAACTGCTACACAGTAGCTTATCTATAATAATAAAACAAGCTGTGGCTCTGTGGATCTATAGAAACCTACTTAAAATTGGAGTAGAGGTCTGAAATTTTCAGCATACGTAGTTTTGACCTTTTATTGTATGCATTACAAACAGAATGTTAAAATTTTAATTAATTATTTTTTTAAATTATTGTTTTAATTAATTAATAAATATGTTACAAAACGATATCTAATAGGGCTACAGCTCTGAAATTTTCAACATAAGTAGTTTTGACCTTTTAATCGGACTTTTAAAAAACAGAGTTTTAAATTTTTATTTTGTTCTTTTTTAATTAATTATTTTAATTAATTTTTTTTTCTTGACAAGGGAGAGGCTTCCAATATTCAGTCTTTACGTAGCAATTAGATTTTAGTGAGTGAAGCCAGCTTATGCTTACGCAGTAATGAACCTTTCAGCGAGCGAAGCGAGTGTATGCTTGCAAAGCAATGAACCTTTTAACGAGTGAAATAAGCCTGTGTTTATGTGTCCATGAACTTTTCAGCTAACGAAGCGAGCTCGATTTTACGTAGCGATGAACCTTCCTGCGAGCGAAGTGCCAAAAACTGGGTTTTATACATGAATAACAGATTTCCGCAACACGAGGTCTTACTGCTAGCTACAATATTGCACATGTTAAAATTTAGTAGCGAAGGACGGGTATTTAGCTAGTGTATTATAAAATATGTACATAAAGACGACCTTTTGACGTAGTGGGAAGATCAAACTAAATCTTGGATATTTTCCATCTTATGGCACATTTTCGTTTGCAAAAGTATGTCCCGGCCTGATTAGCCTTTATTGTGCATTAAATTAGGTCATTGAACCTACAAATCAACCAATCGACAACTTAAAGGGGAGTTGGTGCAATCTATACTGGTAATGTTAATTTGGCATATTTTGTGTAGCTTTTTCTAAGAAGGTAATTGGCATAGAAGCCTAATTTTTTTCAGTGCATTTAGCAGACACTTGTTATTCTACTCAAGTTAGCTTTTATTTATAATATATTTACTTTGATAAAAAATGAGTTTTTTTGAAAGTCACCTAAATTTGTTAAAAATCACAAGTTTTTTTTTTTTTTTTTTTTCCGAAAAAATCCAAAACAAGAAATATTTTTAAAATAACACCAAAATCTCACTTTAGTACATATATAGATACATAAAAGGAATATGTGGATATGTGGTAAAAATTTCAGAAAGATAACTTGCTCAGTTTTTGACTAAAAGGAAATGAAAAATGTAGTTTTGTGAAAAATACATTTTAAAGAAAACTTTACTTACACTAGTAGTTTTGTTTCAAAGTACATTTTGTTCACTAGTAGTTCACACTAGTAGTTTGTACAAAGTTCACAACTACATTTTGTTTTCAAAAAACTATTAAAAATACTTCTAGTTAAGGTGTTATTACAAATAAGGTGTCATTTTAAAGGGAAGAAATTAAATTTTAATGATCAATAATAAACTTAAAAGATTTTTTCATAAATTTTAGTCTACCAACTACCCTTAAGGATTATCATACCCCTTAATTTAATCCCTAATACATCCTAAATATGTTATTAAATTTCTCCCACACTGACTATACCCAGGAAAAGACAGGATCCCTCACATGACATAGAAACAGAAGCAACCAGACCCAAAGAAGCAAAAGAAAATCGTCCGGACAGCAAACGATCAAATAAGAATAAATCGACTGTTCCATTGCTAGGATAACCTTCACCGATTCCAGGGGGCCGCTATTCATTCACCATTATGCCAGAAACAGAAGCAGAAGAAGAACAGACAAAACAATAATCATAAAAAAAAAGGGGGAAAAATCATCCGGACACCCGGCATCAGGAAGAAAGGAGCCACAAAGTGCCTGATGAAAAATGATGAAGGAAGTTTGATGATTTGTCCCCCTTATTTCGATACCGTTTTCTTTTCTTTTTTTTTTTAGGTTTTTTTAGTGTTGTTATTGCTATTATACACCGTCAGGAAATTGACCGGAAGCCCTGTATGGACGCTGACCATCGGTACGAGGGTGTCCAGTGGACAGGAAATTATTTTTTAAAAAAGATTCTCCCTCTCTCTCTCTTCCCACATAAAATGGCCGGCTTATGCGGGGACCTTGAAAGACAATGTTTCGTGTGGTTTTGTTCTTTGTTGTTGTTTTTTTTTATTTGAGGGTTTGTTGCAATGTGGAAGGTAAGGGTTTGTTCGATTATTTTATATATCTAGTTTAGGATCAGAGTGTTATGTTTTTAAGGTGAGGTCGTTAAGAAGAAAGTTTGAAGTTAGGAACAGTGATTAGCTTATAACTATATTTTCAAAGAAATTAATCAAGTTTTATTTATTTATTTATTTATTTATTTATTTACTTATTCGTTTATTTATTTATCTATCTATCTATTTATTTATTTATTCATCTATCTATCTATTTATTTATTTATTTATTCATCTATCTATCTATTTATTTATTTATTTATTCATCGATCTATCTATTTATTTATTTATTTATTTATTCATCTATCTATCTATCTATTTATTTATTTATTTATTTATCTATTTATCTATTTATCTATCTATCTATCTATCTATCTATCTATCTATCTATCTATCTATCTATCTATCTATCTATCTATCTATCTATCTATCTATCTATCTATCTATCTATCTATCTATCTATCTATCTATCTATCTATCTATCTATCTATCTATCTATCTATCTATCTATCTATCTATCTATCTATCTATCTATCTATCTATCTATCTATCTATCTATCTATCTATCTATCTATCTATCTATCTATCTATCTATCTATCTATCTATCTATCTATCTATCTATCTATCTATCTATCTATCTATCTATCTATCTATCTATCTATCTATCTATCTATCTATCTATCTATCTATCTCTCAGTCTGTCTGTCTGTCTGTCTGTCTGTCTGTCTGTCTGTCTGTCTGTCTGTCCATCCATCCATCTATTTATTTATTTATTTTAAATTACAGGTTTTTTTTGTTTTTTTTTTAATATTAGGTACAGTACCAAAAAAAAAATCAGAACGATGGCTATATCTTGGGCTCTAATTGTTGAAATAACAAACAAAAGGTACTGTTGTAAATCGTGGAAGATTTTTAATAATTGCATGTAGATTTTTTTGTCATAAGGGATCATCTACATATTAAAACAGAACCAAACTTTAAAAAGTTCAATAGCAACCTCATAATATTATCCCATATTTGGATTCAGCATCCAAAAAAATGTCAAAATACAAAAATTCGTAATTTTCTAATGAATGGTTTGTAATTTAAATGATAAAAAGTAAATGATAAGTTAATGTTAAATAAAAAAGTTGGTTTTTTGGTCATAAATACTTAAGTAATTAATATATTTCAGTAATTTTTTTTCAAAAGATAGTTTGTAAATTGCCAAACATAAATAGCAATCAACTTTTGTGTCAATTTCTTTTTTAATAATTAATTAGTAATTAATAAAACAATTAAAAAAATTTGTTGAATAGAAACATATATTTTTTTTTGTTGCTTTCATTAGATTTACCATGGTCTAAAACTCCCACACAATTTTTTTCTTTCCATTTTGACTTTTAGTTCTCTATTTTTTAGAGAAAATGTAAAAAACGCTCAGTTTAAGGGACCGTATAGTAGACGACTTTTGGAAAACTATCTAAGATTAATTCAAGGTAAACTAGAGGTGTGGAAAATCGCACAACGTTCAATTATCGTAAAATGGGGAGAATAGGAACAGCGGGGTGAATCGGAACAGAATTTCTTGAAATTACAAAAAGAAATATTATTTTATACAAACAAAGCAGTTTTATTTGTTATATATATTTTTTTAATCTGTCTAACGTGTTTGGAATCGTGGAACATATGTTTTATGTGGTTTTCTGCTGTGTTCTTTTTAAAAAAAAAAATTACTTTCTTAAGGTGTACGTATATCCTACAATTCACGAAAATCGATAATTTTTTTAATTTTTTTGTTATTATATCATAATATTTTCGGACACTTTAGCTTTCAAACAATACAAAACGTTTGAAAATATCTTTAATAGTTTTTAAGTTACAATCATTTATAGGTAGTACTTCCCCTGTTAGATACCACGTTTTTAAAACTTTAAACCTGTTTTCTGACGAACTGTATCTTGATTATGTCACGCTTTATTCAAACAACGATAATTCAACAACAAAATGTTCAATTATAATTTTTTTTACATCATAGTAATCTATATAATATGTTAGATGTTTTGAAACTCATTTATATCATATTGGTTGAGAAATTGATTTTTGAGGGATTTTTAAAACTTAGAATTCTTTGAAAATGTGGATTTTTTTCATGTTTTCGCACAAAATAAATTGTAAAACAAAAACTCTTCTATATAAGAAACTTAATTGAGTTTCAAAACATTAAAAATACTATTTTGAATGGTTTCCAAGTAGAATTGCGTTTCTAAGTAAATTAGAATTTTATATATCATTGTTTGAAAAAGGTACTAATTATCTAATTAAAGCTTAATTAACAAATTAACAATTGCCGAAATTTGAATTTTTTTTATAAAATTATTTTAATCACATGCTTTCTAACTAATGTAAAAAAGAATTGGATTTTTAAACTCAGAATTTAAAAGAAAAAAATCTAGGGTATACATACACCTTAAATTACATTTATTTAAAACAACACTTTTTAAGCAATTTCAATAAGATATCCTTTAAAAATTTTACTGAATCATGTGATTTTTTTATTTTATAAATAATTTCAACGATCAAGTTACATTTGTGTTTACAGTGAAATGTTTCTGTAAAATAATCACGCTTTGCTGAATACTGTTTACTAATGGCTACATTTAATATTTATTAATTTTCTAATTATCAGTAGTATGCGTTATACTTCTGCAATTACAGTCTTCGATATTTTATTTATTTCGTGTGAAGAATGCACGTCTTTAATGTTGTAAATAAATTATGTTACTTTTGCGTTTACTTGCTATTTTTGTGTTAATCTTAAACATGATACTATAAATCCAAGTAGTTTCTATGCAGTTTTAGACTAATATTTGTATTTTTTAACGTCGTGAAACGCCACACTGACCGTTCGATTTCTCCCGCTGAGAAGTAGAATCTTAAAAATACCTTTCGTTTTATGGAAATTCTCCCTGAAGATCGGTCAAAAAATGATCGAAATATTTTCGCTCATAAGTGACGTGTTTTTCAACATAATGCATTGAAATTTCGTATTTAGGGTAAATGATGTATTCTAAATCGAATGAAATGATAAAAAAATAAGGGTTCGTATTGAAATTTTCGAAAATAGCGTTACTTTTACTTAGTAAATGGTCCCTTAAGAAAACACAATTGCATCAGATATATAGAAAATCGTAATCAAAACAATTTGGTGCAAACCGTAAGATTCTACGATAATTAGAACCGAAGATATAGCCATCGTTCTGATTTTTTTTTTGGGTACTGTACCACTAAATTTTGTTTCAATTTAATAATTTTAAAATTACAGTTAGAAACCAATTTAAAATTATTTATAGTTTGTAGTTTAACTTTCCAGAGACGAAAATTTATTTAATGCCTAAAATTTCATTTGCCTGAAAAATAATGAAGATTTCAAGGAGTGTCTTTTTTTCTTTTAAATTTGTCAACATTTTTTTCCAAAATTTTGTTAAAATTGAATATGCATATATTCTATAATATTAATAATTCAATTAAATTAAATAAAAATGAAATATATAAGTAAAACAATTATTAAAAATTTAATAATCTATATTTTAATCGTTTAATTTTTTTAGTGGTTCCCCATATACATTCCTTCTTTAGTCAAATATATGTTTAGAATGACAAACAGAAATGTTGTTAGTTGAAAAGTTTTAGCTGTTTGAGGAAAATATTAATCTTTAACGACACACATACAGAAAAATTAGGGATAATACGGAACCATAATAAATAAGAGAAAAATCCTGCCGAAACCCTAATTTGTGAATTAGTATTTACCATAACAGCTCAAAAACCTGCCAGAATACAGAAAAATATTTCTTAAAATCGATGTTTTGTCATTTCCTTTCAAAATGGGTTACTAAGTCTTCTTATAAATTTACCATTATAGAGTTTCAAAAATCAACTCAGACTGTAAACTTATTTAATGTATTTAAAAGTGAATATTTTGAGAATTATAAGTTATTACAATTAATGTATTTTAACTTAAACAGTACACTCTTTTCAATTGTAAATTATAAATCAAAGGAATTTGATATACAATATGTAAAAGCATGCTTAAGATATTTTCCATTCAGCTCCAGAAAATCACTGCTGACTAGAAAATTCAGGTTGGTTGGTTGTTTTCAGATTATCTGGCACCGTCAGCATCACGAGGGCTATAATGCGCCGAAACATTCGTCATTAGATAGGCCAACATACATTTACAAACATCCATGCCTAATACGGGACTCGAACCCGCAACCTTGTGGTCTAGAAGCTAGCACGCTAACCACTATACCGTTTGGTCGGACTAGAAAATTCAGGAAAATGCCTATTAGAATAGGAAGAAAAAAAAAACAATGAAGACACAAATGATTAGGAAAACATATTCATCCCGAACTTCCAAAGTGTAGTGAAAAAAATTGGCATATTCATTTAACTAAAAGCATTTATATTTCATAATAAAATTTCAAACACTGAAAAATAATATAGATTTCAATATAATTCATTAACATTTGGGTTAATGAATTATAGCCAATTTTGGGATACATGGCAATTTAACCATATTTGGGTAAAAAAATTCCAGCTTTTTTTTTTCTTTTCATTATTGTTGCTAATTTTACAAATTCTGTTGATAATACTTTGATAATCTTTAATACATGAATACACTGTTGATAATCTTTAATATATGAATAAAATGAGTATTTCTGGGAAAGTTTAAATTTTTCTTTTAGAACAATAATATTTTCAAGTGAGTAATTCGTATTTGAAACTTCGTATAAAACCTAAAAACAATAACGTAAAGGAAATATTTTTAAAATTTATTATTTAAGTTTTAATAACCATTTTTCGGAGGGTCAACAAAGCTAGTTCAGCTCACCAATACCTTTGGAATATAAGCTTTTTAAACTTCCAAAGCTACTGGCTGCAACAGCTGTTATAAAATTCCTTCCATGCATTCTATTGGACTGGATAGTTTATGCGTTGATATTAAATTCAAACTCTGCCATTTCACTTTGACGTTATATCTTGGAAACTGTGTAGTTCAAAACGGATCAAAGTTCTTTTAAGACTGTAGAGTTATGAATATTTTTGCAGCTAAAGCAACATTTATTGAATGTTTTCATACATTGCATTTTTTAAAGAAATGAATAGATTTTCTGCATGAAATAAACATAAATAATTCTAAACTTTAACATTTTGTTACGCCACAAAATAAAGTCTTCCGAAGTTAAAACAAACATAAATCTGACTTTTCTTGAAAGAGTATTCAATTCTTTATTTTGTATATGAAGACGATGAAAACGGTACATTTGATTTCTTTCAATGTGTTGCTTAATTTGTTTATGCTTAGTTGTAATGTCAATTGTGAAAACAAAAAGATATATTGTTTCGTGTTTTTGATTCTTTGGAATTACAATAGACAAAAAGCAGCATTTAGATAAAACTATTTGATAACAAATTAATATATTGTTAAATGTTCAATTTATATATATACATACATTGGCGATTCTGAAATTAAAAAGATTATGAGGAGGTAAAAAAAACAACATAAAATTAAAAAATAGATAAAAACAATTTTAATTTTATTCTTAGAATTTTAATAAAAAATGAATACTTTTACCACTTCTAGAAAAGGTCAAGTTAAAAATATATTTTCTAAAAAAAAACCAGTTTTGTAATTTTGCTTGTAACCTCCATGGTTGACACAACCCATGGAGGTTAGATATAAGTAGATTGCCATGCTTAAAACGTAACCTAAAAGACTGAGGATACACTGGCTTTGCTTTTAGAGAAAAAATAGGCTATTTGATAAAAGTTAACGCCGAAAGTATGCTTAATACTACTAGGAATAGCATTACTCAACATGGAGGTTACAATAATTAAATTAGCTCACCTGAATTTTGAGGATTGGACAGCTTTTTCACAAACAGTAAAAAACTATACACATCCAACAACATCACCATACAAAATAGTTGACTTGAGCTTCATTTCAGCTCTGGTAAAGAAGACTGTACTGCTATCTAGTAGAATTTCAATCCAGTTAAAGATATTCTAAGGAGGTTACCTCTGTACCCCAGGGACAACTTATGTGCTTAAAATAAAGTGGTAAAATAAATTAAAATTTATATTTCTTTGTGATTAGTTAATTATTTATATAATATTTTTATATACATTTATATAATTATTTATATAATAAATAAATGTTTAGCACAGATTTTTCCACACATATTTTATTAATCAGGTTTATTTCTTCAGTTAACACTAAAAAAACAGGGGTGGGGATATTCCATAGAGATTACATTTCCCATACTTTGGATTTAAAAAATAATAATAAATACATATGTAAAATAAATACTGAAATTATTAAATGTAAACTTTTTTCTATTTAATACCAATTTCCTCCAGTAAGGAATAATATTAAGTCAGTATAAGCACAGGGATTGAAATTGTTCCTTAATAATCTCCAAATATATTTATAAAAGATGTGTTGTCGAACAGTAGTTATGAACATCTATCTAAACATCAGTAAGTATTAACACACATTGAGGATATGTTTTAGCTAGGGGTGTCTAGGGGGATGAATTGGTAAATAAGTAGGAGGCAGTTGGCTTTTCATTCTTTTAATGAACGCAAAAGGAGTACAAGGGCTGTTAAGCCTTGATTAAAGATTCGCTTGCATCCGAAGAGGCCCTCGCAGCATCTAGCGTCCGAATCCGAATGTAATGCTCCGCCTCTGCGCTGCTCTTATAAAGCACGGTGGCGCCACTGTCGCTACGGGTGGCGCTGCTGCTTACTGATTTAGTATTATACGACACTCGGGCATCCTGGACATAGTTCGACCCCGAACTAATATTTGTAGTGGAATCTGAAAATAAATCAAAAAGAAAGAAAAGAGAAAAAAATAACACAGATTTTACAATGTCTTCTTAATTTTCACAACACTGTGAAAGATGAAAAGTTGAAAATTTAAAAGTTCACAAATGTTCTGTTTGACATCAGGACATTTTTTTAAAAAAATAAACTGTCAATGTTTTAAATGTTCTTGACTATAACTAAACTTGAAGAGGGAAAAAAAATCACAATCAACAGTTTGTTGATTTAAAAGTCACTAAAAAAAAAACACAAAAAGTTTTTTATGTTCCTTCCCAACTCTTCATAAAATCAACAGCAGTTGAAGTAAAGTTCGGGCCGTCATGAATCCCTGTCTTCTTAACATCATACCTGTCGTTTGGCCTTACCTTCGTGACTTCATAAGGACCAAAAAATCTGGGTCTTAATTTCAGGCCCGCTCCAAATTGTGTTCGCTTTATTGCCACGTTATCACCTACGTTGTATATTTTAGCTTCTTTTCGGTGTTTATTATAATGTTGTTTACTATTTTCTTGAAGTTTTAAAATATTTGATTTAGCATATTCTCTTATTTGCGATTTGTTTTGAATTATTGTTTGTATGTGTTCCTGTTCAAGTGTTTCTTTAATGTGAAGATCATCTTTATTTTTCATTTTTATTCCCGTTAATAATTCGAATGGTGTGTATTTTGTCGATAGAGAAATAGTACTGTTGATGATTCGTTGAACTGAGGATACATGTTTATACCATTTAGTTGGATCTTCAATAGAAAGCTTCGTTAAGACGGGGATTAATGTCGCGTAAAATTTTTCTGCTTGACCATTTCCACGGGAAACACCTGTTGTAATGGTGATATGCTCGACATTTTCGTCTTGGCAATATTTTTGAAATTCTTTCGATGTGAATGCTGAAGCTTTATCAGAAATTATACGTCTTGGATTTCCAAATGTTGTTTGCTGGTGTTTTAATTTTTCAAGAGCGTCATTTGTTGAAGTCGATTTGACGGGGTAAATCCAAATAAATTTTGTGAATGCATCTACGACAGTAAAAATGTGTTTATAATTCTTATTAGTTGATGTAAGAGGACCCAAGAAATCAATATGAAACGTGTCAAGTGGCGCATCTCCTTTTGGAATGGGATGTAAAAAACCTTCTTGTTTGCCAGATTTTCGAGATGATAGTATGCATTGTACACAATTTGAAATTACGTTTTCTACTACTTTTCGTATGTTAGGAAAATAAAATTGTTGTTTAACGAGAGTTTCTGTTTTGTTTATGCCGAAATGACCTTTAGAATGTTCAAGTTGCACTATTTGATTTTGCATATCGAATGGTATTATCAACAGTTCTTGGTCATCGACCAATTTATAAAGAACGTTATTTTTTAATACGTAATCTGTTGTCGCTGACTGTTCAAGTAATTGTTTGATACTCGATGTGAATTCGTCTTTTGCTTGTGCTTCTCTGATTTTCTGTGTCATTGCGTTGTGCTGCAAAACCATGACAGGATAACGGCTGAGGGCATCTACATGACGCATTTGTGTACCTGGCCTGTGGAGTATTTCATAGTTAAATTCTTCTAAGAAAAGAGCATATCTTGCTATTTTAGGTGGCAAGTCTCGTTTTGACATTGTCTGTTGAAAAGCTTGGCAATCTGTATAGATTTGAAATTTAATTCCTATTAAGTAATATCTGAATTTTTTCAGAGCTTCAACAATAGCTAATACCTCTAACTCGTAACTAGAATATTTTTCTTCTTGGGGAGATGTTTTTTTACTCATAAAATGTATTGGATGCATGTTATTATCTGAATCGCTTTGAAAAAGTATAGCTCCCAACCCTTTAGAACTAGCATCACAATGTACTTGTAAAGAGAATCCCTGTTTATAAAGGTGTAATACAGGTTCTGATGATAGGGCTTGTTTTAAGGTAAGGAAAGCTTGTTTTTGATCCTGACCAAAATGAAATGGAACTTTATCTCTTAACAGGTCACTCAAGGGTCTAGCGATTAGTGCATAATCCTTGATAAATTTACGAAAATAGCCACTTAAACCTAAAAATGATTTAATGTGTTTTTGTGTTTTAGGTTCTGGAAAATTTATAACAGCGCTTGTTTTAGCTGTAGAAGGACGAATCGTACCTTTCTCCAAGATATGACCAAGAAAATTAATCTTCCGTTTTAGGAAATTACACTTTTTAAAATTTAACTGAAGTCCATAACTCGATGCTACCTCAAAAACTCTTTTAAGTTTAGAAATACCTTCTGCTTCAGTTATTGAGGGAATTAAAATATCATCCAGGAAAATAACAACAATTCCTTCGTTTAACAGTTCTCTAAACACTATTTGTATAAATTTTTGGAAGACAGAGGGTCCGTTGCAGGTTCCGAACGGAACCGAATTAAAGACATACTGGTTATTATGTGTAACAAAACTGGTATATTTACGACTATCAGCATGCACTTTGATGTGAAAATATGCATTTTTCATATCTACGTTCGAGAAAAACATAGCTCCTTGTAATTTATTAAAAATATCTTCGATGAGCGGCAGTGGAAACCTTTCTTTAATTGTTTTTTTATTTAACTGGCGATAATCGACACAGATCCTGGTGCTGCCATCTGGTTTCTTAACAAGAACTAACGGTGCTGAATAATCGGATGTCTCTTCCGAAATAATACCATCTTGTAACCATTGATTTATTTGCTTCTCAACTTCGATCTTTTCAGAATCGGCCATTCTTCGTGGACGATGAGAAATTGGTAGGTCGTCGGAAAGAATTATCTTCATTTGTAAATTAGTATCCTTAATTTTATTTGGCTTATAAGAATTAATAATATCTTCGACTTCCTTACGATAAGAAATATTTGTTATGTGCGAAAGATCAATTTCAGAATAAATCGCATCACCAATTGTAAATATATAAAAATCCGAAATTTTTTCCAACTCATCATTCATTTTTTCTTTATGAGCGCTTTTTATTTCGAAAGGATCATATTCCGATTCAGTAGTTTTTTTATTTTCTGTATTAGTCATAGACAAAACAGATTTCTTGTAGAAGCAATCCATTGGCGCCGGCATTTCGTCTTTTGCAGGAATTTCACAGGAACTCGAAGTGGGGTCACAGAGGTCAACTGCTTGAGATTGGAAAAGAGTATTTCCCTGCAAAGATGGAATGTTAGTTGCATACATGGGTGGGTGTCTATTTTTAGAATCGCTATAGTTTCCTTCTTCTGAAGATGTGGAATGTAGATTTTTTGCGTTTGTAATTTTATTTTCTGTTGTTACGTAATCAGATTTTTTTGGCATGTGTGGAAGTTTATCTTCGTAAAAAGTTTGATTTGGATTTTTCTTCTTTTTCTCTTCGATATTTTGAAACAACTTGGTTCCGGTTATTGGAAGGGGGTTTGTAGATTGTCCTTGACATGAATAAAGATTCTGATATATCTGAGGGGGGATTATTAAATCTTTACTTATATTTTCGCAGACGGCTGCTGTAACGATTATAGAATTTTGTGGGTGTTTTGGAAGAGATAATTTTATTTTAGCAAGTTTTGCTTCTTGTTCCATGAAAGCACCCTCTAAAATAATGTTACCGTCATACTTCGTATTTTCCGGTACGCATGAAGATTTGACACACACGATAACACTTCCTGAATCAATCAAAGCACTTACTTCAGTGTCATGAACAAGAATATTTTCGTATTGTAATTTATTTAAAAATCTTTCGGGAATAGTTTGTTTTTGCGTTTCGACTTTACAAACGGGATTTTCGTTTGAGTTGAATTGCCGTTGAAAATTATTATTTCCGCCTCTAGAATTGAATCTCTGATTGTGGTGACCTCTGAAATTGTTATTCGGTCTTCGAAAATTTTCGCTTTGTGTTTGATTATTGTTCCGATATCCATTTTTGTTTTTATTTTCGAATGGACGGGGATTTATTTCACTTAGTGGTTTGTGCTTGGAGGCAAAATAAATATCGCATTCTTTTGAAAGTTCTGCTGGTTTGAACCAGTTTTCTCCTTGGCGAATTGAAATATGTGATTGGGTGTCTCTATCTAAGGAACTAAATAATTTATCGGAAATCATTAACTCGCACACTGATTCGAAGTCTTTGACATTTCTTAATCTACAATAATATTCAAACGCTGTAGTTAATCTAGATGAAAATTGGACGTGTGATTCATTTGGTAATCTTTGAGCACGACGGAAATTTAAAAGACAGTCTGTTGCCGTTGGTTGAAATTCTCGCAAAATAATGTTCTTAACTTTTTCATAATCTTGTAGTTCGTTTTCTGGTATGTACAGTAAAATGCGATTTGCACGCTCTCCTAAAATATTAATAAGAATTTCCGATTTAAATTCCTGAGGTACATTTTTTGTTGTATAGGCACGTTCCAATGATTGAAAAAAAAGATTAAAATTTTCTGGTTTTAGTCTTAACCGGCATACTAAGAGTTTTGATGCTTCTTATCAGATTTTCAATGTTCGGGGGTGATGTTTCGAATGTTGTGTTCGTGTTTCTAAGTTCGGTTTGGTTTGTTTCTGAAGTATTTCTGATCGCTGCGAGTTCAAGTTGCTTTTCGATTTGTGCTAATTTAGTTTTTTCGATTTCCAATTTGTTTTCTTCGATTGTTTTTGATTGCAGGAGCTTAATTTTTTCGAGTTCTATTTTGTTTTCTTCGATTAATTTTGCCTTTCTTTCCTCGACAGTTGAATAAATGAGATCTTTAATGAAATCAGGTTCGCTTTTGAACAAATCATTTTTCTCAATTAGTTCTTTTAACTTAATTATTGTGGCACCTTCCGGTACTATCGCGCCTAGTTCCTGGGCGACCTGTATGAGATCCTCTTTTTTCGAATGCTTATACATTTTAAATAATAAATTTTTGATCCTACCTCCACTGTTGAGGGTTTACCGTCGATGACTGTAGATGTGAAGTTGCATTTGCTGGGGCCCACAGTACCTCGCTTTTAGGCTATCCATTTGCTGAAATGTGATCACTATAAATAGTAGCACCACACTTTTCGATGCACACGATGCGTGACACACTCGATGCACAAATGTGATGAAACACTTGTGATGTTGGTTTTTCTGCGTTGCTTGTTGGGAAGTGGACGTTGTGTTGGTCCCCGTTGAATCTCCCAGTGTGTGACAGGAAAGGCTGGAATTCGTTTTCAGTCAAAGAGGATGAAGAGGGAACAAACTCCGGTATTTCAGAAGGGTTGAAGATCGAAGGGGACGAGAAACTCCGGATGGCTTTCCCGTGAGGTGAAACGCTTCGCTCTTCGTCTTTCTTTTCGGGGCGCTGCAGGGATGATTTTCTGGAGCGGTGTGGTTCCGCTGGTGTTGGAAAGGCAACGTTGTGGAAGGTCGTTTTTTCGTTTTCTGCTCTTTTTGGCGGCGTTGTTGCTTGTAGATTCACGAGGCGTTGAATTGGCCTTTCGATGATTTTGTTGCTCCTTTGTTGAAGATTGCTACACTTTGGAAGGGTTGCTCCTATATCGATGATTCTTACGCTTTTTGGAGGGGTTGCTCCGATAGTGTTGACTGCTACGCTTTTGTGGAGGGGTTGCTCCGATAGTGTTGACTGCTACGCTTTTTTGGAGGGGTTGCTCCGATGACTGCTACGCTGTTGGAGGGGTTGCTCCGACATCAAATACTGCTACACTTTTTTGGAGGAATTACTTCTCTTTGAAGGATTGCTGCTCTTCTTCCAGCATTTTTGTTTTAGTAGCCGTTACTTCTCGTTGCGAAATGAACAGAGTTCAGGACCGGTTGAGCCCCCATGTTTTAGCTAGGGGTGTCTAGGGGGATGAATTGGTAAATAAGTAGGAGGCAGTTGGCTTTTCATATCGTTCTTTTAATGAACGCAAAAGGAGTACAAGGGCTGTTAAGCCTTGATTAAAGATTCGCTTGCATCCGAAGAGGCCCTCGCAGCATCTAGCGTCCGAATCCGAATGTAATGCTCCGCCTCTGCGCTGCTCTTATAAAGCACGGTGGCGCCACTGTCGCTACGGGTGGCGCTGCTGCTTACTGATTTAGTATTATACGACATGTATTATAAATATTTTTTTAAATCATTCTGAGACAAAATTTAAAATTCTTTATTTAAACGTTTTCAGCTTACCTAATGTATGAATATCCCTTAGAAAATCCTTCCTTCAGTATTTGAAAACATTAAAATTTAAATATCTAATTAGGGTCTAGTTGCTCCAGTCATAACTCAATTTGAAATTAATTTAGAATTTTAATCACAAATTATACGTATTGTTTTACTACAAGTAATCTTTTAGAATTATAAATATAACTTAAATAGATTTTCATCAATAAAAAATTGTTTTTACAGTATTGAAGATTATTCACTTTTTGTAAAAACATCAAGATTTATAATTAAAGTTTATAATTAAATATTGTATAGATATATTTGACCCTGGAAGGTTCTCTATTGCGTCATTACACATTTTCAATAGGCTTGAAGTTTTATTGGTTGTTTTAAACTGAAGTTATGTCTGGTGAAAAAAGTCTTACAAAACCTTGTTTATCCCAAATCAAGTTTAAAGTTTGTGGTAGGGATCTTTAATACTCTCACCTTTATAAAAATTAATGCATCTTTAAAAGTATTTTGAATATAAAATAATAATAATAATAATAATAATAATAATAATAATAATAATAATAATAATAATAATAATAATAATAATAATAATAATAATAATAATAATAATAATAATAATAATAATAATAATAATAATAATAATAATAATAATAATACCATTTGAAAGCAGTAAGGTTTGAAAGTATTAAAAAAATAAAAAAAAATAAAACCGTTTAAAATAATAGTTTTGCAACTATATACCGAACTCTATAAATTAACCTGCATAGATTGGAAATTTACCGGTTTCCGATACATACTGGTTTCTTACAAGAATTGAACCAAACAAATCTGAAAATTTGAGTTTGAATAATTCGCTTAGGAAAACACTTTGTTGATTTTGTATTAAAATTAGTTAATAACATAAAAGAAAAAGTTGTAGGCCACGTACAAGGTGGATGGACAACGTGGAAAATAATTTGAAGAGTATATATGTTAATAAATGGAGGAAAAGGGTGTCACATAGGGTAAAATGGTTCAAGCTGACTGAGATAGTCTTGGGCGGAAATCGGCTGTAGTGCTAAAGAAGAAGAAGAAGAAGAACATATATAATTTTATGGGACATGTCATAATTTCAAAATCAACTTTGAACACGAATTTGAAGTTTTGGAACTAAGAAAATAAAAGGAAATAGGAACTTAAGATGTTAAATATCCTCTTCTTCATAATGGAAACTTTCGTATTTTATCACTCTATTTATAAATGAACTCTTTAACGATTTCCAACCCAACTGCGCCGTAACTCCAGAAAATTCCACACGCCATTAATTAAAAAGAAACGACCTGAATTGGCCATTCTCCTAACAGAAGCATTACAAAATCCTAAACAGGAGTAATGTGGCATTTGCTAAACCGACCACTCCAGAATAAAATATGCACCACCAGGCTTAAACGAATCATACATCCCTCGCAAAATCACTCGCCATTTTTAACCCCTCACTTTCCAATACTAGCTTCTAAAAATCAAATTTATCTCATCCACTTGTTGCGATAAAGCATCATTTGCTGCGAAAACGAAAACTCGGCATTCTTCAGGTCATAAATATCCCTTTAGGTCTTAAGCGATTTGCATACGCGTTCCTTCAAAAGAGGGGTACGCAACTTGCGTCCATATCTGTCGTGTTCCCCTCCCACCAAACGATATTTATAACTTCTTTTTTTTTTCCAGTTAATTCGCTTCCAAATCTGTTTCTAACTCTTCGCAATCGAATTATCTCCGGAATGAAAACTTATGTTTTCACGGGTGGCAGCAGTGAGGATTTAGGGGGTGGAGAGGCTTCATTTCATTCTCTGTGCCCCTCCCATCTTTGCTCATTTTCTTTTAAGTGCGCTTTTTAAACTGATTTATTGCGTCTTTGCCACCCCCTCTATTTCGAGGTGAATTGGGTGTGGCTGTAAGCGCTGCTTTGGGATTGATAATGAGCGATCTTGAATCTTTAAAGTGCTGTTGCGCTTTGATTAGGCAACATATATTGCTACGGTATTTTAAATTTAGTTTGCGGTGGCTTTAGTTAAGGTTACAATTTAAAACACGAGAGAAAATTTCTGTGAGTTAAGGGGAGTTTGTACTCAAAAATTTATAAATAATCGATTTTGAGTTTATTATTGTATTTTTTATCAAAATTTAAATTCTCCCCTTTTAAATGATACCTTATTTGTAATAATACCTCAACTAAAAGTATTTTTAATAATTTTTGGAAGACAAAATGGTAACTATTAGTGTAAGTAAAATCTTTTTTTTTTTTAATGCGTTTTTCTCAAAACTACATTTTTCATTATTCGTGCATCTTTTTTTCAGAAACGGCGCCAACTATCTTCCTGAAATTTTTACCACAAATTCCTTTTAGGTTACTGTATATACTGAAGTGAGATTTTGTTGTAATTATAAAAATATATTTTTATTTTGGCTTTTTTCGTCAAAAAAAATAAAAAAATCTGAGTGACTATCACGAAAATTCATTTAAAAAAAAATCGTGTAAATTAATCACAATCAAAAGCTAACTTCAGCAGAATAACAAGTGTCTGCTAAATGTACTGAAAAAAAATTAGGCTTCTATGTCAAATAATTTCTGAGAAAAAGGTACATGATATATGCCAAATTAACATTATCGGTAGAGAGGGTTCCAACTTCCCTGAATAAGAGATGTTTCTGAAAAGCCATTGTGAGATTTTACCGTCAGCTGAAAACTATCTTTTCACCATACATCTTAGCAACCAAACTCGATTTTCCTATGGCCCCAAATTTGAATTTCATTTTCCCCGTCATCCATTGAAAAAGCGCTGTCAATAATATCGCTTTACAGAAAGTCCATTTGATATAACTTAATAAGCCTATCAGTATCAGTCCCCTAACGACAATTTAAACAACACCAAAACTAATTTATTGTAAAAATGGTAAAGTTAACCGTGTAAACTAGTAATTTTCGAAATTCTGTACTTGACTTCGATTTTATCTGCCCTTACAATAAATCACTGCATCAGAGCAATAAAAACATTCGCTATCTTAAAACTGATGAAAATGAAAGAGAAGATAAAGGTTAATAGGCATCAAGTTTTGGATATCTTCCATGTTTAAGCTATTTAAAAGTATGACAGGAAAAGTATATTGTAGATCTACTCTTATCAAGTACATAAGTTAAAAACAGAAAATATAGGTTTTCCACAATAGACCCAGGTAATACAAAGAGATGAAAGTATACATGGATAATAGACATTTACGGAAGTAGACTCGAAGAATAAACAGATACGGAGAATATGCAGATATGGAAGTAAACTTAGAAAATAGGTACATATGGAAGTAGACACATAGAATAGACATACACGGATGTTGACACAAAGAATATACATACGCGGAATTAGACATGGAGAATATACATAAAAGAACAGGGAAATAGGCACATAGAATATACATAAAAGTACAAGGAAAGAGACACATAGAATAGACAGAAGTAGACAGGGAGAATAGAGAGATATGGAAGTAGACATAATTAATAGACATAAACGGAAATAATTACCAGCTGGAGTAAGTATGAAGCGTTTACCAATCCTTTTTTACTTAAATTAGAAGAATCAAGTCATATTTTTTATAATATACTAAAAAATAATTATAGAGAAATAACATACTTTCAGAACTATTAACCATTAAAAGAAACGTCAAGGCATTTCCTCTCCATCTCTTGGCATCCCCTCTCTCATCCCGTCCCCCTCACCAGAACTTTCAAAAAAAGCAAACCATCTTAGTATTCCACGCATCCCAAAAAAGGCCCTTTTCCCCCCAAAGTGGTAATTTCATAGTTCAACTAGAGTCATCTCCTCGAGAAAACTAGAGAGAAAATGAAAGATATAACAGAAGAGGAGGATGGAGAGGGATGAAGAGAGGGTGTGCTCCCCATCCTCTTTCTCTTAGTTTATCCCGAATGCGGGACGGGAGGGTTTTCTAAATCCCTCCTCAACAGTTAACCGACACCAGTGGGATTTGAACCACAGGAACCAGTTATCGGGGCGCCACCTCGCATTCTGATCATTCCTCCTCTCCATCCTCTTCTCTGTATTATTCAGAGCTTCTTCTGGCCACAACAGTTTTTTTTCCTTCTCTCTCTAAGGTTTCCGTTTCTGTTTCTTTCCACGAGCATCTTCTTGTTTTAGGAATCTATAAATGAAATGAGGGGAGTTGTTATGACGTCAGGGAATGTTTTCTAAAGAGGGAGGCGCTTTGTTTCTGGTGCCTTTTGTTATTCTTAGGGGTGTTTTGTGGTGATTCGTGACCGGTTTTTTCTGCTTTGCGAAGAGGGCAGTTTGTTTCGCGTTTTTTTTTTTTCCTCTCTTAAGAAGGTTGTTATTCTTCCCTCGGAAAGGAACTTTGAAGAGATTATATTTAGAAGTGTTTGTATACATTATATTTAAGTGATAGTGTTATGTGTGTAAGCAATATAAAACTTTATGATACATATGTGTTGAGGTATGGGAATGCAACTATGAATGTGCTGTGAAGTCAAGGTTCTAACTTTTGTTTAGTGGGCCAGTATTCTCCACTAAATATTTAATTGAAACAAATAAAAATATTTTATGAAATGTGTTCCATTTATGAAATGTGAATGTTAATATGTATTGTTGCTAGTATCAGCATCATCCCTATTATAATTATTGACATTACCATTAATATAACTATTCTTAAAAGTACTGCTACTAATATGAAAGTACTATTATTTCTATTATTATTCTTATTTTTACTACCATTACTCTTACTAATGATATTATTCTTATCTTTATCAATATTGTTTGTATTATTATTGCTATAATAATATTAGTATTATTATTATTTCTATTATAATTACTATTATATATGTCTTCAAGTCATAATATTTTTTGGATTGGATTATAAAATGAGTCAAATAATGTTTAGAAATTGTTTTTCAATTAGATTTGATAAGCATAAAACTATGGAGAAAAGTAGTCCAACTATATTTTTTTTAAATTTTTTACCATGCCTATGTAACATAAATAATTCAAACATAAAGATTATTATATTATACAGCAAAAAAAAAAAAATAATAATTATTAAAAAAAAATAAAATGAAAAACAAAACTAATAACCAGCTAAACTAAATGTTACAATATTAGAGTTTTAATACAAAATACTTATAATTAAAATGTGAATTATATGGTACATTTTTAAATTGTAATTTAATAAGTAAACTTAGAGAGCATGATACCTATCAATAAAACCTATAAAGCAGTTACTGTTAGCCATTTACTGTGAAAATAACTACATAAGTTTAGATTGTCAATTATTTCTAAAAAAATAATTATAATTTATTTTATAATAAAATGTTTACATATTAAAATATTGATTTTCTTAAATCGCTAAATGATATTTTTCCGCATATACTAAAAAGAAAATCGAGACAAGTTTATATAAGTAATTTGTTTTATATAACATAGTAATACAAAACTGAAAATATTTGTAATTTATATAAATGTATTGTTTTTTAATTTTTCAAAAATAAAAAAACTTGTATATAACACTAGATGAAATTATCCTTTGACGTTCTAAATCTCAACTTTTTCCTAAATTCCTTTGATCACTGTAAATTCCGATTAAGAATAGAACTTCGAAGTTGATATGCCTTAAATACCAAAATGTCAAAGGAGTGAATATTTTTTCTTTGGAAAGTTTAAATAATAATATTCAATTTATTTGTGGAATTTTAAAATCACACAAAAGTCTGACTTTAAGATGAAACTTTATCTTGCATATTAAAAATTCCTAAGACCTCACTTTTGAACAACATTTTTCATAATCGATTTTGTTGACAGTTTCTATTGACTAATTTAATATGTTTACATTTAATGCTGTCAAATGTTGAAAAGAATTCCTAATATTTAGAAATACTTGAACAATGTTTTTTAGTTAATAATATAACAATTGTCATTCAATCGATAAATTACATTGTTTTAGGAAAAATTTATGAGAAGCTACTATTTACCCAGAGTTAAATGAAATATGCCTTTATAAATATATAATACGTGTTTTTTTTTCCTTTTTTGATTATTTTGAGTAATTGATACTTTTTGATTTTAAGTACTTAAACAAGAATTGCTTTGTGGTTTGCATTGAAATTTTTGCTATACAATTTTAAGTATTATTATAGAAAAAATTGCTACCTAATTACTAATTAAATACCTACGAAGGTTTTAAATGAAAAGTTTTCATGTTATTAAAAAGATTAAAATTGAAATTGGTTTAATAGCTTGACTTATCGTGAATAATGACTGTGTTTAAAAGTTTTTAAAATAACATTTGAAGTAAACATAATTTTAACTCAAGATTGATTATTTTTTCTACAATAAAAATAAAATTAATATTCTAATAGATATCGTTTCATAAAATTTGACTAATTTTATTGGTACCAACTTTTACTACTCGATAAAATCCATAGTACATAGACACATATTTCTCAGTAAAAATTATGTCATTTTAAAATCCCTCAAATATATTAAATTATACTTTTTTTATGTATAATTTGCTTACAGATTATACTTTTTTTTCTAACTAAAGGTCATTTAAATTATGATAACACATCGTGTAATAAATATCTGTATTACAATAAACTTCATAACGATGGTAGACACGTTTCATATCAGCATTATATGATATATCTATTATAATAAAACAAGCTGTGTGTCTGTCTGTGGCTCTGTGGATCTATAGAAACCATCTTCAAATTAGAGTAGAGCTCTGATATTTTCAGCATACTTAGTTTTGGCCTTCTAATTGTATACATGTCAAACATAATGTTATAATTTTAATTAGTTATATTTTAATTAAATTTGTAATTACTTTTTTTTTACAAAGCGACTTCAAACAGAGATACATCTTCGAAATTCTCCACATAAGTTACTTGAGCCTTCTAATTGTAGTTTTGAAAACATAATTTTAAAATTTTGATTAGTTTTATTAGAAATTAATTTTCTTAGTTAATTAACAATTTTTTTTTCAAAACGATTTTTAATAGGGCTACATTTCTGAAATATTCAACATAAGTAGTTTTGGCCTTCTGATTGAACTTTTGGAAAACAAAATTTAAAATTTCTATTTAGTTGTTTTTTAATAATTTTTTTTTAATTAATTAATAAAAATTTTACTAAACGACTACTAATAGGGCTACAGCTCTGAAATTGTCATCATAATTAATTTTGGTCCTTCTAATTGGACTTTTAAAAAACATAATTTTAAATTTTTATCTAGTTTCTTTTTAATTAATTTTTTTAATTAAATAATGAATTTTTTACAAAACGATTTCTAATAGGGTTACAGCTCTTAAATTTTCAACAAAAATAGTGTTGGCTATCTAATTGAACTTTTGAAAAACAGAATTTTAAATTTTTATTTAATTTCTTTTTAATTAATTAATACACATTTTACAAAATTATTTCTAATATAGCTACAGCTCTAAAATTTTCTATATAAGTAGTTTGGTCTTCTAATTGGACTTAAAAAAAAACAACATAATTTGAAATTTTTGTTTAGTTCTTTATTCATTAATTGTTTTAATTAATTAATATATATTTCACAAAACGATTTCAAATAGGGCTACAGCTTTGAAATTTTCAACATAAGTAGTTTTAACCTTCTAATTGGATTTTTAAAAAACAGAATTTTAAAATGTTTTTTTTTTTTTTTTTAATTAATTAACAAAGATTTTACAAAGCGATTCATAACTGGGCTACAGTTCTGAAATTATCAACAGATGTAGTTTTGGCCTTCTAATTGAACTGACAAAAATAATGTTGAAATTTTAATTTGTTTTTTTAATTAATTTTTCACAAAGAGCTCTGAAAGTTTCAACATAAGTAGTTTTGACCTCTAATTTTGCTTTCCACAAGCACGTGTTAAAATAATCTTAATTGGGTGTTGTATTACTGTATTATGGGGGAATTTTCTTACTTCACAAGGGAGTGGCTTCCAATATAAAGGCTTTACGTAGCAATTTAGTGTGTGAAGAGAGTGTGTCTTATGCTTACTCAGCAATGAACCTTTCAGCGAGTGAAGTAAGCCTGTGTTAACCCTTTAAATCCCATGGAGTCAGCGTTGTGGGTTTCACAAAACCCCGATGACTTTCCATTCATAAAAACTGGAAATGAACTCGCCCTTCTCCTGTCTGCCACTCCTGGGATTGCTGTGGGGGGGGGGGGGGGGAATCACTGTCGACCATTAAAAGATCATTACTATATGTCTACAACCTGCAATAGGATTGGGTCATCTGCTTGATATGTCAGAGAATTTAGTTGGCGTCTTATCAATGAAACAAACGCCACCGCTAAGTACATGACAAGATTCACATAAAAGAAAAGTCGCTGACTATCTTACTCCATGTCCAAAGGGTTGGGGCAGTTTGACATTGAGTACTTTAAATCCATGTCTCCCCTCTACATGCCCCACAATAGCCTATTGTTGAGGACCGTCACGCTTTAAACAACTAAGGCAGGGCAGTTCCCCTCACTTGGAAATATACGTTTACCCCTGCACCCGCCCGAAAGGCGACTAGCTGGGAAATTCTCTACAAGGCGGTATAGGGCGGGTTGGGATTTAAAGTGTTAAGAGTCAATTAACTTTTCAACGAAAGAAGCGATCTCGATTATGCATAGCAATGAACCATCCTGCTAGCGAGGAGCCAAAAACTGGGACCTATACACGAATGACAGATTTCCGCAACGCGAGGCCTCACATCTAGCTAAAATATTGCACATGTTAAAATTTCAGCACGGGTGTTCAGCTAGTTTAATATAAAGCAATGGTGGATAATGTCATTCAGAGAAATAATGCTTATTAGTATATAAAAATTCTTTTGTTGAGATTGCTTGAAAATAAAAGCAAATGTAACGTACGTTCTCATTTTTTAAAAATTTATTTAGTGAAGATAAGTAAGATATTAAAGGGACATTACATTGTAAAATCATCCCGAAACGAAAAATGATCTTCAAAGCATAAGAACATACTAAACTTTTCTATTGGTGATGTGATATTTCTGAATTACATAATATGAGTATGTGTCTATTGCAAAAATTTTAACTATGGTGATCAGACAAAAAATCAAATTGTAATATTGATACCACAGAGAAAATGTTAAATTATGAGCAATTAAACGTATTAAAAAAAAATCAAAAATTGGAATAATGAAGTATCACATACATGGCTTCTTGTAAAAGTAATGAAATCATGTAGTAATTTATTTAAATAACAAGAAGGAATACAATATATATCCAAATATTTTACTTGTGAATTTGATATTTAGAAGCCGGCTTTACCATTAGAAATAGATTACAATGAATATAAAATGATGCATTAAATAACATTAAGATTCAATTAAATTGTTAGGAAAAGTTAAACAAATTTCTTACCTGTGGTCGCAGATTTTCAATGTTTTTTTTTTTTTTTTTTTGTAAAGTGCAGGCTATGTATGAAGATAATTTTATTTTAAAATCAACCATTATCAAAAATGTCTATTTTCATCCAAGTTATTTTCGTTTTATTTCACTTGATTACATGGAGTTATATTTGTAAATTTTAACTTTGACGAATTTTATATCAAAATTGGGTTTTTCCCCTTTGCCTTCAGGGATATAAAACAAATTTACTTTAGTTTCCTTTCAATTTTTATTTCATAATTGTTAAAAGATTATGATAAAATTATGCTACCATAAAGACTAATTATTGAAACACAATAACAAAGAAACTTTTATTCAAAACTTGATTGTGAAAATTTTACTTTTTATTTGAACTCTCCAAACGTTTATAATTTTTAAAATTTATTATATTTGATTAATTATTTTATTCATAAACTTGTTTTACAGATAAAAAAATGCAAAATAGACATTTTGTGTGAGTTTTAAATCAAGTTTTGCTGCACACAAAACTTATAAAACTTTTAGTTGGGTAAAATTTGTACGCACTGTACATTCCTCGTTAAACCCTCAGTAATATTTATTTAAATTTATTTTACAGTTCTGTATCAATCCCAAATTTAATTACATATTTCTGCCGAAAACAACTCAATGTAATAATTAAAAAAAAATGTTTGTTGAATTCTTAAAAATAAAAGCAAAATCGTTGATTTCGATAATTGTAAAGTTTTCCAGACCTACAACCATAAATATTTTATTTCAAATTCTAGTGAATTATAATTTTTCATAAAAAGTTTTACAGAATTTTATTAGGCTAGCGATATTATAAGACATTTTTTTTTAAATTACAGTTTATATCTAAGACAAGCTGAATTCTCTACATTTTACCAGATGCAATTTATCAATCAAATGACATTCATGCATTTTATACATTTCAGACGATTGGTTCATTACGATCCTTGAAAATTAATTTTTCAAAATAGGCATACCTTACTTTATCTATGATTGCCACTGTTGACATTTTGTCCACATTTCTTAATTGTTTCTGTATTTGGAAGTGGAGCATTGAGATATTCCTCGCATGGAACGTTTCGACCCCTTTTCTATCATTTAAAATTGGCTGATCTGCATAGAAATAGTTCATATTTTCTATGCTTTTCCTAGTTGGCATTCGTACCAAATTTCAGAGTTGTTACTCCACTGGAATTCTGACATAGGACGATTCCTTGAATGGAACATTTCGACCCCTTTTCAATCAATTAATATTAGTTAATCGATATCGGAATAGCTTACTTTGCCTATGCATGCCCTTGATACCAAATATCATAGTTGTGACTATTGGAAGTGGGATATTGGGAAATTCTACGTTTGGAACGATTCGACCCTTTTCGACCCCTTAAAAAGTCAACACATTTAATTTCATTGTAATTTCAATCTCAAAGAAATGTAGTATACTTTGCAAATAAAAAAATATTAAATTTTGGCAAGTTTGAGATATGTGACTGATTTAAGTTAATAGCATACATTGGGCAATTTTTTTTTATTTAGACTTGTTAATTTCATCATTAACAAGAGTAACAAAAAATATTTACATAGTAAAAATGTAATAACGTAATAGAACATAAAATATCATCCAAACAAAAATATTCATTTGATAATATTTAATTAGGTAGATGAAATTTAACTAACTAATTAGGTCTCAACTTCTTCATAAGTAATTTATTAAATTTATTTTAGTTGGAAATTACTCACAATTATTTGCTACAGAGCACCTATATAATTATATATTTAATTTAAATATAATTTTGTCTTGTATGAATTTAAAACGCCAATCTTTTAGTATAATGTCAAGATTCTAAATTAACTAAAAAATCACTTATTCCATGGATATATTTGATTCAAATTATTCTCTATCCTTTATTTTTTACTCTATGTTTAATTAAGGTATTTTGAATTGATTGGTTCATTCTAAAATTATCTCTGAAGAAAAAAGTCTTACATTTACAATGACTGGAACTAGAAAAATTGTACACTTATTTTCAAATTAACTTCAAGTTTAAAGTTGGGGTAGTAATTTTTTAACAATATGTACCATATAAAAAAATTGACTGTAGTTAATTATCAAATTGAATATTATAACATATATAGTATTAATTTAAAGTTACTTAAATAGAAATGCTATAGATTAAAAAAAATATTTTAATCAAATTTCGAATTTTAATGAAGTCCTTTCTTAAAGTTAAATTAGTAATTTAAATATCATAAAAAATATATTATTTCAAAGCTAATACGTTAGAAAAAATATTTATTTTAACAAAATTTCGTAATTTCCAATTCATGCTCTCACTTTCAAATTAAACGTTTCACTTTATAATTGAGTGCCATACTTTTCAGTGATATTACGTCACAATATGAATAAATCACGCAATTTTGCGATTAAGACAAAACCCCTCCCAACTCAATACAACCGTCCAAGAATACGGCCAAGCACTGGTCAACGCATCATCCAACAAATTCCACAGCTTTACAGTTAGGTCACGCCAATACCCATCCTCCATCCAGGTGGCCGTATAAACAAAAATCCCCCCCCCCCCAAAAAAAAAACGACGAATAAGCCATACCCTTAAAAGACAGAGAGAGATAAAAAACGACGCCAAAGGATAGACGAAAAAAGAAGCCAAGGTAGTGATGCCATCAGCATCGAAGCGGAAACAAATGCCACGAAGCATCGTAATTAGAACCTTTTTGGCCTGGAAACCGATGGGCAGGTCATGAATCTTTCATGCGCGATCATGGCTTTTTCCAATACATTAAACCGCCATCTTCCCATGGTGCTTCTTTCCATACACGATGACCGAAGGGATACGTGTTGGCTTGTGGTCTATGGGCATATACTTAACCGAAAGGATTAGGTGAAGGTTTTATTTTTTAAATTGGGATGAAAACTCAATTGGAGATTGTGATTTGGTTTTAACTATTTCACAGATGAATCCGTTTTGGTTAGACATGATCATTGTTTTCTGAGATGTAATGACTCGCTTGGAAAATCGAAAAAATTAAAATATCTGTATAGATATCTAATGAGTATTTAAATATGTTAGTAATTATAATTGTATTTTGAAAATTAAAAATATGATGCTAAAATTAAAGTATTTCAATGACTAATTTGAAAAACTATAATTTATATCAACTTTAAACGTGAAGGTTCTTAAATTTTAAAAGGTTGCCTTGATTGTTACAAGTTATAATTAAAACTAGCCAAATAAACTACATTTGATTTTGTTAAGTTAAATGTATAAATCAATTTTAAAGACTAATTTTATAAAATTCTTCACAAATTAAACCTTTCCCAACTTGGGATATTGATTAAGAATTAATGAAAGCGTTTTCAAAGTTAATCTCTTATTTGTTTAAAAATTCCCAGATAGTAAATCATATGCTTAAAAAACCGAAGTGAAGATTTTGAAAAGTTTAAAACAGAAGCATAGTAATTAAAGTTAAGGATTATATATGAGATTATAGTAGATATTTATTTTGCTTTTACTTATGGATTGCATGTTGAAATATAATTGGAGAAGATATATTTCAAATATAAATTGGAATATTTTTGTTTTCCGCGGATATCCTTACAAGAACAAACATTATATTTAGAACCCACAATATTTTAGGTGCGCATTTTTTTCTCTTTTTCTACGAACAGAAAAGCACTTAAATGTGGAAGAAAAACAAATGCAACATGGGTAAACACACACCATTTTGTTCTATATGTTTTTTGTTTTTTTAATTTTCCAATCATGTATAATGAGTAATCTAAAACCAATTACCGATATTAATTTCGAAACGTTCATCTGTTACGGAGAATGTTTATACCACAAATGGACTCAAGGAATTAAAATTGCATCGCTACATCAAATTGCCACTTCCATTTCTCAAGCCAAAAGATAATTCCAGAAAGTAGCTACCAGATTAAGAATTCCGTCAGATGGTCTCCAGTCACGGTTACAATAATGAACGAGGGTTTCTGTGAGTTTTGCTAAACGAACTGGCAACGGCAGAGCGACCTAACTGAATCAGATGAACGCAACAAGCGAGCACGGCTCCCTAATTCCTCTAAACCAATCAGAATCCTTCCCTCTCGGCAGGGACTAATGACAGTAGCGGGACCACTAGCGACAAAAGGGAAATTCGTTTACCTGCGGAATCGTCACGTGTGAGTGTCGGGAAAATCTCGGTTGGCCACTTTGAAAAATTTCGCAACTCATTTTCGATTCTGGTACGAGTTTGCGGACTGGCAGCAATCAGAAATTCCGAAATTAGCGGAACGGGACTCGTTTCTAAATGGATACTGCTCGACACATTGGGATTGGGTGATTTCGTGAAAGAGTGGTACTGTTCATTGCTATGAATACTTGTATAAATTTTTGTATTTGAAGGAAATGCTTTCAAAGAAATACAAATTTTAAGACCAACAACAGGCTCAAGGCCTAACAGGGTTGGTCGAGTAAATATATAAATACACGTATATAGAATTAGAAAATAATTTGCCTACGATAGTTACACGATCATACATACAATATACCTTAGCTACAGAATCATACACACAATATACAATAGTTACAGGATTATACAATACAATATACATAATACAATGCAATATACAAAGTTGACACAGCGTTTGACAATCATACTGGAAAAATGCAATATATAATGCAAGCAAAATATACTAGTTGACACAATATACAATAGCTACAGGATTATATAATACAATATACATAATACAATGCAATATACATAACACGATATAATATACATAACACAATACAATACACAAAGTTGACACATCGTTTGACAATCATACTGGAAAAATACAATACATAATGCAAGCTGACAAATTTTATAAAAACCAACAGTACGCAAACATAAGTAACCAAATATGGTAACAAAATAACCTAAATTAAATATATACAAAGCACAAAATATAAGTTACTTACCTAGCCAGTGTAATCCAATTATTGTATTAATTATAAACCCAGTTGTCTGGATGGATTGATTCTCGGGGTAGTTAGGTACTATTGAAAATCATCTGGCATAACTCGGGAGTACTGACAATAGGTTTTATAACCGGGCCGGTCAGTGTATGTAAAATATGGGCAGGTTCGGTAGAAATTAAGATAATGAACATACTAATTATATACTTGAATATAATAAGTTTATAGTTAGTATTTTTTAGTTTTTGCAACAAACTACCAAAGATTTAAGGAAACTAAGTTCATTCAAATTAGGTAAAAATAATTAAAACAGAGGAAATTTGATTGAATTAAGGGGATCGGGGCGGCAAAAATATTCAAAAATTTCCATTTTTCTTTTGTCTGAAGTTATAGTCTGAACTTTTGTCTTTAAATACATACAAAAGTCAGAAAGTGTTTTTTATGGTGCTGGACTTTTTACGTAAAGCTAATATCAACAAAATTTCACTTTGTTTATGGTAATTATTTTTTTCATTATCATTTTTCTTTTAAAGTATTTTCCATGATTTCAATAAATTTAAATTATTCCTGGTGATTTAAAAATTTGTGTATTCCTTTGAAATTTTCGGAAATAGTTCAAGTTATTATTTTGAATATTATTGGGCATGGATATTTAAATCTGATTGATTTTTATTACTTTACTTTAGTTTTAGTATTAAAATGTCATGAAAAAATCAAAAAATTCTACAGGTAACACAAATTTTTACTTTTAATTGATGAAAGAATCTGCCAAATCAAAAACCCATGCACAATTATTTTAATATATATTAAAATAGCCTGTAGAAAATAATTGAATAATTTAGGGAAAAATTGAAACGCAAGGAGCATTTTTTTAAAAATTAAAATTTTAAAGTTTAAATGTTCTATAATGAGAAATAATTGAAATAAATTTTGAAATTTAAAATTTTCAATTATTATAAAGTCATTAACTTATCTACAAAATGTCATGCATTTTGGTAGGTAACTTTTTAATTTTTTGTCCCTCCCCTGTCCCCTTAAAAAGATTATCAAAGCAATTCAATTATTTAAATAAATAAATAAATAAATAAATAAATAAATAAATAAATAAATAAATAAATAAATAAATAAATAAATAAATAAATAAATAAATAAATAAATAAATAAATAAATAAATAAATAAATAAATAAATAAATAAATAAATAAATGATTGAGTGAGTGAGTGAGTGAAGGAAAGAAGAAGGAAGCAAGGAAGAAAGGAAGAAAGGAAGGAAGGAAGGAAGGAAGGAAGAAAGGAAGGGAGGAATGAAGGAAGGAATGAAAAATGAATAAATAAACAAACAAATCAACAAACATACAAACAAACATACATACAAACAAACATACAAACAAACAAACAAACGAACGAACGAATGAATGAACAAACAAATAAATAAATAAATAAATAAATAAATAAATAAATAAATAAATAAATAAATAAATAAATAAATAAATAAATAAATAAATAAATAAATAAATAAATACTTTAATTATTTAATTCGTAATAACTCTATAATAATCGGGCCGATTTTATGTCCCAGTACGCTTCAGACTGAACTAGGTATAAAAGCTAAATTAGATCACTTGGATCGAGATGAACTAAAATTCGATTGCCAAATATGTCATAACTTGCCAAAAAGATAACAAACTTTTTCGTCTGGCAACCCACTGCATTTTGATTTTCAATGAAAAAAAGCGCAAACGATTTCTGATCTCTGGCTCGGAAAACATGTATCTTTTAAAAGTAAGCCAAGTTGGCGATATTAGTTACGTCCTCAGTGACGTAATGTTTATTGCCAACTTGGCTCCCTTTTTTTATATACAAGTAGACCGTCGCCAGATATCTGAATCGTCTGCAACCTTCATAATTGAAAATTAAAGAGTGAGAGTTAGCAAATAAAAAAAAAAAAAATGCTCATTATTTGGCAAGTTATGGTGCATTGGGCAATTGAATTTAGTTCAACTTATTAAAAGTCAATTTTTGACCAGTTTCGGCCATTTTTGCCACAGCAGACCAGTGGATTCGTAATCTACTTACTTTTCTATAATTTCTACAAAAAATTCAGGATGATGCTCGAGGCGTCCAAAAATTGCAGTCGCTTCTCAGTCTACTAGTAAGGATATTTCCTTACACTCGCTATGTTACAATCTTCTTGACCAGTGCATTTAGAAACTACTTTCTTTAAAACCATGGCATTTGGTGAGTAGGTACGAAAATTATCACTTAATGAAAGGAAATAAACTAAAAACTGGTAAATAGCGTCTAATATAGTTTATTTCATATTTGAAACCTTTACAACAATGCACATGCAGTGGCTCCACCTGGTTTTATCTTTTGCCATTTTATTTTTCATTTATAACAGAGAGACATTGCATGAAAACAATTTATGTCATTTCATTAAGTAATCTTTATCGTACCTACTAATTTGAAGGTTTTGTACAAAGCAGTTTCTAAATTCACTGGGCTAAAAGATTATAACATAGTGAGTATAGGGAATTACCCTTACTATGATTTTCTCTTAAAAATTTGTAAGCGAGAAGTTTCATGAGTTGGCTTAGTACAGATGAAGTGTCAAAATACCGACTTGGTTGTTATCATGGCAAATTATACATCTAAGTGGATTGGTTATAAATTAGATATAAAAAATAATGGTCTTAATTTTCTCCATCGAATCACATGCTTAAAATAATTATCGACACCTATCACAACAAAGCAACCTCAATTGGGGATATTGAAGTCACAAAACAAAGCTTCACGTTATTTGCTTTGTGACTTTAATATCACCAGTTGGTTTGTTAGCTCAAGTGTCGACATCGGCATCTGAAAGAGCTCAAATTTGAATTGGATTTGGCTGCTTAAAGCTCTAATTTGGTTGAATTTATTACTTTATATTAAGGGGAGGTGGTACCCTCCGTATCGGTAATGTTAATTTGGCATATTGTATGTACCTTTTTCTCTGAAAGTAATTGACTTAGGAACCTATTTTTTTCAGTTATCCCTCTGAAGTTAGCTTTTGAATGCAATCTAATTTTTATAATGAATTTTCGTGAAAGTCACTCAAATTTGTTAAAAATCACAAGTTTATTTTGCCGAAATATACCAAAACAAAAAATATTTTTTAAAAGGACAGCTCAATTTTACTTCAGTATCTACAGATGTATAAAAAAAATATATGTTTGAAATATTTTAAGAAGATGGTTTGTGCAGTTTCTGAGAAAAAGGTGGATGAATAATGAAAAATGTAGTTTTGAGAAAAACGCATTCTGAATAAAACTTTTCTTACACTAATAGTTACCAATTTTTTTTCTCGAAAAGTTATTAAAAATTCTTCTTTTTGAGGTATTATTACAAATGAGGTATCCTTTTAAAGGGAGGAATTAAAATTTTGATAAACAATAATAAACTCAAAATTGATTGTTTATAAATTTTAGGGTACCCCTTAAGAAAACGAATATAAAAAAAAAGCTTTGGAATTTAGATTTTAGGTCAAGTGTCGAATTCAGTTTTTTAAAGGGCTCAAATTTGATAATTTTTGGCTGCTTTTAATGCTAATTTAGCAGAATTCGTTAAAAATTATTTTAAAAACATGAAGGGAAAAAAATCAAAAACTGCTTCAGAATATTGGTGTTAGCTTAGATATCCAAAATATTATCTGGAAAAAAAAATCTATAGGGAATTGTGTTATTCAAAAAACACTATATAATACTAAATAAGTCATTTATTGAAAGAAGTTACAGGCTTATGTGTTAACTGAAATAATTCATTTCTAATTAATTTTTAAGAGAATAACAATATTTTCTTTGAAATATTAATTAAAATACATATATAAATTAACGTTTCTATTAATCTTTAATTTCTTTCAACTTGATTATACGACAAACTATGTCTTTTAGCCTGTTGTTGGTCTTAAAATTTGTATTTGTATTTGTATTTAATGATATAAATTATTATTGAAAATTATTTATAAATAGAACCTTGTATACTATGTCTTTTTTTGTTGTTGTTAGCTTTGTATTTAAAAATTTATAAATTAAATTGAAACTATCTTTATTTCAAATATCTTTTTTAATATTCATTCAATTCATATTTATTTTCAATTGCAGTATTAAACTTAAAATCCTCATTTGGCACTAAAAAAGGACAGCAATAAATCTGTATCCAATGAATAATATACAAAACTGTTTTATGTGCTATGCATACACGGAATTGTTTTGCAGAATATTTGAAATATATATGAAAATGTTTTTTTATTCAGTTGATGTTTGACTCAAAACACATAATTTAAACGAAATCGAAAAATGTGTTGTTGGTATTATTTAAACATTTAAAGTTATAGCTTTGGCTTTACTCATTAAATTTAAAATTATAACATCATTTAAGTTGTGTTTGTTTGGGTATTATCTACATCACTAAAATTTATAACAATATAATAAAAATTTCAACATGTACTGAATAAAACGTAACAAAATTAATATATAATGGAAAAATAGGGGGAAATGTATCTGATTAACTGTGCTATAAACTTTAAAGACGTGACCAAACTATAATTTAATTTCGTATTACATTTCTTATGAAAAATTTGACCGCAAATATTAATTATTAAAAAAATTATTAAAAATATCAACAAATTATTGAGGATTTACGGAGTGATTCTTGAGAAGCCTCAATACACACATAATGCCCAATCTAATGAGATATTCTTTCTTTCAACATGATTGGTTTGCAAACAACTTGATAGACAAGCCAACTAGATATATGTTAATAACCTATTTTTATGCATAATAACGGCTAATCTAGCCATGATCTACAGCTTAGCGTGAATTTCGAACCACAACGAACATATTTGCCTTACCCGGGAATTGATCCCGACACCTTTGGCATGTAAAGTCAGAGCTCTAACCATATATCCTTCATTGCTCTCTATCTGGAGAATAGTGTCATGATGTAATCTGACATTTCCTACGATTTGCACGGGGGGTTAAACAACAGCAACTATTACACATCCCCCCAAGTAAAGCTGGGTTAGTCAACCAATTAAAAGATGTGACGGGGGTCAGAAAGGTCTGGAGAAAGTTGAGATCGAGGGAAACGAGAAGACGTTTTTCCGGTGTGTAGGAGTGAAGACTGTGGTTTTGGAGCGGAGAAGGGTTCTTAAGAGAGAGAGAAGATGACCCACTGCCGATCGCTTACCCCTGAAATTCCATGTGAGTTAATTACCTTTCTTCCTCTATTCTCGGCCTGCTTCGATTTGAGTAACTATAACAATGCCTGAATTTAATTGCATATTTTAGTATTTATTGATTATTTACCCATTTGGAGAATTTTTACCTTTTATTTCATTTTAATTTTAATACTTGGATGCATGACAGTAAACTTGTGTTACTGTCATTTGAGGAATTTAATCTGTGCGTTTATAGTGTATATTGAATAAACTAGTAGATTGATTATGCCGGCCTGGTTATTTTGTTGAAATTTAAAATTATGAAGTATTTTAACTTTGGTTTATCTGATGTTGTTAATTTAATACTCTAACATCTTACGGTCCAACGCCTTTTACCAAATCACACTAAAGATCACGACATTATTTATGGTGCCTTGATCCAGTCTTCTATCTACGGTTTGTTCAGATACGCTATTAATGTGGAAACGTAAAATGAATTGTGGTTCACAATTACTCAAAGTTGAAATCGAGGGTTTTTGGTAAGGTCAATAAAAATGGTTAGAGTCAAAAAAAAAAAAAAATCGAGTGCGCATATCAGAAAATTTTGCCACAAGGCATAGCGCCTATTCCAACAGAAATTGGTTCAGTAATTTCAACTGATATTCTGGGACCTTTGAAATCTGGCGATTACGTGATTACATTCATCGATAATTTTTCACGTCATATTGAATTGTATCCCATTGGAAACATCGGTGCTAAACAAGTTACTGAGTGTTTGTTGAGATATATATGTAGTTATGGCACTCCTAAACAGATCATTAGCGATAATGGAGGCTGTTATATATCGAACGGTTTCAAAGAGTTGAATGAAAAGCTGGGGGTGAAATTAATTAAGATTCCCGCACTGACACCCTCTCTAAATGGGAAATCTGAAAAAATTAATGCAGAATTAAAGAATACAATTTTGGCATTGAAAGAATCTGGTATGGACTTAGAAATTGCGATAAATCTTCATAAAAATTGGTATAATAACGTTAAGCATTCAGTATTACAATATACACCAAATGAACTGTTTTTCGGTAGAGAAATGAAGCCTATATTTCAAGCGATGGGCACAACAGTTAAAGATAACGTCGAGTGGTTGAACTTGCCACACTGGTTTGAGAATAGGATACAAATCTTGGAAACCTGCAGGCAAAATGCTTATCATAACATTGAAAAACAACAGATTATTCAGCAAAATTATGCTAAATTTAAATCAGTCAAGAGACAGATTAAATTGGGTGATAAGGTATTTTTTAAGAATCCTGGGAGATTTCAAAAGCGATTCTTGGGTCCCTATACTGTTATTTCTGAGAGATCACCAAATTTACTTAATATTAAATTAGACGTTGATCCATTTCAAGAGCGTACAGTGCATATAAGCCGGCTCAAACTAGCTGATCATAGATTATCTAAGCTTCAGGACAACTATACACCGCTTGCTGGGACAACACGCCCATCCATTTATTACAATTTGAGACACAGGAAGTAGCGTTGTAAACAAGAACGTTTGCCGATAATCAGGTGTGAGAAGGGAGAAGAGTGAAAGCTAGCAGGAAAGTTCGTTTGTAAACAAACATAGTGAAATAAGGGTTAACTTGATACTTGTGGGACACTGGGCTTGAAGTCAAATCCATAGGGGTTGTCCAATTTCGGATATTTAGTGCTTTATTTGGTTTTTAAGGGTCCTGTGAATCTCTGTCGTTATCTCCGACTAAACATGTGCTGTAGATAAAGTTGGCGTTTCCTGGGCTAACATATCACTAACGGATACACCTTTGACCTGAAGAGTCGCCCCAACTGGTTTTGGCAAGGGGGGGCGTCACTTCTAGGCCGCTCTGTTGGTTTGCAAAAGGGGTCGGAGTATTGAAACGAGATCCGGGGTGGGTGATATTTTTTTTTCTCCTTCTCGTTTCGGAGGCGAGTGGGTTTCTTTTTTGTTGTTGTTTTGTTTGTTTTGTCGAGGCAAAAAGGGGGATTTATTTTGTAGACCGTGCGCGGTGAAAGAAATGTTGGATGTCGGAGAGAGAGAGGATATCGGAGAATAAGTTTTAATTATACGTGGGGGCGAAATTTGTTTTCGGCCGCTATAGAAATGGATAGGTTGCGAGATAAACATTTTGGTTGGGGGTTCTTGACATAGAAAAACTTTGATGGTTTTTTTTCTTCTTTGGGAGTTTTGTGAACCATTTTTTCATTTAATGGATCAAAATTTAGGAAATTTATTTTGTTAAAAGACAGGAATCTTGAGTTTGGATTTTGATACTGCTTAGGGTGTGTAGGAAGTACTGTTGATTTCTTTTAAATAACGTAAAAACTATGAGTTTTAAGACATTGAAGATTCTAATAGAATTAATGTAAAAACTATTAAGAATTTTTTTTTATCTGAGGTACTTGTAATTTATATTTGAAGTGAGCATTTTGTTCACATTTAGGATTAATTATGGCATTGATTTAATTTAAGTTTGGCTGAGAAGTGGGGAAGATGGTTTTTCTACTTGCTGTAGATCTTCTTTCATAAAAACTAGTGGATTCTAGACTTTAGTTTTGCTGAAGGGTGGATTGGTGTACAACATTCCACTTTTGATATCAGAAATTATTGCAACTTCTGCTGGACAGAAATTGTGTGTTATATTTGATGTCTTGATGCTTGGCTCAAGGATAGAGTTCAACAGAGAGGGAACGATTTTCAAAATCACTTAAAAGCAGCCAGTTCAGACGAGCAGCGAGATCATCGCAGTTAAAAGATTGGTGATGGAAATCACAAACCACACCAAATCTAAACCACCTGAGGAGTCTCAGTGAATAGCAGTCACAGAAAACATCGAGAGAGGGACGGAAATCCAGAAAAGATATGACAACAAGGACCAACACCAGGACCACGGAAGCAACGCAAAAGGGTGACATCACCACCGGCAGGCCACTCCCACAGAATGACCATACGAATGACATCATCGAGGGAGCAACTTAGCAAGACTCGTTTTAAAGGCAACAAACAGCTGGTCGCCGATTAAGCGTCACTGCCCACAGAGGGGATCATCAATACGTCACAGAGATTGCACAGCGGTGTGCCAACAATCCGAAGGAAGAAAGCCAATCGCCAAATCTTCACCTCGACTGGCACGGTAGCCCCGCCTTCTTGGTCAAGATGTACCTATGTCAACACGTCGGATCCCAGACAGCGAAACCAAGGGACGGAACGACTTCACATACTGAAAGGAAAAGGGCGTACCATCCATGCCAAATGGATAAAACCTCAAGTGGACTAACACAGGAGGAGGAGCAATGTAAAAAGACAAGAACTTTATCATTGACTCGAGAAACCGAATCACCTACTTATGACTGAGTGCGGCATCGGATATTCGTGGAAACTACCTAAACGGTAAAAATAAGATGTAGTTACATTTTTCAACCACACTGGAGATTGACACATGTGGGTAATAACTTGTACTTACAAACTCAATGGAAGAAGTAATGAAACTTTATATTTCATACAAACATTTCAGACAATTTTTAGGAACTGATGGTTATTTGAACTTTTAAAATAACTTTTAATTTCCCGTAAATAATTTTTTATATCCTTACTAATATATATTTAAGGTATATTTTGTGAAGTGTTTTTTTCTCTTTAAGTGATTAAATGGGTACACAGATCTTGTTTGCTATAAAATGCTAAATCATATGGTATATAACACTACATATGCTATTTTCTTATTTCCTGCATTGTTTTTTCTTTTAATCAAAAGGAATTTTTTTATGATTCTCGTACATTGTGCTTTTATATTGGTTACTTGTATATGAGCGATATTTTGTTTGGCAAGAGGTGAGGAAGGAAGGTTTCTTTAAAAAAATTAAAGGTGGGGTGATAATGTCATGATGTAATCTGACATTTCCTACGATTTGCACGGGGGGTTAAACAACAGCAACTATTACACATCCCCCCAAGTAAAGCTGGGTTAGTCAACCAATTAAAAGATGTGACGGGGGTCAGAAAGGTCTGGAGAAAGTTGAGATCGAGGGAAACGAGAAGACGTTTTTCCGGTGTGTAGGAGTGAAGACTGTGGTTTTGGAGCGGAGAAGGGTTCTTAAGAGAGAGAGAAGATGACCCACTGCCGATCGCTTACCCCTGAAATTCCATGTGAGTTAATTACCTTTCTTCCTCTATTCTCGGCCTGCTTCGATTTGAGTAACTATAACAATGCCTGAATTTAATTGCATATTTTAGTATTTATTGATTATTTACCCATTTGGAGAATTTTTACCTTTTATTTCATTTTAATTTTAATACTTGGATGCATGACAGTAAACTTGTGTTACTGTCATTTGAGGAATTTAATCTGTGCGTTTATAGTGTATATTGAATAAACTAGTAGATTGATTATGCCGGCCTGGTTATTTTGTTGAAATTTAAAATTATGAAGTATTTTAACTTTGGTTTATCTGATGTTGTTAATTTAATACTCTAACATCTTACGGTCCAACGCCTTTTACCAAATCACACTAAAGATCACGACAAATAGCTCCTGTCACAAAGTCTGATTGGTAGCTGTTTCTATAGAAACAAGACTCGTCGATTTAGAATAGGGTTGTGGCATGCAGGGAATTGGCGTCCAAAAAGGTTTCAAAATGCAAATGTAGACATTTTTCTTGTGGAGTTCCAGATGGGAAAATTAACTAGTCTTGTTTATAAGACAACGCTAAATAACCTTAGGGAAACTATTCTTGTGAGGTAAAGAAATAACTCTTCATTTTTGGAGTATTATAAAGTTTAAATCACTAGTTTATTATACCACCAAGTTTTACATTTTCTTGTAAAGGTTTGATATGCAATTAAATATCTTAAGGTATTAAATCACCGATTCAATGCAACGCTACTTGTAATGGTTATATTACTCTAAACTTATTGCAATGTCTCTTCCAAAAACAATCCTTCCAAGAATGGAATAAATCTGTTAAAAGGAATTACCAGCTTGTCTCTAGCCCAAAGACATATTGTTTCTTTTTTCAGAAACATTAACTATCGGATCATATCTTAAAAATATAAGAACTTTTATACCAGATATTACAAGAATAAAGAAAAAGCATTAAAATATTTGAAGGGAAAGCAACTAACGAATTGTTCTTATTTTTTATCTCTTAATAAGTTAGTGTATAAATTCATTTAAAGTGTAAAATAATTATCCACAATTTACTAATTTTTCTCCTTCTATGCTTTGTATAAAAATTATATTTTAAAATAATACTTTGGTGGATATTGCGACCGAAATAATTAAACATTAGTTCTATGAAACAAGGATATTATTACAATCTTTCTAAAATATAAAACTCTATTCTTCTAATTTTGTTTGAAACATTAATAAGGTTTTTTTAAACCATTAATTATTCGAATAATTAATCTGCTGAATAAATTAACTAGAAAATAACCTATAAAGGGAGACTATTCTTTTTGAGCAATCCCGTGAATGGAATAAATCTTATTTTATAAAAAACGGAAAATATTTATTTCAGACTTAAAACACATTAAAAGAGGCAGTTTATCAAATAATTGTTAAAAATAATATAACCCATACAATTAGTCTAATATAAATCCGTTATATGCATCATCAATTTTTATATTCATTAACAATGCGCTATTTCTGTTGCCAGAATATTGGCAACTATTTTTTAAAGATAAAATACATACCCTATAAGCAAAACATGCGTTAAACTACTTTTCAAAATTTATTCGTTAAAAATGAATGTGAATTTATTCCCTCACATTCAGATATTTTTTATTTATGCTATTAACAATGCTATTATTTATTTAATAAAACAATTTTAGCATAAAGGAAAAGTTTTTCAATGCTTGGTTAAATGCTATTCCAGCTCGATTGTATGACGGCAAGTTGGTTTATAAGTATTCTATAAAAACTACCTTTTAGTGACAGGGGCAGCCACCAAAATTTGATGCAATGCATTGTCATCGACATTCAATCTATCTGCCAAGTTTCAGTTAAATTGGATAAAGGAAAGGGGGCAAATTAGGCTTAGGCAACAAATTATAGAACATTGGGAGTAGAACTTAAAATTATTATTCAAATTTCAAGGATGCCCAAATATGCACTAATAAGAAAAAATTGTAAATTTCAACTTTTAACAAAACAATATTTTTTTTTTTTTTTTTTTTTTTTTTTTTTAATTAAAGCTTTTGATATAAATTCTGATAATATAATTGAAAAGTAAATTGCATTTTTTAAACGTTTTCTCAGTATTTACAATAGCAATATCCAACTTCATTTCAATTCATTGTCTCATTGTGTGATTGTGCAAATCGCTAATAACCTATACACTTAAAAAAAAAATTATAACTTACATTCTGATTACATGTCGACTTGAAGTATCACATTTCTAACTCTGTTTCATAATCTTAAATATGAAACCATGCAACTCTCCTGTATACATTTTGAGATGTTTGAAAATTTTATTTACCTAAATTATTATGAATAAATAAGTTAATCAGTTTCCTGTTTATATATAAGTATAATATATAACTTTATGCTATGATTCAGAAGTACTTTGTTTGTATAGATTAGGTTGTGTGACCAATATAAAGATATTGCAAATGCCTTATTGCATTCTTTTATTTTTTTTATTTAACTAAAAATAAGTAAAAAAAAAAGTAGGCATTAAATTGAAGTTCAAAATAAGAAATTTTAAAAGGTTGAACAAAAGTTACACATTTAATTTTGCAAAAAAGTCGAAACTTAAAACAATTACATTTAATTATTTTTCTGTAGTTAATTTTTTCTGCATTTTTGACGATAGCACAAAATATTTTTATATTTCTTGCCATGGAAGTATATATATGTAATGAAATATTATATGCCATAGAAAATGTTTGTACTAAATTATCAATTCATTTTTGTATCATGATTTTTCATAAATATATGTACCTAAATTTGGAGAAATTGGGATATATTGGCTATAGATAATCATTAAACTACTATACATTGGGACAAGCTTACTTAAGCACATTGAATACGCTGCAACGATGTGTGAACCGTTTTTACTACGACCTGATTGGCTGATTGGAGCGTTGTGAGGCCAATTTGTCAAAACTGTTACAGTATCCGTGGTTAGAAAATTAAAAAATTTAGCACTTTTAAGTTTTAATACAATTTAAGTCTCATATACAATTGAGATGATTTTCTTTAATTTTTAAGTTATAATTTCAAACATTTTGGCAGTAAATAAGAATTAAAAATTATGCATTTTTATATATAAACTTTTTTTTCCCCGTCAATTTTTTAATCAGCTAATTGCAATTAAAGTGACTAATTAAGATATTATTAGAACATACATAAATAAACTTGTAATTAACTTAGAGTCAATATAATATCTTTTATTGCAAATAAGAGATATTATATTGAAGCATGTTCCTATGGAGAATTTTGAATTGGGCTTCAATATTTATTTAATTATAAGTTTTTAAATAAAAAGTTTTTAAAACTACATAATTTTTAAGAAAAAATTAAGATTAAAACATGATTAAAAAATGTGTTTATAACAATATATATTAGATTCTCCATAGAAAACACATTCACAACTATTGTCTACAAAACAAAGTTAGAATTTTGTAAATTGGACCATTTATTATGGAGTTATGACCGTTGGCGTAAAGTCATATAACACCAAAATGTAATTCTTCAGAAAACGCGTTTAAAGTTTACTACACTAATGAACGTGATACTAAACAGGTTCACTAAACCTACTGTAATTTAAAAAGTAATTTGAGTCTCAGAAAGAAAATGGTATCATTTCAATGGTAATGAATTCGGGAATATTTTTAAAACAAAAAACAAAAACGCAGACTTGAGTCAAATTTCGCGATTCCTAATGTATATTTATTTCCGCGAGGTTGCGGGTACGAGTCCCGTGTTGGCATGGATGTTAGTAAATGTATGTTGGTTTGTTAAATGACGAAATGTTTCGGCGCATTATAGCCCTCGTGTTGCTGACGGCGCCAGATAATCTGAATACAACCAACCAACCTAATGTATATTTATACCTTAAACGGAAGGATCCACCTTACAGCGTATACTCAAGGTTCAAGTAATGTTGTACCGAGATACAGAAGTTTTCGAAAGTGTCAGCAACTAAGTCCCACTTTTTAACCCTTAATATTAACTTCGATTTTGTTTCTGTGTGTGAATGTGAGGTGGGCAAATATGCAGAAGGCTGATTAACTCATTTGCTGCCAAACTAAATCTTGACAGATAGATTCGCTGTCTTGGACAATTCATTCTACAGAGTTTTGTGTGCTCTTACCAAACAGTCATTTTTAAGCACACTATTATTTATGTTTTAGAGGGCTTCAATGGAACTGAAACTTGGCAGATAGATTCGTTGTCGAATACAATGCATTCTACCATTTTTGGGGGAGTTACTTTAAGACTGTATTTATATACGTTACTATGTCACCGTTTCGGAGGACTAATTATAAAACACTTTCTTTCATCCAATAGAGCTGGGATTTAACAGATAAATTCGTAGTTTATAACAATGTATTTAAGGCGTCTTCTCACTTTAGGCACCTCGAAAATAGGCTATTTTCGTGATTTTTTTTTGAGGATTTTTGCAAACAATTATGGGATAAAATGGATCCTATATAATAAACACATCTTTCAAGTACAAGAATTTTTTTTTTTTTTAACAATTATTATAATAAAACAGTAGCATCGAAAAACCCGTGTAGAAATGTAATGTTCGTGGCTTGTTGATGAAATTTCGGAAACTATCCGGCCGATTGTCATGAAATTTGAATGACATATTCTTCATAGTTATGGCTATAGCGCATATCATCAGATTTTTGAAATTTTGATTTGAAGTTTTTTTTTATACAAAAAACTGCAAAAAAACGCGTTTTTTTTTTTACTTTCTCGAAAAACGTGCGCCATTTTGTTATTTTCGCGAATATCAAAAATCTGATGATATGCGCTATAGCCATAACTATGAAGAATATGTCATTAAAATTTCATGACAATCGGCCGGATAGTTTCCGAAATTTCATCAACAAGCCACGAACATTACATTTCTACACGGGTTTTTCGATGCGACTGTTTTATTATAATAATTGTTCAAAAAAATAAAAAATAAAAAATTTCTTGTACTTGAAAGATGTGTTTATTATATAGGATCCATTTTTTCCCATAATTGTTTGCAAAAATCCTCGAAAAAAAATCGCGAAAATAGCCTATTTTCGAGGTGCCTAAAGTGAGAAGACGCCTTAATGAAGTTTTGTTTGCAGTCACTAAAAGGCCGCTTTTATCCTCATTTCCATTGCTTTTTGTCAGATTTATCTGTTTTCACTCATGTTATATTTTCCAGATGATAAGTTTAAGGGGACTTGGTACCCTTCAAACTTCTTCTTTTATTTTAGCCTTAAAAATGATGTTGTGTGGACGGTTTCGAAAGATTTGAAGCCAAAGCAGATCAAAACTTGCAAAAATTTATTCCAATATAACTCTTCACAGATTCCTTTACAACTCCAGAACTTCTCGTTCTAGTAGACTCAACAATAGAGCACAAACATCAGTTAAACTTGACACACAACTGCTAAATCGCCGCAAAAGTCAATGCAATACAGTTCGCTTTCGGAACTCTCTGAATGCTCACTGAGACTCAGTATCTCAACTCAGTAATTCCAGTCAACTAACTCACTAACCAGTGACTCAACTAGTAACTACTCGCTCACTTGGCCGGTCTTATATAGGGGAGGCGAACATTCATGAAACTTCTAGAGGTAGACATTTGGAGAACTTTCCAGATCGTAGTCGAAAAGTCCTATACATGTACATGGGTTCCGAAAATGTCGCCAAATGGTAGTCAAGTTTGGCGACATTTAACGATTTCTCGACAAATTTAGTCGTCAAAACCATTGCCAACTTGGCTCTATCTTGCCAATATGGCGAGATTGCCTTTACCATAATGTTAAATGCCCTGTTCCTTGTAAAACTCGCTTCCCAGCGTTATATCTGTAAAACTCGTTATCAAGCATTAAGACACACATTGCGGGGAAGTATACTTAAGACGAGCTATTGCACTGCCTTATGCAAAATGTACATAAATTTTCCTATTTACAAAATTAACACTACGAAATATTTACAAATATACAAAAATTCTTAACAATAATAATTTTTGCATATTTGGAAGTATTACTAAGTAAAAACTAAATTTTATTAAAAACAATACATATAATGCTCTAAATTTTCAAAATTTTAAAATATTAAAAAAAAATTCATGAAATTTCAAATTCCATCTTCTATTTCATTTTTAAATATTTGTTCCTGACTTTTATAAATAAAATGTTCCTAGTAATATATTCCAACTTTTTAGGCATCAGATTTAGAATAAGTAAAATAGTTTTCGAGGAAAAAAATTAATTACTGTACCTATACTTAAAAAAGAGTACAAAACGGGTATTTTTCAGCATATAAATTTGTAAAAAAAAAAAAAATAATAATTTTATTCAAAAATCCATACCTATGTTTGTCAAATATATATTAAGAATGACACACAAAATATTTCAAGTCATTTCGTTAATATTTGCTGATGTTTTAGCATTTTGAGTAGAGTTGAAATTTCAAAAATCATGAACTGAGAAAAATACATCTAAACATTGAAGAAGCTATTGCAGCATTGCTAAATTCTCCATAAATATATAGTTTTTCTGTAATTGCAGTTATCGGATCAGCTAAAAAACTTGCACCAATAAGGACACTTTTTCACAAATTATAAAAACGCTAAAAATAGAAAATTCATATTTTTAATTTTGTTTGTGAAAACAAGGGGTACCAAGTAACCTAAATTGTCACGTATATAATTTAGCTATATTAAATGACTTGAACTTTTATCTATTTCGGGTGACGAGGTAAAATATTCAGATTTCTAATTTACCTTCTTGACGTTTTCCAATCGAGATAAGCCTCGTCAGATATATTTACTATGGATGAAAATTTATTCAATTAAGTTTTATGAGAGCAAACAAAGTTAGTAAATAGTTTGCCAGTTTTGTTCGTAGTGGTAAAACACAATAAAAACTCGAAGTCAGCTTAATAAGTTGCAATCGCACAAATAAAATGGCAATGCATATAAAGGATTTATGTTAAAAGCTATGTTTTTATGGATTACAATTTTAAAAATTAGGTTAAAAACACAATCATTAAATACCCACTGGTTTTCAGTGTGGACCAAAACCTTGCGAAAAATGGTTTATGATACTAATATTGTTCTACAATAGAATAAAATTCTTTAGTGTGTTTAATTTTTCTTTATTAAATGTTACTTACATATTTTTGAAATATTATTAAATACTTATAAAGAAAAATTACGCCAATGTATCTTATATCAGAAGAAATAGTGCCTTGCTTTTATAGGCAACCATCCACGTATATAAAATATATTTCTTAATGATTTTAATTTAAAAAATGCATTGAAATTGTATAATTACAAAAATGTCAATAAATTAAGTTATTACCAGTATACATTATCATAATTCATCCCTATTTCTTTTAACTAGACTTACTTTCCAACCTAACAAAAGAAAAAAATATCATATTTATAAGTTAAAAATAAGTCCCTCTTGGATTATTAATGAATTAATTGAAATTTAATGGCCTAATTAGATCTAATGACACAAATATCAAAACACCCGATTTGTAATTTGTTTAGAATTTTTCTAACTCTGTTTTTTTATGGAATTATTTCTGAAAGTATTAAAAAGTAAAAACTTATAAAAAACAGCAACAACAAGGAATAAGATTTAAGTTTAAAATGCATTTGTTTTCGCATGTATTTGGTCTTGAACTGTTTCTTGAACTGTATATGCGATTTAAATTGTTTCGTGTTTCTTAATATATTCAATCAATCTGACATTATGTTAACCTGGCATGGACTGGATTTTTTTTTTTTTTTTTTTTTTTTTTTTGCTGTAACTACATCATAACAAATAAAATTAAAAGTTTAAGTTAGTGATATTTTAACACTGTGTATCTTAACAAAAGTAACTGTAATTTAAGAATTATTTTAAATATCCTGAAGAATATAATGTAATTTTAAAGCCACCAAGTTCAAAAATATTTCAGAGGGGGAAAAATAGTTTATTTTCTCTAAATTTTGAAATTTACACTGAACAAGGTATCCCAAAAAGTTCCTAACACATTAAAAAAAATTACGATATAAATATACAGCTTGTTCCAATTTATTTGGAAAATATAGTTTTTTGTTTTCTCAATTTTCAAAAATAGTTACAATGTTCACCAACAGATGGTGCAGTTGATTGTAAATAAAAAAAAATGCTTTGAACATGTTTCACAAACTACATATCACGATGATTACAGAATTACTGCTATCTTCAGCAATTAGATGGTGCAATTGAAATAGCGCTTCGTAATTTTTGCAACAGGATCAGATAACGTTTTTTGTAAATTTTTATTCAACAACGCCATCTGTTGTGGAACTTAACGAGTATTTTTGAAATTGACGTATAAAATTCCATAGTTGTCCAAGTATTGTAGATTGCAAAAATGGTACTTTTCTAGTCCTTCAGATTTTTATACATTTTGCAAGGGTGCCAGTCCTTTTTGAACAATATGTTTACTAAATTGTTATACTAGTTCCATTAGTAATTAAACTACAAAGCATTTTAAAATGACCTGTTAATACGAAATCGGTATATACCTTTAAGTGAAAACTAACCCTAAAATAGAGGGGTTCCAATACCTTTGACGTTTTATTTATTTTAATTTTTGCAATTAAGTTATCCAATTTTGTTCTTCTCTTGCTGACCAAGCATAAAAAACAGTCTTCAGTATTTAAATTTATCAAATTACTCACTTAATTTTTTAAAAATTGAAATATTTACTTTTTTTAACAATTTTTAAATAATCTTTCTTATTTTTTTTTTTTTTTAATTACAATTTTTGCGAATGCTCCTGAATAATATGTAATCATATATATGCATTCCACTTTTAATTCAGGGGCACCGCTTAAAAATATAGATATTTATTGCAATTTCGACACAAAAAAGAAAGAAAAGAATTAATTTTCGATTTTGAGAATTAGTTATAAGAAATTTGTTTCAGAAATAAATAATCTGAATGCATATATCTGTTTACTGTATACATATATATTGCGGGAGAAGAAAAAAAAAAAGAACAAACTTAGGTATAATAGTTAAAAATCCTTAGCATTTTTAATGCAGTCAAAATTTCGAAATCGTGAAAAAAGATATGAGCATTTGAAGTTTTAATATAATAATAAAACAACACAAGGATTAATAATTCAAACATATCTAAAAAAATAATGGTAATTTTTTAAAGTAGGTTTTTGTGAATTATTAAGAAATGTGCGAGTATAATTTTTAAATTATGAAACAAAATTCGACTTTTTTCTGATTTATGAGTATCGAGACCCCTTATCCTTTAACTGCTGTATGCTGTCTGGTAGACTCCGAGTCATTTTTTGCGGAATGGTTCCACTCCTAAAATATTTCATCTTTAACTTTTATATAAATTTTTTCCGATACTAAGTTTCTTATATTTTAAACTGATGTTCACCAATTTTTTTTGGCGTAGTATGGAAAAAGAGTTGCCTTAAAGTCAAAAATATCATACCACCCAATAACGGCATTCAAAAAGGATCCTGCACATAAAAACTTTCAGATTATTAATTTGGAGTTTGTTAATGTTTATTATATATTTTTTTTCTTTAAAACTATTCCTTATTTGAAATTATACTTATTTTAAAGTATTTTTAATAATTTTTTGAAGTAAACAAAATGTAAGTATTTAATGCACGTTTTTTTAACTTCAAAGCCGAATTTCTCAAAATGCCGATTTTTCATGTTTGGGGTCACATAGATTAAAATCTATTTGACATAAATACTTGACATTGTTATACATGTTTCTTTAATATTTAAGTACTATAGCACGAGGAATTAATGGCATGTATCATACTTTCTTTTTTAAAAAAAATAATAATAATTAGTCCAAAATTTTGACATTTTTCTTAGAAATATTTTTAAAAAATCATATTTTTTTTTTTTTAATTTTTAAAAAATAACAATAATCTCTCATTAAAGTATTCAAAAGTACCCAAATATTATGCTGCGACAGTTTCTTAATGATTGAAGAATCGTTTATTAAATGAGATGCCCCAAAGTTATTAAATTTAACATGAGCTCCTATGGAGGTGCCCGTTCCCCTTAGGGTGTACGTATACTCTAGAACATTTTTTTTTTAATTCCAAGTTTAAAAATCCAATTCTTTTTTACATTAGTTAGAGAGTGTATGATTAAAATCTTTTCATAAAAAATCATATTTCGGCAATTGTTAATTTGTTAATTAAGTTTTAATTAAATAATTAGTACCTTTTTTCAAAAAGTGATAGATTAAATTATATTTACTTAGAAACGCAATTCTACCTGGAAATCATTCGAAATATTATTATTAATGTTTTAAAACTATTAAGTTTCTTTTATAGAATTTTTTTTTTTTTTTTTCAATTTATTTTGTGTGAAAACATTCTAAGTTTTGTAAATGGCCAAAAAATCATTTTCTCATCCAATTTGATATAATTGAATTTCAAAACATCAATAGCATATTACGTAGATTACTATGATATAAAAAAAAAATTGTAAATGAACATTTTGTTGTTGAATTATCATTATTTGAATAAAGCGTGACATAAACCAAATACAGTTAGTCAGAAAACAGGTTCAAAGTTTTAGAAGCTTAGCGAACAGCGGTAGTACTTACTTATAATTGATTGTAACTTAGGGGAGTTGGTACCCACAAATTTATAAATATTCGATTTTAAGTTTATGATGGTTTATCAAAATATAAATTTTCTCCTTTAAAAGGATACCTCATTTGTAATAATACCTCAATTAGAAGTATTTTTTTATAATTTTGTGAAGACAAAATTGGCAACTATTAGTGTAAGTAAAGTTTTCTATAATTTTCTATAATCTCAAAACTACATTTTTCATTATTCATGTATCTTTTTTTTTTTTTCAGAAACTGCACAAACCATCTTCCTAAATTTTTTACCACATATTCCTTTTATGTATCTGTATATATTGAAGTGAGATTTTGTTGTTATTTTAAAAATATATATATTTTTTTTTTGAGATTTTTAAAAAAAATTTAGTGACTTTTACAAAAAATTATTTAGAAAAAAAGTAAATAAATTACAATCAAAAGCGAATTTCAGTAGAAAAACAAACGGCTGCTAAATGCACTGAAAAAAAGATTAGGCTTCTATGTTAACTACTTTGATAATTGAGAAAATTAAGAAAAAGGTACAAAGGTGTTAATTGGGAAAAAGGAACATGAAATATGACAAATTAACATTACTGGTATAAAGCTTACCAACTTCCCTTATACAAATATTAAGGATACTTTCAAAAGTTTACTATTATTTGAAAGCTAAAGTATCAGAGAATAATATGTTATGATAACAAAACAATAAATATTCTGATCGATTTTCATGAATTGTAGGGTATACGTACACCTTAAGACCAATTTGCAAATACTAGAGTCTTGCAATCTTGCCTCCTACACTCTATTTCGAAATTATATCCTTCCAGCCAATCACACGCCACTGTTCCTCATTGCAATCCTTCCTGAATAAACGAGGGACTGCCATTTACCATGGTCTAATGAGCGCGAATGGGAGTAGAGTTGAATTGTTTCAGGAAAAGGCGCGCCAGGTAGATACATACACCTCGCACGACACTTATTATGAGATGGGGGATGGCAACGGTCCCGCTTCTTGGGGGTGGGAGAGGAATGATGGTTCTTGAAACAGGGAGAAGTTATAGAAAATTTGCTGGGGAGACGTTTCTTACGTTGATAATCATTTAAAGAGAAGGATGAGATTAGTTTTGGAATGTGTGATACTTATCTTTCAAGTTACTTGCTGAAGCTGTTTATGAAAAGCTCTGTTTATGAAAAGCGTTTAAAAGCTTTTTGGTGTATTTCATAGTTGATAATGAATAATTGGTTTGAAATTAGTTAGTTATAAATTTCATACCTCTTAGTGTAACCTTTTCCTGACTAAAAGGTGCTTTATTTTAGGCTGTGTAAGACACACATGACTGGATGCTTGTTGTTGATTTCTGTTGCACTTAGTCTTCCTGTTGTTTCTTAAGATGGTCCGTCACATGAAAAACTTTCAGATTATTAATTTCGAGTTAATTAATGTTCATTAAAATTTAAATTCTTCTCTTTAAAATGATGCCTCATTTGTAATTATATTGTTGCGTGGCTGGGTTTGAAAGACTTGAAGCCAAAACAGATCAAAACTTGCAGAAATTTATTCCGATATAACTCTTCACACATTCTTTTACAACTTCAAAACTTTCCGTTCTAATAGACTCAATACAGCTCTTTACACAACAATGGAGCATGAACAGGAGTTAAAAACTAGATACACAACTGCTAAAATCAACGAAAAAGGCAATGTAATACAGTTCACTTTCGGAACTACTCTGAATGCTCAATGAGAGACAACTAAGTAACTAACTCAACTCATTGGCCTTATATAGGAATGATTCCTTCGCGAATCTTCTAGAGATAGAAATTTGGAGAATTTTCTAGATCGCAATCGAAAAGCTCTATTCAGGTACATGGAGACTGAAAGTGTCGCTAAATGGCGATTTCTCACCAAATTTGGTGACCAAAATTAGTCGCCAAAACCATTGCCAACTTGGCGAGATTGCCATTAAACATAATGTTAAATGGCCTTCTCCTTGAAAAATTCGTTTTCCAACATTATCATTACAAAACTCGTTTTCCAACATTATCATTACAAAACTCGTTTACAAGCATTAAGAGGCCGCATTGCAGGAAAGCGAAGTAAAGACAAACTCTTGCACTGCCTTATGTGAAATGTATATAAATTTTCCTTTTTACATAATTAGTACTACGAAATATTTACAAATATACAGAAATTCGTAACAATATCTTATTTCAAATTATTTTTAAAATTTTTTTGATGGAAACAAAATGTAGATATTTAATGCACATCTTTTAACTTCAAAGCCAAATTTCTCAAAATGCCGTTTTTTCATGTTTCGGGGCACATAGCTTAAAATCTATTTGACATAAATGCTTGAAATTTTTTATGTATGTTTCTGTAATGTGTTTTTAAGTACACGAGAAAATAATGGTAAGTAGCATACTTAAAAAAAAAAAAAATGGTCTAAAATTTTAAAATTTTTCTTAAATATATTTTTAGAAAATCATAATTATTTTAATTTTCAAAACATAACAAAAACATCTTGTTAAAGTATGCCAAGTATTATACAGTGAAAGTTCGGTAATGGTTGATAAATCAGTTATTAAATGAGATGCGCCCAAAGTTGTTGAATTTAACATAGGCTCCTATGGAGGTTCCGGACCCCCTTAAAATAGTTATTTTAGAACTGATTTAATTCTTACTTTACTTTAATTGATATTCTATCTTTTAATGATCAATGATGATATATATATATATATATATTCATAAACATGCAGTCAGACTCTGTCAACGCGAAATCGCTTAACATGAAATCTCGTTTAAAGCGTTGTAAAAGCAGTTCTCCGTACTTTAAACTTAACGTTATATTATTCGTTTAACACGAAATTCGGTTAACGCGAACAATTTCAGCGGCCCTATCAACTTCGTGTTAACGGGGTTTGACTGTGGCAAAGTGTTTTCACTATATGACAAAGTACAATGAAAATACTAACAAGTCATGATGCGTTTTCTTCTCTTTGTAATTGTAAATCACCAATTCGATTGCAGATTATATTCATACATTCTATTTAAATAAAAAATTGTATTTTTGGTTTTTGCATACGCTCATTAGAATTTGTGAAGGTTATTTAATAATCTTTTGGAGGTATCTGAGCGTCTTTCGATTTAGCTTGCTTATTAGAAATACAATTAAGGTATACATATACACCATTTATTATGAAGTTATGAACGTTGGCGTAAAGTCATATAACACCAAAATGTTTTTCTTCAGAAAACGCGTTTAAAGTTTACTACACTAATGAACGTGATACAAAACAGGTTCACAAAACCTACTGTAATTTAAAAAGTAATTTGAGTCTCAGAAAGAAAATGGTATAATTTTAATGGTAATCAATATGGGAATATTTTAAAACCAAAAAACAAAAATGCAGACTTTTGAGTCAAATTTCGCAATTCCTAATGTATATGTATACCTTAAAAACTAGAAACATAGTTACTTCATACCATTAATAACTTTCTAGTCAGTTATATTAACATTATATTACTTAGTAATTGCAAAGCAACATTACAATTCAATATTATAGTCACAAAATTTATTCAGATACAAAAGTGGTTTCTTTGGTTTATTTTTGTACTCATTGGAATTTGGAAAATATTTTTTAAGGGGCATTGGTCCCCTCTATACCGGTAATGTTAATTTGACATATTTCATGTACCTTTTTCTTAGAAAGTATTTGACATAGAAGTCTAATTTTTGTTTCAGTGCATTTAGCAGACACTTGTTATTTTACTGAAGTTATCTTTTGGTTGTGATTCTAATACTTTTTTTTAAATGAATTTTAGTGAAAGTTACTAAAATTTGTTAAAAATCACAAGTTTTTTTTAGCTGAAAAATGCAAAAACTAAAAATATTTTTAAAATAACAACACAATCGTATTTCAGTATATATAGATACGTAAAAGGAATGTGTGGTAAAAATGTCAAGAAGATAGTTTGCGCAGTTTCTGATTGGTTGGTTGTTTTCAGATTATCTGGCGCCGTCAGCAATACGAGGGCTATAATGCGCCGAAACATTCGTTATTAGACAAGCCAACATGCATTTACAAACACCCATGATTAACACGGGACTCGAACCCGCAACCTCGCGGTCTGGAAGCTCGCAGTTTCTGAGAAAAAGTTTCATGAATAATGAAAACTGTTGTTTTGAGGAAAGCGCAATTCAAGGAAAACTTTACTTACACTAATACTTGCCAATTTTGTCTTCAAAAAATTATTAAAAATACTTCTCGTTGAGGTATTAAGGTATTATTACAAATGAGGTATCTTTTTAAAGGGGAGAGTTTACATTTTAATAAACAACAATAAATTCAAAATCGATTATTTATTGATTTTTGGGTAGCATTTCCCCTTAATGCTAAAGATCTGATGTCCGAATGTTTTTCTTTTTTGGTAGCTTATAAGATCTTTCACCAAAAAGAAACAGAAACTTTGTTATCCAATACCACTAATACATTCCGAGTCATTTAGATGAACTTTCCTTCACTTAGTTATTGCAAAGTTACAGTTGGATTTTCGATTCAGCGTAGTACAAAGGAAAACTTTACTTACACTAATACTTGCCAATTTTGTCTTCAAAAAATTATTAAAAATACTTCTCATTGAGGTATTATTACAAATAAGGTATCCTTTTAATGGGGAGAGTTTAAATTTTAATAAACAACAATAAATTCAAAATCGATTATTTATTGATTTTTGTGTACTAACTCCCCTTAATGCTAAAGATCTGATGTCCGAATGTTTTTTTCTTTTTTTGGTAGCTAGTAAGATCTTTCACCGCAAAGAAACTGAAACTTTGTTATCCAATACCACTAATACATTCGGAGTCATTTAGATGAACTTTCCTTCACTTAGTTATTGCAAAGTTACAGTTGGATTTTCGATTCAGCGTAGTACAAAGGAAAACTTTACTTACACTAATACTTGCCAATTTTGTCTTCAAAAAATTATTAAAAATACTTCTCATTGAGGTATTATTACAAATAAGGTATCCTTTTAATGGGGAGAGTTTAAATTTTAATAAACAACAATAAATTCAAAATCGATTATTTATTGATTTTTGTGTACTAACTCCCCTTAATGCTAAAGATCTGATGTCCGAATGTTTTTTTCTTTTTTTGGTAGCTAGTAAGATCTTTCACCGCAAAGAAACTGAAACTTTGTTATCCAATACCACTAATACATTCGGAGTCATTTAGATGAACTTTCCTTCACTTAGTTATTGCAAAGTTACAGTTGGATTTTCGATTCAGCGTAGTACAAAGGAAAACTTAACTTACACTAATACTTGCCAATTTTGTCTTCAAAAAATTATTAAAAATACTTCTCATTGAGGTATTATTACAAATAAGGTATCCTTTTAATGGGGAGAGTTTAAATTTTAATAAACAACAATAAATTCAAAATCGATTATTTATTGATTTTTGTGTACTAACTCCCCTTAATGCTAAAGATCTGATGTCCGAATGTTTTTTTCTTTTTTTGGTAGCTAGTAAGATCTTTCACCGCAAAGAAACTGAAACTTTGTTATCCAATACCACTAATACATTCGGAGTCATTTAGATGAACTTTCCTTCACTTAGTTATTGCAAAGTTACAGTTGGATTTTCGATTCAGCGTAGTACAATCGCCACAAGTTAGTCTACAGGTAGGAGAAGAATCAGAAGGGTCGTCAGTTCCCGATTACCCCGAGGCTCCATTCCCAAAGAAGAACAAAAAAAAAGTTCTTTCTCTTGGCTCAATCAACTTCTCCGAAGAGAAAAACCACTTCGATTTGCTTGAGATAAATACCCTACTCATCCCGAACGCTATTAGTCCCCCAGCGCTCATTTCAGCTACTGGCTTCTGGAACGAAACAACACTAGTTCCTTAATATTCCACTTTGCTTTTGGGGGAAAGAAAGAAAGAGAGAAAGAAAGAAAAAGAAACAACAAGTCGAAATTGGAACGGGCGTGCCGCTTTCTTAATCTAAGTAAAAGTGAAACGACAGAAACAAAGGGGGGAAAAGAGGGAAAAGAATGGGAACTAAAATAAGGGAAAAAGATTTCCCATCTTCCCTCCTGAAGAACCACTTTCACTTAAGCGTAGAACAATGACAAGGGTACAGCCGAGGAACAGGGGAAAAAAATCTTCCCTCCTCTCCCTAAAAAGCCAGCCTATTTCGAGAGTAAATTAAAGACATGTATCATGCCCGAAAGTTTGAGTGTACAAGAGATTCTGTAATTGAACTGCTTTTGCCCCCCCCCCCCCTAAAAAAGGGTTGGAAATAATAATGTGAAATAATAAAAGAAATCTAAGTCGGATTGGAGTAAGCTTATATCTATATGAGGTTCTGGCCTTTGCTTCGGATTGCCTGGCATTTAGTCAACGGACAACGAATGTCAATTTGCAGCCAAATAATTAAGTTTTTCTCCAAGTAAAAGCCTTTTCATGATAAAGAGTAAGATGGGAGGTATTTAGCTCATTACGAATGGTTGACATCCTGTTGCCATTCCCTTTAGTCAAAGATTAAGGGGCCACTCAGGGATATTGATGCTTTTGTTTTCGGAAAGGCCTTTTAATTAATTTTCCATCAGTAAGATAATTATCGTTAGTGTCTTTCATTAGTAAAACAATTTGTTTTTAATTATTATAGCATCAGAAGGGAATTCGCTCAGTTTTACCATATAGAGGTAATGGATGAAGTAATATAGAGGCTCCTTAGAAACAAGTTTTAAGATTGCGAATTTTCATGGAATATATGCATATAGGAACACTTTTTATATTAGAACATATTAACTACTACTGAATGAAATCTAAAAAGTTATTTTAAAGATATGAGAGTTATTTAAAACTGAAACAGAAGGAAACTTATAACTCAATATGGAAGCTATAAAATTTAAGAAATGATAATTATAATTAAAAATATGCTGTCCCAATATTGAAGACACACAGACAAGAGTATCAATATATCATAAATAAATTTGTTTTTGAAGATAGTGTCTTTATAAAGTTAGCATAGTTTTTCATACCAGAGAGGTTGTCAAACCTGAAACAAGAGAAAACTTATAAGTCAATTTAAAATGTTAGAAATGATGATTATGATAGAAATATTTTGTCTCGATTTTGAAGACACCCAGGCAATCAATAAATCAGAAACCAATTTGTTTTTGGTGAAAATATAATGTAGTGGTTTTCTTATTTAAACAAATAACAGGCCTACTTATACTGCGAAAACATTTTTATATCTAATGAAATTTTGAAATATGAAGGCGGCTTTTAAAATATGAACAAGGCATTCTATTTAATCAAAGTTCTTGAAAAAATAAACATATTTTTGTTAAACTTAAAGTGCATTAAAACCAGTTCATTCTATAGCTCATAGTTGAGGGTAATGTTTAGTTTTAGGAGTAGAAATAGAATTTTTCTTTCTAGTAAATACAGTAATGATGACCGATTAATGACACGCTGTTGGATTGCTCCAGTTGACTTGCTCCAGTGCTACTAATTTATTGGAAGCCATCAGCGAAGTAACGATGGCTGACCGACAGTGAACTATTGAGGGATAAATAGCACCGGGCCATCTCAAATTAACTGCAGGCGACTGTTAGATAAGCAGTTGCTGTCCTCTGCGCATGTGTGATATAGATACCTGGTGTCAAGCGAAGGACTCCCTGATTTTAAAATTAAATCATTCAAAAACAAAGATCGATGTGAGAATGAAATAAAAAGTATGGGTATTTTGAAAGTTGTAGAAATCTGAAACAGAAGTTTCAACATTAGTTATAAATATTGCCAACAGATGGCGCTGTGGTTGCAAAATTATAAAAAAAAATATGATATAAATGTGTTCTCTGCAATCAGTCGTCTCAATCACTCGAACTTTATTTCGCTTTTAAACAGTGGAACTGTCCGAAGACTGATTGCTCTGAGCTTCAAAGCACTATTTTCACAGGAACTACAGTGTACAACGCCACCTGTTGGCAAAATTTGTAACTAATTATGAAAATTTAGTATAAGATTTTTAATGATTTCAAAATAACTCTACTTTTTGTTTCATTCTTCTACCGATGTTTGTTTCTGAGTTATTTAATTTTAAAATCAGGAAGTACTTCACTGTACATCCTGTATGTTACACTCTGTGTATGATACGCATAGTACAAGCGCACAGTCTACACCCTATATATTAGTACACAATATACTATATATAGTACACAAGTACTACATTTGTTAATAATATTTATGAGGCATTATTATATAACATATATCCGAAACAGAAATATAAGTGCTGATTTCTTTCTTTTCTAATTTTTCTCTCACCCAGTAACAGCTTTTACAGAAACTGATATTACAATAAAATACATTTTAAAAGGCATGCCCACTACATTTTTACAATGTGAAAATGGAAAAACATAACATAACTTTATTTCAAGTTCCAACACTGCTAAAATATGTTTTATTCTCTCTTCCTAAGCATACAAACATAAAATCATTTCGTTTTGAAAACATTGAGATTCCATTTTTGCGTGGCATACTCGTTCTGCTTTCGTACTTTTTTCACGCCTTCTCCTTCATTTCAATCAAGTAAAAACGTCTTCCAACAAGTATTTGATTCCTTCCAAACACTTTTAAGAAAATTTGGTCACGCAAAAGTTACGTGTAATGTAATTCCCCACATTCAACGGATAAAAATACTGCACTTTATGATTTATTCTTGTGTTTTATAATATGTAATCTTAAAGTATGCTTTCTTTCTCATGTGTATCAGACAGTGGTCAAATATACCATTTCACCTCAATTTTTTCATTATCCAACCGAAGGTAAAGAAAAAAAGGTATTTCCATTTTATAATCCAATCACTATCGATACTCCTGATATGCATAAAAGATCCAACTTCCACAACTGGTATATGTAATTTTTTAACTTCAGATGCAAGGGAGACCTATGTACCTAGGGACGCCTTTTTTTAATGCACCACTGAGCCGTTTAAAAATGTGAAACTGATATGCATGCATAGTTATAGTAATTGCTCCCTTTGGGATTAATATCAACACTTAAAATATTAGATTCTGTCAAATAGAAGGTTTTTAAAGAAATTTCACAAATGGGGGGCCCTAGGTACAATACCTCGTTGAACAATTGGGTGTTGCACTTACCCAAGTGAGTAAAAAACTTATAACTTAACATTATTCAATAAAAGTGGGGTGGTCCTAGGTACTCCCCTACTGTTAAGAATTTGCTCTAAAAAGACTGATCACAATCATTTTCTGATAATGTTTACAAAAAAGCAGGTTTAAGGCAAAATAAAATTGAACCGACATATTCGAAATATTCTTTCAGCAAATATAGGGTTTGAAATGGTAAAATCTTTCTTGTTAATTTAATTAATTCATAATCAATTTCTAATACCATATAATCATGAGATTGCAATTGATAAAGACAATATTACAAAATTCTTAAATTGTGACTTTTCTTTATTTTTAATCATCTATACCTTAAGTGAAAATTGTTAATTTTCAAATATTAATAATTTTCCTATTTTGTTAACACTTTTTGTATCCGATATTAAAGTCTGTAAGCTTTATGTATTACCTTGTGGTACTGGAAGAAAATTTGGAATTGTAATAATATATGTTTATTTACTCTTTAATAAAACTTTAACAATTTGAAATGGAAGCAATTAATTATGTAAATTATAATAATTATGCAACAAAAGCATTCATGTTTATGAACAAACTAAAAAAAAGTTTAATTTTATATTTTTTTAACGAAATATATGTGATATAAATTTATTTTATAAATTTTATATTCATAAATTTTATAACTTATGTTTTAAAAAAGTAAATATGAAACACATAGAAATATTAACATAATTGTGAAAAAGTTGTCTTTGACAACCACTTTAAGAACATCCATAATTTTTTTATAAATAAATTAGTTGAAAAAATTAATCTCAATTTATCACTAAAATGTACTACAAAAAATGCACGGCTAGTGTTAGTTGTAAATGCAATAAAACATTAATAGATTTTCTATGCAACTATACTAAACTCCAACTTAACTTGACACCATTAGACGATAGATCTTCACCGTGCTCATAGGCAATTAATCCATTTTAGCCGAGTGCAGTCATAATTCTCGCCAAACCTTATAGCCTTTTGTTTTTTATACTAAACTTCAACTTAAGTTGACATCACTAGACGGTAGATCGTCACAGTGCTCATAGGCATTTAATCCATTTTGGCGACGTGAAAGCATAATGTTCGCCAAACCACAACCCTGTAGAGAACAAAAGGCTATAAGATTTGGCGAGAATTATGCCTTCACTCCCCTAAAATGGATTAATTGCCTATGAGCATGGTGAAGATCTATCGTCTAGTGATGTCAAGTTAAGTTGGAGTTTAGTATACAGGGTTGTGGTTTGGCGAGAATTATGCTTTCACGTCGCCAAAATGGATTAAATACCTATGAGCACTGTGATGATCTACCGTCTAGTGATGTCAAGTTAAGTTGAAGTTTAGTATAATTATTATACATCATTATATCGCCAGCAATGTTTCTTTAATAAAATCATTCTTCAAATTTATCATTTTCGTTTGGTTCGGTATGATGGTTGAGATTAAGCATTCGACTTCTTCATTTAGTATTTTTTATTTTAATCATTTCTTTGGTTTGAAATTTAGAAAAAAAAAAGTCTTAGTGGATATTTTCTTTCTATTAAATTCCCTAAGCTAAAGTAATCTAAGAATTCATCCATTAAAGATATCATTGAAAGTTTTCTAGACAGTGGTTCTATTTTGTGTGTCATTTTTCAACAGCTTAAGGTAGAGACCGTACATGCAATCTTTTTATAAACGTTTTGGACTTAGCTGTGTTTACTTTGCTGCTAACATATTTTTCCAATGTGGTGTGCTGAGAATGAAACAATTTACAAAGTGCTAGGAAGATGATTGTGGCCTTAAATTAAGCAAGAGATGAAAAAATTAATATTTGATACAGCATGCTGAAGGTGAGTTGATCTTATGTTTTGCTTAAAATAACGATTGCGTTTTTTATGATAAAACGCGATAATGGAGATTGAAATATTTTACTGGGAATTCAACAGTAAAAACTGTAAATATTCCCCCAGATAATAAGATTTGGATATTTTTTTATTAGAAGGCAATACTAGAATCGGTGTTTATGATAAAAGGCTGGATTTTGGATTTGATGCTTTATGTCTTTCCAACTTCAATAGAAATCTGAACGGCAATATTTTAAACAATATTTTTTATTCTCAGTTTAATAAGATCAAGGATAATTGTAATAATGATGAGGATTTTAATAAAGTTTGCCACATTTCCAATTGTAGTTTAATTAAAAATAATTGTCCTAATTACTTTTGTGGATTTATTATTTCATGATTTTGTACTGATTAGGGCGATATTAAAGTTTTACAGAGTAGCCCCAGTACATGAAGAATTTTATTTCTTTTTTTTAATTTTCTATTTTTTTATTCTTTCGAAACTTCAATTTTTACTTTTGGTAAATAGATGGCGCCTTTAAATTGTAATTTTTGGAGTACGTGATTATTTTTCCGTGGGATTGCTTTTTCTGCGGAACTGTTTTCGGAGGTGTTGTTTCAAACTGTAAAAGATTAACTACTGTATTTTCGGGTATTATTCAAAGGGGTAAGTTCTCGAGATTATTTTGTATTTTATTGCATTATATACTTCTTTTACGGTATTTCTTTGATTTCTCGTCATTCTGGTGTGGAGACGTTGGGTTTCTAGAGTTACATTTTGTGGCTTTTTGGCCATACTCTTTCAAAAACACCTCCTGGGGGTTTCCGGCTGGTTGAACCCTCTGATGAGAAGCTAGTCGAGGCCTCCAATTCAATATTTAATACTTTACTTCGTGTATGTTCAGATAACAAGTATGTTATATCCACTGTGGTGCTTTGACTAGATCGTGTAGTTTTATCTTTATTTAGAAAAACTTGCATACTCGCATATGATTAATAATAGCTTGAAAATAATTAAATTCGTTTTAGCCATTTCATGTTACATTGTAGCTAATGCGTGGTTAATTTTATTTATCAAATCCACTAAAATACAAGTTGTATTATTTACATTTTATTATTCTTATCGCAAAATGTGTTAAATTGCCTTTTCACATTGCGTGTAGTTCGTATATCACTTTCATATAATATAATGTACTTTTACAACGGGAAATTACTAAAATTATAACATGCGGTAAAAAGCATTTTTTCAGTATCAGGAAAAGTATTTTACTTATTATTAGTGATCACGTAAGAATTATTTTCTTAGGAATTGTGTTTGATATTCGGACTAAAACAAATTAATTGCTATATACGGGACGTATCAAAATGATTATGTAGATTACAAATGATTAATATATGCAAAAATAAGATTTACACACATGTTACGTTGGAGAGATGGGGTAATAAGGTTCGCAAATTTTCCATCTTCAAAGTAGTTGAATCAGATATTTACGAAATTACTATCTTATTCAACTGCTTCATCTCTAGATACGATATAATGTTCTGTCATTTGCTCAGGACTTATGTATAGCGCATGCGTGGACTCGAGGCCAAAGAAGGCTTAATAATCACCATTAAGAAGGCTTAGTAATCACGATATTAGCAACTCTCATCAATACTAGTTAGCAACTGTTTGGTAATGAAGCCCAACAAGCATTACATGGGGGTAACCAAATTGGTTTCATTTGCTTTCACAGCGGACATCGCATCAGAAAATACAGAGATCCAGTGGCTCAATCAAAAATATAAATATGTTACTTATATCACTTTCAATCACCCATATGTTTACATAGAGTAATGAAAGCAAAGCATTCGGTATTTTTTTGTGTGTGTTTTTTTTTTTTTTTGCATTTCTTCACGTTTTAGAACACCTTGATTTAAACTAGAAGTATGGACCATCGCGAAACCTTCAATTGCACTACAATACTGACATAGATTCGTGTCATTTACCTATTTCATATTTTCATCAACGATTTATGCGTTCAATGCATCAAAGATTCATTCAAGAATTATCATGCGATAATTCTTGCATAAGGTCTTAAAAAAAAAAAAAAAAAAAAAAAAAAAACTTTATTTAAAGGACGATTTTGGCGATATACTTTTCAATAATTCTTATATAATCCTTTCTTGTAATTGAAAATGAGGAGAAAAGAAAAGAAAAAAAAAAAAACGATCGTTGATGAGGTATGCTCAAAGAAAGAGAACTCTGTGTTAATACATTCGTTTTTAAACTTTTTACGCCATTAAAGCATTTTTACGGAAATCCGTTTTTTAGCAATTATTGAAAAACATGATTTTTTCAATGACAGCTACCTTATGTGCAAGTGCGATTTTGACGAAAACCTTAATGGTAGGTCCCTATGCCCTCACCAACCCTCACACCAAATTTAAACATCGTAGGTCAATTTGTTCAGGAGTTATGCTGATCACGTACACACATACACACAGACAGACATTTTTTCTAGATCACTTTTTTGAAATCAGGATGTTCCAAAACTTGGTGTAATGCAAAAAATCTTTTTTTTTCTTCTTACCGAATACTATACTTTCATTACCCTGTGTATACATATGGGTAATTGAAAGTATAAAGTTGTTTTAAAAAAAAACCGTCTGTGTATGTACGTGGTCAGCATAACTCCCGAACAAATTGACCTACATTATTCAAGTTTGTTTTGCTGGTTATTGGTGGCCATGGGACCTACCATGAAAATTTTCATCAAAATTGCGCATGCGCTTTAGACAGTTGCCATTAATAAAATTCTTCATGTTTTTCAGTAATTGCTTACAAACGGCTCTAACGAATTTGATTAAAAACAATCTATGCTAATGCCTCTTAAAGAGAGCTAATTGTCCACACCTTCAAAATTCCAGTAAAAATGCGATAAAAGCGTAAAAGGTGAAAACTAGTGCCCTTAACACATAGTTCTCTGCCCTTAAGCATTGCCCAACAACAACTTGTCTGTTTTACGCACAAGAAAGTACAATGTACTGTCTATCGAATGAGATCGCCAATTTCGCCAACTTGGCGGTTTTTTTTATGTCCATGTAAAAATTATTGCCATAAATATCATCATACTGGCCATTTTTATTTAGATGAGTGAAAATATGAAACGTTAAGTAACACTATAAATTTTAATGCAGTTACCAATATTATAGTGCAATTGAAAGTTTTTTCGATGTTCCTACACCTCTAATTTTTGTATTCAGTCATTATCAAGTTATACTAAAACTAGCAACAAGTGTTCGTATAACAATACTACCATCACAAGGAAACTCAAAACTTCCTTTTGAAAATATAGACTAAGCTGAAACAAACTTCTAAAACAAAACTATTTCGCTCGCAATAAATATTTCGAGAGCGCACTATAAGACCACAGCAAGATAGGAGCACGAGTTATTATTCTTGAAGTGACAGAATCACTGTCACACGACACTTGCCACGTGACAGACGACCCGGGGTGAAAGCCAAGGGAGGGGGACGCACAAGAATGGACTTCCATTAATCCCCCTTCCCACCGCAACCCCTGCGTCACGTGACTATTTTATAATTAGTCTCACGTGCCTTCCTGCCCCCCCCCCCCCCCCTCCCCCTATGAAAGCAGTGCAAAAGATAAGGTGGGCATAAAGGTCAAGGGAACTATTTGATGTCTCTTTTCAGAGAGTGTGGATTGTAGAGGAGTTAAACGGCCCCTAGGGGTTGGGAGGGGGATTCATACGGGGAGAGGGGGGAGGGTTATGATGTGACATACCTTTCCTCTCTGTTCTCTCTCGTTATGACTGCGTATTAGCTTTGATGTCTAGCCTAGTCTGATTGGAAGGATGCTTCTTCTGGAAGAGTGATGAATTGGCAATATTTTCTCCAATTTGCATGAAAGTTGTGTGAGTGTTTTGTAGAGGTCGGAAATATCGATCAAAATAAATATCGATACTATATCGTTGCACAGAAACAAATATCGATAAAATATCGATATATGGATACATGATTTTTTGTTAATTTTTTTTCCAGAGTTTGTTGGGGCAAATTTCTACTTTTCATGAATTCATGACTAAATTGCTTTAATAAATAAATTTTAAAAATTGTTTTGATAAATAAACTATAAAAGTTGTTTTAATAAATAAATTATAAAAATTGTTTTGATAAATAAATTATAAAAATTGCTTTAATAAATAAATTATAAAAATTGTTTTAATAAATAAATTATATTATCAATCAGAATAAATAAAATACATTTGGATGTCAATGCATAAATTCACATTTATTTTTAAGGAAGAAATTTTGAAATGTAGTTTATCGCATATTTTGCTGATAGAGATGTTTTTAATATTTAAAATTAGATGCAAATTTCAGCACACGCTTGCAACAGAAACGGCCCTATGTTAATGAATACTAATTAATGATCTTATCTTTCTATTACATCATGTTTTCCTTTTTGTTAGTGTGCCATTTTAAATGTCTCACACCCAAGTCCAAACCTTAGTTTTGAAGTTTTTGAAAAGGGAACAAAGAAAATCGAAAAAACCCAAAAAAAACCATTAACACATGAAACTACAAAACGATCATCAAAAAACTAAAAATGTTTGAAAATATCGATATATCGGTGACTTGTATCGATATTTTTACTATCGATATTTAAAAAAAAATATCGATAAAAATATCGTCGTATCGATATATCGCCAACCCATAGTGTTTTGATGTTGCAGAGTCTTGTGTTTAAACTGCCTGGCATTTTTTTTTTATGTGAATGAGATTTAATGTGCCATCTGGTGTAATTGGATGGACATTTTCAGGGCAAGTGTGGCGGATTGACACTTTTTATTTCTTGAAGGAGTGAGGGAGGATTGTTGAGTTTTTTGATCCGCTGTTTACATTACGAATGTCTGGCACGTTGTGGCTGAATATTAGCTTTGTTGTAACGGCCAGGGTAATTGGAGCTTTCACTGCAAGCGTGGTGGATTTTTCTGGAATGGGCATGCAAGTTATTTGAATGTTTTAGTCATGAATTCAAAATGTCTGGCAGATTTTTTTTCATGGGAATGAGCCTTTCAGGTGTCACCTAGTGTAATTGGATTGACACTTTCAGTGCAAGTGTGGTGGATTGACACTTTTATTTCTTGCAGGAGTGGAGACTGTTGAACTTTTTGAAGCTCTATTTTAAGAATGTTTGGCACGTTAGGTGGGAATATTACCTTCGATGTAACATTCATTATAATTAGTGCTTTTACTGCAAGCGTGGTGGATTTTTCTCTAATGGGCATGTAAGTTAATTGAGTGTTTTGATATAATTAATGTTTTTATTAAGAAATGTTGGCAGGATTTGACTGAGAGTTAGCTGTGATTTCTTACCCAGCCTAATTGGTGGAGTGCTTTCTCAATAATTGTGGTAAAGTGGCACATTTTTTCCAGGGAAAGTTCTTTGTGTGTTTTGATGAACAGTTTGTATTAGGAATGTATGATTTACTTTTTATGTAAATGATCTTTGATATTTAATTCATTTTAACTGATTAGTCACTTCTTTTGAACTTGTGGTGAGTTAGTTGTATTACTGAAAGATCATGGAAGCGTTCTTAAATAATTTTGATTATGGCTTACATTAAATTATTTAGTTTTAAATATTGGGAGAAATATCTGAGAAATCTGGTGGATAAGCATTTTTGACTAAAATGAACATAGAAGTGGGAAAGTTTAGAGGAAATGTCACGGAGTGGTAATGACTGCGAATTCATTGATAAACACTTTATTATATATATTCATGGAATCATACGTTTTTTCTTCATAAGAATATATGTGCTTGCCTATACTTTTTAGTTTATATACGAGAGTGAATACTTTCCATAATAAAATAATTTAGGTATTTCCATTAAAATTTTAGTTTTTTTTAATAAATATAAATGTTGTGTCCAAATTAAATGGAACTACTATGTCTTTATTATTTAAGTTATTAATTTATATGATTTTGCATACTTTTGCTCTTAAGTTAGGCATTAAAGTGCATATGTACATAAATTATTATTATTATTATTTACATTTTATCATTTCGCTCGATATGTCGCGCAAAATTGCTTGTCTCACGGCAAGCGCGATGTATCGAGGGACTATTGTAGTTACTTTCCTTTCCAATTATCTTTTTATTACTATTGCTTTACTTGATGTGAAAATTCATATGTTTTAAAGAAGTATTTTGGCTGAAAATGAGGCCAAAGAAATTAAGCATTAAGTTCTATAGAGCAAGGAGAAGCTGTCATTCTCTCTTGAAGAAAAGCACTTTGAGAAAAGTGATGATATTTCTTTTACGATTAGAATTTTGTCACTGCAAACCCAAAATACTTTCAAACATCGCAATTCCTTCATATGACATGTGTCTTTCAAACAAAATGACAATCCTATAATATCCAGAAAACACGTATATATCCTCCTAGATACATTTCTACAACCAAAAACTATTTCAATCTCAACCAAAAAGAAGAAAGAAAAAAAAAAAAAAAATCCGACCAAATTCATCTACGCAACAAGTTTGTCATTTTCAATTTCTACAAAAAAAAAAACTAACTTCGGTACCATCGGTTATTATCAAAGCGGCCCATAATGAGGAGGGTCACAGCAGAGAAGAGCAATCAAAACGGAAACAAAAACCCGAGTTCGCCAAGCATCGGAATCCAATGATGAGAATCGAGTTCTCATAATCGACGGATGCCCAATCGACCGCATCCAGAATAATTCCTCAATTACGAATCGATCTCGACAACCATCCTAGCTCTTCCTCTAAGTGTGTACCGGCACAACCGGAAATATCCTACCCCCCTTAACAAAACTCCTATAATCCGTAGACGAAGAAGGATACGTTACCGACCGTTATTTCCACCACTTCCCTCTTGAATTCCAAGGCTAGCGAAATGAAATGCAAGATGCCTCGTAGTTTTCTCCTCCCCCTGGGTTTACAGCACTTGAAAATCATTTTTAACTGAAGACTGAAACCGGATTTACACTCTACTACTGGGGGTTCCAATTTAGATTGCCAGCTTTGTGACGTCAGCTAGACGACCGTTGCGTCGTCCGTCGGTGACCACGGCAGAGCGTACGTGATTGGATGATGGGAGTCGCCGGTGCTAGTAAATAGAAAATGGTTAACTAGAACCAGTAGCCAGGTTACGTTATATAACATCACATATTGGTGATTTAAACTGGAACCCCTAACTAACCTAAACTGGAGTCCAGTTAAAATACTAATTTACACGTTTCAGTAAGTGCACCAGTAGAGATCATCATTCCCTAAACGCCAGCTACTAGCAAGTGCTCAACTTCATGCGACTCACTGTAGAAGCTACTTGCCACTGATTGGCGTCTCCAATAGATCAAACATTTTATATTTAATGGCGTGTAAAATCTCACGTTCTTTGTGTGTCAGTAACCACTGATTGGTGGAGAGGTACTGAAACCATTTTTAATTGAAGAGTAAATGTTATATTGCACGTTCCAGTTAGCACGTCAGTAAATATCACCATCCTATAAGTGCTGGATACTAGCATGGTTCTCAACTTCTTGCTACTCACTGTAGAAGTTACTGGCCACTGATTGGCATCTTCAATAGATCAAACTTTTTATATTTACTGGCGTGTCAACTCTTACTATCCTTGTGTGCCAGTAACCACTGATTAAAGGAGTAGAACTGAAACCATTTTTAACTGAAGACTAAATGTTATATCATACGTTCCATTTAGTGCACCAGTAGATATCACCATCCCCTAAATGCCATCTACTAGCACGATGCTCAATTCCAAGCTACTCACTAGAGAATGTATTTGCCACTGATGCATAGTTGGCTTCTCCAATAGATCAAACGTTTTATATTTCATGGCGTGCCAGCTCTCACCATACATGAGTTTCAGTAACCACTGACATGTGGAGTAGTACTAGTTTAAGAGCTGGATAGTTTCAGCTGATGGCACTGTCTAAAAGGAAAGCTGGACTTTTAACCACCGCTTGGCAGTGGCCTTCTATTTGGCATGTCAGCCATTGGTAACGAGCAAATAAATATTAACCTTAGAAAAAACTCATAATCAGTGTGGCATATGCAAACATCGTTTATAAAGGTAGTTCGAAGGAAATTTGTATCTATTTGGAATATCAGTATTTGGCGTCTCCAGTAGATAAAACAATTTCTATTATCTGAGGTGTTAATTTTAATCACTCGTAATTTCAGTGACCATATACTAGTAGGTTTCATATCTGAATAATTTCAGCTGCTGACATTATGTAAAAGAGCTGTTTTTTTCTACCAACGCATGATAGTAACCATTTGCTTGATAATGACCAATCCTACTTACCTGCAGGCCTGTCAGTCAATAGCAACATGCAAATCGTCGTTAATTTAGATAAAACTAGTGAGGAGTGTGGTTTATTCTAACTCCGTAATTGATGATGGTTCGAATGAAAAACGGTACCAAAATAAAATAAGAGAGTTGTAAGTTTTGTGTGCAGATTTTTGCTTTGATAATTCCCCATATACCACTAAATTAACTCCTTTTATATAATTTAAGGTGCTTGCGGATTAGAAATCATGAAATATAGAGCATCCTCAAGTACGTGAGTACCAACAGAAAATAATAGTCACTGCTGTTCAATGAACAATCTTTGTTCAATGAACAGACTATATTCATATTTAAAATTAAATTTTATGTAAAATAATTTCTAAAATACAGTCAACTCGCGATAACTTGAAGTTTAAGGGACTGGCCAAATTCTTCGAGTTATCTGAAGTTCAAGTTATCGGAAATAATTTTCTATTCAAGGCCTATAAAACTTCGAGATAAACGAATATTTGACTTATGAGACTTCGAGCTATCGCGAGTTGACTGTAATAAATTAGATTGACAAATGGAAAATATACCCAAAGTTTTTTCTTGAGATATACCCTATTGTAACTTCTGGTATTCATTTCACAATTTTTTAGTATAAGGAGAAATTGGTCTTTGTAAGGCAAAACAGTAGATTGAATCCTTTATTACAAGGATAAAATAATTGATTATTCATATAACACCACTGAAAGACATAATGTGATCTATCTTTGATGATTTAATTACGATGTAACTGCTAAATTCATGCCCAAAATTACTTGGTAAAATACATGTTTGTGAAAAGCAAACAATAAACACTCTGGAAACCTTCATTTTCTCAGTGGAGCAATTTTCAGACTCTTCCAAACTTTTCTAAGTTTGTCATCAGGTATACCTATGTTTTCCATTGTGAAATATTATTTTAAACTAAAATACAGTAATACGGACTGAAATACTGAAAAAACAGAATTGTTTCTCACTTAGAGAGGTATGGACAACCGATACAAGTTGTATATAATGTATGATTTTAGAAGATCTGTGTAAAATATACTTAATTATTTTAATCTACTAGCATGGTTGTTTTATTTTCTCTATGGAAAATTTTACAGAGACATTATATGCATTGATTTATTAGTCAACCACAGCCATATACGTAGCAGACCAGTGTCTGGAGATGAGCTATGAGACGTTTTCTCCTCTAATCAACTAGCCTTAGGTTTGGCAAAGGAGATTGAAGAAAAATTGAAATAAAAATCGATTCCAGAGGATCAAGTAAATTGCATCGAATAACATGCCCGGAGAGATTGAAAAGTAACTGCGATTTTCAGGATTTGTTTGTTTTGTTGCTGCCACCCCCCCCCCCCTACGTATATCTTGTTATTCGAAGGTGGGGGGTGCATTAAACCGATATTGGTGGGATTGAGGCATCGCGATATAAATGGATAGGTTATTTTTATCCGATTTTTTTTATTTTATTTTATTTCCGTGTTTTTGGAAGGTAACCCTCGCGTAGTTGGTTGGTGAGCTTCATTCAATTTCAGCTGCGTGTATTTTGGATGATCATCAGTTTCTCTTTTACCTGACAGTATTAATCCGAGATTATACTGCGATGCGCAGTATAGAGTAACTGTGACTGTTAGGGAATACCGTCACATTGATATTTTATAAATTTAATAATGATGCTATTTTAGTGTAATTATTTTAAAATAAAGTTATAGGAAAAATTACTTGCTTATGAACCTTGTATTTTTCTATTACATGACGGCATTAGTTAAAAAGGGAGTCGGAGTTTAAGAACGTCAAAATATCCATTTTTGAATTTGAAAAAAAAAAAAAAAAATTCAAATAATTTTGAATCCGACTGTGTAAAAAGTTTTTATCTCTCTAAATTAGAAGTATTTTTTTTTTTTAAAAGTGTTGTGTATCAATATGTATTATCGTTTTCAACTTTAACAGCCCATATATCCAAACGCAATTTAGAGACATAAGGAATATTTTCTTAAAAAGCGTTTACAGATAAATGCCTAAAATTTGTAACATGTATTCTTACTAATATATTACACAATTTGAGTGTAGTATTTTTTGATATTTTCAAAATTAAAGATTTTATAGAGTTTTATTTCTACCAAAAATGAAATTTTTTTTAAATGTCAGACCTTTTAACGAGAAACTAAATAAAATATTTAAAAATGCTACTCCAAATTGTGTAATATACTAGTAAGAATATATGTTGAAAATTTTAACCATTTATCTTTAATAGTTTTTTTTGTAAATGTTCCTTAAGTCTCCAAAATTGCGTTTAGAGATAAAGGCCGTTAAAGTTGAAAACGGTATAAAAAATTATAGAAAAATATAATTTTTTTTTTTCAAAATTTATAAAATTACTTCTAATTTAGCGAGATTAATACTTTTTGCACCGTCAGATTCAAAATTGTTTACATAGTTATTTTTACATGATTAATCTCAAAATTGATTTTTTGACGTTCTTAAACTCCAACTCCCCTTAAAGATATATGTTTGCTGACTTACCCTCAATAGGTAAAAACATGATATTTACGAATTTCTATTGTACCCAACATTAATGATCATGTATAATATATTTTAGGTTGCATAGTTTGTCTGTAACAAATCGGATCTTATACTTTAATGTGTAGTGCTGAAATGAAATATTCTCTGATATTTATAGCAATTATCAAATAAAAATATTATAAAATCAAACCAAATATAAAATATATTAGACTAGAAAAATAATGATACTAGATTGTTTCAAATTTCTGTATATAAATTTTCTTTTAACCCACTGACTGTCATGGGAATGGGCGAAATTCCCCAGTTGTTTTCCCTGCAATAATTTTTAAATTATATTTCTAATTCAAATACATAATTTTTTTTTTATTATTTTTTATTCATTTTGTTTTAGATAGGTTATAGACTATCATCCTAATAAAAATATCTAAAATATATCTTATTTTAAATTTTATTTATAAACTTAAAAATGTTGTATATTTCTGGAAAAACTGGGGATCCTAAGACGTATATACAGGGTGTTCGGAAACCACCGCACTTCATATATATTTTCATAATTATGAGCAAAAATGAATAATATTTGTAATTTGAACTAGGGTCCGCAAATCAATATTTATTGAGATATTCGCAATCAAAGTTTTATCAATTCGAACCAATTAAATCCTTTCAATCCAATTCTGAAACTCATTTTATTCGTCCGTTTATCTTTAGAGGTTACCAAAATTTTAATCGTTTGCTGATTGGAAAAAAAATATTTAAGTGGGCGTGGTGGACCAAAGCGCAAGAAAAATTAAAGTTTTAAGTTTACTTTTTTTTTCTCTTTATCACCTTTTGGCTAACAGTTGATTTGAAAATATTTACATTTTTTAATGCTTGAATTTGAAGTGAGCATATGATTTGGAAACCCTAACTTTTCAAAAGAAATAATTTATATTTGGAAATTTAGTTGCAATAAATAGCAGATAATTTGGAATTTTATTGTTCTTGTTTAATTAATAATCTTCGTTCGTACTATAAGAAACATTTTTTTATAAAATAATAAACAATTATCATAAATACATGCAGAGACTTATCTTACAATAATTAAATAAGTTGTTAAAAGGCAGAATGTTTGGGCAACATGGAAAAGGTCCCGCGATCGAACCTTGCCGACTCTTTTCAGTCATTCTTTAAAATGAGTATACACGACAGTGATCGTAACAGATAGTGTTGTGTGAATTGTTTAGCTATATTAGGGAGTTATCTCAATTTTTTAACTCTACAGACTGAAAAAACTATTACAGTTTCCATTGAAAGACCTCCCGGAAGGCACGACCCTCACACAGGTATCGATTTAATGACATTTCGGTGCAGTATGACTCCATATAGCTATTACGCCTTAAAATATATGATCAATGCTGAAAGAAGATACCGGTAGGGGGCGCTGCAATCATTTCTGAAAGTACTTAATTGTATAAATTGTATTTGATTTTTTTTAGCAACAGGGCTAGACTTCATTAAGACAGTGTAACATTGAACAACTCAGAGATATCAAAATTTAATGAAAATGCCTTCCTGGAGGTCTTTCAAGGGGGAAGTTGCACTCATTTTCGTCTTGAATGGGAAGAAATATAGAAAAATTCCATCACACTTCAAATTAATCAGAACGAAATCGTAACAAAATTCAGATAATAAAATAAACTACAAATTTCAATTTGTTACAGTTAGAGGGCGCTATATTCGCTTCGAGAAAGTTTTGAACTGAATTCGTTGTATGTGGGTTTTTTTAGCAACAGATACAAGAGGACTATACTGTATTGAATGATCAAACATAGGCAAATCATTATTGGATTATCCATACTATAAGGTGGAACGCCTTCCGGGAGGTCTTTCAAACGGAAACTGAAACACATTTTCTTCTTGAATGGAAGGAAATACGGAAAACTCCCATTAAATTGCACATAAGTTCGAACGCGATCGTAATAAAATTCAGGTAATCAAATAAACCAACAAGTTAAATTTACTACTGTTAGGGGTCGCCATGGAAAAGTATTAGTTGGTTTTATATTATGTCTTAGCAACAGCTACAAAACAAGAGGACTATACTGCACGGAAACATCGTAAAATATTGGCAGTTCATTTTTAGGTCATCCATATGTAAGGAGGACTGCCTTCCGTGAGGTCTTTTAAAGGGAAACTAATTTTTTTTTTTTTTTTTTTTTTTTGACTTCTTGAATTTCAATGGTCTTGTTTTGGTTAATGTGTTTTTTGACGGGGGTGGTTCTCTATTTCCTTCCATACAAGACAAAATGCGTTTTAGTTTCCTCTTTAAAGATCTCGCGAAAGGCTTTTCCTCCTTATCACTAGCACTACGTTCCTTAGCTTAGTTATAGTCTATATCTTGCTGTAACTATATCCTGGCGCAATTTAATCTTTATCTATAGCCATAAAATATCGAATCAAATCTAATAAAAAATGTAATACAATCTGTTGCCGCTCTGGCCTCGCATGTCAAAGATGCTGGTTTCGAATCCTGAGTTAAGCATCGATGTTCGTCGTGGATCAGAATCTACTCTAAACTATGCGTCCCCGCTTCATTAGTTTAGTTATTGTAATATGCAGTATCCCTGTGAAATACCTCCCAGAAGGCTTTTCCTCCTTATCACTTGGACTACGTTCATTTATCTGTATATTGTTGAAACTATATCCTGGCGTAATTTAATCTTTATCTATAGTCATAAAATGTCGAATCAAATCTAATAAAATACTAATACAATCTGTTGCCACTGCCTCGCATGTCAAAGCTGCTGGGTTCGAATCCTGGGTTAATTATCGATGTTCGTTGGGGTTTGGAATCCACGCTTAGCTATAGGTCCCGGCCTGATTAGCCGTGTTATATGTGCAATAAATTAGGTCGTTGAACGTAAAAACCAACCAACTTATCATGGTTTTAGCAATGTGTTATACAATCGTTATAAACGTTTGGTAGAGAGATAAGGGGATTGAACGGTATATTAATACCCTTTATAAAATGATTTAAAAAAAAAGAAAAAGTAACCCATCAAAAATGTTTTTACTATATAAATCTTTGTATGCAACTTTTATGTGCAATTGCAACTTGTCGGAGGGATTTTGAGCCCAAGAAAGTTTCTATAGTATTTGAGCACTTAGAACATAACTAGGGGTCGTTCAAATATTACATAAGCATGTTTTTGGTAATTTTTGACCCCCTTCCCCCCCCCCCCCTTGTCAGAAAAAATAAGCAAATCGCATACCCCCCCCCCCTCTATAATTACGTAAGCATACGGTAACCCCCACCCCCTGCTCCTGATTTTTTTTTTGTAACGTTAATAATCTAAAAAAAAGTTAGGATTCAATGCAAATAATGAACTTTAACTCGCCTTAAGAGTTAAAAAAAATATATATATTTTTAATTTTTTTTAAATCTTAAGTTTATCACAATTTTAATGGCACATAAATGTAATTTTCATAATCAATTAAGTCTATCTAGTCAGATGTTATCCAGGGTTGCTCTAGCCAGTTTTTAATGTCTGAAATTATAGGGTTTCTGGCATCTGATGTTATTGCTTCATCACTTGTTTCGCACATTGAATCTGGGCAAACTTCCTCTTCGCTTATCCACTCCGTATCTTCCATGCCTTCTACATAATTGATGACGCACATCAGTTCATTTGCTCGACGAGCAGCAATTCTCATAGACCGAACTAGGCAGGCTCTCTGGCTATTTTCGCCATGAACAATTTTCTTATGACGAATTGTCGATTTTAGTGAAGCGTAGTACAAACCACATTTCCCTACAAGTCCTTGCAGACCCCTCCCCCCCTAGGTGCTTACGTAATACTTGAACGGCCCCCTATCGCTTGTGTGACATTGACTAATATCCCTCCCCCCACCTAAAGAAAGAAATTTAATAGAAGATTTTGTCATCGACGACGAGTCTATCTGTCGAGTTTTAGCTCGATTGGACGTCAAGTGGTATGTCAGTCCTTCGAAATAGAAATAGAAACGTGGGTAAAAGCGACCTTTTTATGACAGTCAATACGTGATAGAATCTAAGGATAGAATGCATTGTCATTGAAAACGACTATCTACCTCCCAAATTTGTGCTCAATTCGATTTTAGCCTCCGTAAATTTGCCTGGCACAAAAAAAAAAAAAAAAAAAAAAAAAAAAAAAAAAAAAAAAAAATAATAATAATAATCGAATTTAATATTCAAATTAAAAAACCCTCTTCCAAATTAAAATCTCTCAATTAGTTTGAGATTCGAATCACATAGCAATATGCAGTGATAGGTTTGGCTACAATAATTAGTTAAAATTACATTTGGCGTCAAATCAATCGCCAATGTTGATATGGGCGGGGTTTAAGGCCTTTTATAATAAAGGCGTGAGCAATTTGTATTTTATTCACTGTCATTGGTACGTTTGGGGTCGGTAGTTCGGTTTTTAACCTTGCGCTGACTAAAAAGAGTCCCAACTTTAACAATTTTTTAGACCCAAAAATTATCATTTGCGGCCCCGACAATATATTGGAAATATGCTTTATTTTTGTTATAGAATACGCTGGTACTAAGGAAGTGCGGTGGTTTCCGAACACCCTGTATACGTGCATGACCGTCAATGGGTAACACTAAAATTAAAAATAATATTTAACAAGTTGACTGCCGTGTCACCTGTAAATGGGTGACAACAAAGTTTCTGATCGGGTCGCTTCACCCGTTTTGGAGTGACGCTTATTTAACTACTTGTAAAGATATTCGTATGAATTTGAACATATATTTCACAGGAAGTAAAAAAACTATTGAATCACTATAAAAGTAATACGAAAATGGATTATTAGGAAAATTATTGTAAGCCTCGTAAAAGCTTTCTTGTTTACTGCTATTTGACCCACAAAGAAATAAGTTTTTCGTTTTTCTTTTCGACATTTCAACGAATTAGGGTAAACATTTTAAGTTATACCCCTCTTTACTCGGCAAAGATTCAAACTGATCGTGTAAAGTGGCTAGATGAGAAACAGATGCGAAGTAACGGACACAAATAAATAGATATTATGCCATGGAAACAAACGTAGTGAGAGATTATTCTTGCGTCCCTGGCCTGAAGGAAATTTCACTGTAAACTTGGCCGGCAGTCAACGTGTTAAGGAATACTAACTAAATGACTTAAATTATTTCGACTAACACAATTTAAAACTTGGAGTGTGGAACATCGCACAACTTTCAATTACACTATATTACTGATGTGGATTTGTGTCATTTATCGTTTTTATATTTTCATCATTTGCTTAGAAAAAATGGCCAGTTTGAGGATAATTCTTAAATGGGTCTTAAAAAAAAAAAAAAAAAACTTCTCCAAAATAGTGTTTTTGGCGAAATACTTTTCAAAAATTCCTATAGTATCCTTTGTTATAAGTGAAACTGAGGAAAGGAGGAAAAACGATCGTTGATGAGCTGTTTAAGCAAGGAGGACTCTGTATTGAAGGCATTCGTTGTTCAACTTTTTACACCATTAAAGCATTTTTACGGTAATTTCGGATGTGGGAATGTTTAGAACACCTTAAGAGGCATTAGCACAGAGATTTTTTATCAAAATCATTAGAGCCGTTTTTTTGCAATCATTGAAAAGCATGATTTTTTCAATGGCAGCTACCTTATGCGCATGCGAGATTTTGGTAAAAACCTTAATGGTAGGCCCTTGAACATCACCAACCTGCTCACTAAATTTGAGCATCGTGGTCAATTTGTTCGGGAGTTATGCTGACCACGTACATGCAGACATACACACAAATATACATTTTTTCCGGATCACTTTTTTGAGATCAGGATGCTCCAAAACGTATAGAAATGTTAAAAAAAAATCGAATTTTTTTTTACTGATTCCTATACTTTCATTACCCTATGGGTAATTGAAAGTAAAAAGTGGTTTAATGTCGATTGTCATTACATTGATTTTCAATTTTTTGAATGTTTCTAATCTTTAAAACATTTTCCTTATTCTGAAAGGTTTTTTAACTGAGTTAAATTTTTTAACTAAAGTTGATTTCTGACCAGTTTTGACTATTTTTGTCACGGCAGACCAGTGGATTCGTTATCTACTAACTTTTCTAATGAGTTGAACTAAATCCTATTTCCAAATGTGATATAACTTGCCAATTAATGAGCATTCTTACTTATTTGGTAACCCATCGCTCTTTAAATTTCAATTAAGGAAGTTGCAGACGACTCAGATATCTGGGAACGGTTTACTTGCATCCTTTTGTCAAGTTGGCAAAACATATTACGTCACTGATGACGTAACGGATATTGCAAATTTGGTCTTCTTTTAAAATGAGGAGAGTTCAAAAATCGTCTGCGTCCTTCCTCATTGAAAACGAAAGTGAGGTGGGTTACCAGAAGAAAAAGTGTGTTAAATTTTTGGCGAGTTATGATAGATTTGGCAATCGGATTTAGTTCAACTCATTCAAAGTGGATTTCTGACCGGTTTTGGCCATTTTTGTTCCGGCAGACCAGTGGATTCGTAATCTACTAACTTCTCTCTACATTTTATGATAAATATTCAGAATGAGTACTGAAACTTGCAGTCGCCTCTCAGTCTATTATGGAATACCTAGCGCATCGAGGAGAGAAAAGACGGAAATGTAACACTTAGTATAACAATATTATGTCAATTCCAAGTTGAGTATCAACACGAAGATTATTGGGAAATCAGTTTGTTTTCTACATTTCTTGTGAAAATACAATTTACGCTGTTGCTTCATTGTTCTACCATAAAAAAAATTATTTGTATAAAGTTCTACCATAAAATAAATTATTTGTCTAAAGTACTACCACAAAATAAATTATTTGTATTAAGTTCTACCATAAAGTATTACCTGAAGAAAATATAATCTATATAATATAATGTAAATGTAAAATTCATATCAATTTATAACCATATCACATAAATACAATCATATAAATAGTGTCAAAAAAATATCCCAAATAATTGGACATTATAACAGTTTAATTTAGACTATTTACATTGAATCAAATTGAAGGTAAAACTAAATTATTTTCTCTTATATTATTAAATTCACGATTAAATATGTGTCTATAAATTACAAAAGTTAAATACTATTAAAGTTTATTACTGAGGCATTCTTTTACAGACATAATGTACTATACAACTAATATAATATGTATTCAATTATATAGTTAATATAATGATCATATAATAATATTAAGTTGGTTGGATTAGAGATTTATGGTGCAAAAGTTACAAAACTGCTGCTTTACGCCACACAATTTTTAAGTCATCTTTTTCAAGGGAGGAATGTATTCTGTAAGGTCTTGTAAGGAGAAACCTCCCTCTACAAAACCTGATAGTCCGAGAGGCAACTGCAATTTTTGGACCTCATCGAACACCATTCTGAATTTTTTATAGAATTTGGAGAAAAGTTAGTAGATTACGAATCCAATGGTCTGCCATCGCAAAAATGACTGAAACTGATAAAAAATCGACTCGCAATGAGTTGAACTAAAATTCAATTGCCAAATATGTCATAACTTGCCAAAACGAGAACACACTTTTTCGTCTGGCAACCCACTGCATTTTGATTTTCAATGGGAAACAGCGCAAACGATTTTGATATCTGGCTCGAAGAACTTGTATCTTTTAAAAGTAAGCCAAATTGGTGACATTAGTTACGTCATCAGTGACGTAATGTTTATTGCCAACTTGGCTCACTTTTAATAGATGCAAGTAGACAGTCGCCAGATATCTGAATCATCTGCAACGTTCTTAAATGAAAATTAAAGAGTAAGGGCTACCAAATAAAATAAAAAAAATGCTCATTATTTTGCAAGTTATGGCACATTTGGCAATTGGATTTAGTTCAACTTATTAAAAGTCAATTTTTGACTAGTTTCTGCCATTTTTGCCACGGCAGACCAGTGGATTCGTAATCTACTCACTTTTCTCTAATTCTATAAAAAATTCAGAATGATATTCGATGGGGTCCAAAAATTCCATGCACCTCTAAGTATACGAAAGAAGAAAAATACATAGAAAACTCATACCACGCACAACAAAACTCCAAACACAAGTATTTAAAAATTTACTTTCCTAGGTAAATTAAATTTATTATTCTGAATAAGTTAATTGTTGTAAAATATACGAAAAGAAAAGAAAACTACTTAAACAAACCTTATTACACTATATCACTGCTTTAACAACAATAATTACCATCTTAAGTCTAATCTACGTGATATTGAATAAGGTGGTTAAACCTTATCACATTAATTAATGGTACCACGCACAATAGTATATATAGCAGATTCTGACAATTGTAGAATACATAGAATGTAGAGCATCTGAGAGAGGAGAATCATGGTTTACTCAGATTACAGAGTCCTCAGAATCCAACATAATTTACTGATATGAATGCGGATTGTATTCATCTTAGACTGTGCGCATTGTGTATATACATGAAGTTGCTGTACAGGGTTTATGGTATACATATACAATTGAGATGATTTTCCTTAATTTTTAAGTAATAATTTCAAACTTTTGGGCAGTATATCAGAATTAAAGATGATGCATTTATATGTATAAACTTTTTTTTCCGTCAATTTTTTAATCAGATAATTGCATTTAAAGTGACTAATTATGACATTATTAGAACATAAATAAATAAACTTGTAATTAACTTAGAGGTAAGATTTTTATAAAAAATAACATATTGACGCGTGTTCATATGGAGAATTTTGAATGTGGCTGCAATATTTATTTAATCGTGAATTTTTAAATAGAAAGATTAAAAAAATACATAGTTTTTAACAAACAATTAAGATTAAAATATTCATAAAAAAATGCGTTTATAACAGTATATGTTAGATTCTCTATAGGAAACACATTCACAACTTGTGTCTACAGAAAAAAATTAGAATTTTGTAAATCGGACAATTTAATACGAAGTTATGACCGCTGGCGTAAAGTCATATAACATCAAAATGTCATTCTTCAGAAAACGCGTTTAAAGTTTGTTACACTAATGAACGTAATACAAAAGAGGTTCACAAAACCCTCTGTAAATTGAGTCTCAGAAAGAAAATCATATTATTTTAAAGGTAATGAATTTGGGAATATTAAAAAAAAAAAAAAAAAAAAAAAACGCAGACTCTCGAGTCAAATTTTGCATTTCCTAATGTATATGTATAAATTAAAATCATGATTAAGGTATACACATACATTAGTAATTAAGAATTTATACTAAAGTATGCGGGTTTTTTTTGTTTCAAAATATTCCTGAATTCATTACCTTTAAAATGATTACATTTTCTTTCTGAGACTCAAATTACTTTTTAAATTACAGTGGGTTTTGTGAACCTGTTTTGTATCACATTAATACATTTCGTAAACTTTTAATACGTTTTTTGAAGAATGGCATTTTGGTGTTGTATGATTTTAAGCCAATGGTCTTAACTTCATTATAAATGGTCCGATTTGCATGATTCTAATTATGTTTTGTAGACAATAGTTGTGTATATGTTTCGATAAAAATCGAATACTTATTGTTATAAACACAATTTTTATTCATATTTTAATCTTAATTTTCTACTATTTTTTCTAACATTTTGTTTAAAAACTAACAATTAAATAATTATTAAATCAAATTCACAACTATTTAAGGAAAAATGCATCAATATAATATATTTTATTTGCAATAAAAATCATAACTCTAAGTTAATTACAAGTTTATTTATCTATGCTCGAATAACGTCCGAATTTATCATTTTAATTGCAATTACCTAATTAAAAAATTAACGGAAAAAAGTTTATATATAAAAATGTATCATTTTTAATTCTGATTTAGTGCCAAAAGGTTTGAAATTCAAAGCCGTTGACAAATTAAAAGAGTAAGGAATGAGAGACTCAATTATTTAATTATTAATTATTTGATTAAGACTGAATTTCTAATTGGCTCATCCATAGGAGATCTAATTTTACAGTACATCTTTCTTATTTCCTTAAGTGATCTTGATTTTTACTTTAAAAGTTAAAATTTTTTGTGTTAATGTTTGCTGACTAGAACAAATTCCAACCATAAATATCTCCTTAAACCAAGTTTAAGAAATAATTCTTTTGATCCATAGGCCACCTACTTACTAAAAGTTCTTGTTTTACTGACTTCTATTTCACTTTGTTTTTAATCGGACCCCTATATAAGGTGATTTAAGTGAACTCAAAACTATAAAATAAAGAAAATGGTAAGTTTATAAATAACAAGGTGAAGTGACCAGGGTTCCCGATGCAACTTGGTTCAAACTGGTTTAGGGAACTCAGTAACCATTAATAAAAATAAAAAATAAATTCTTTTTTAGAGATTTTGAGATTGTTATTTCATGTTACTCTATGTATTTTTCCCGTTCCTTTGATGGATTACTTTTTGTTTCTAGTCAAATTGGAAGTATGTTATATTTTGTTTTATTAAGGTATACATATACAATTGAGATGATTTCCTTTCATTTATAGGTTATAATATCATACTTTTTGGCAGTATATCAGAATTAAAAATGATGCATTTTTATAAATAAACTTTTTTTTCGTTAATTTTTTAATCGGCTAATTGCAATAAAGGTGGCTAATTAGGACATTATTAGAACAGACATAAATAAACTTGTAATTAACTTAGAGGTATGATTTGTATTTAAAATAAAAGATATTATACTGACGTATGTTTTTAAGGAGAATTTTGAATTTGGCTTCCATATTTATTTAATTATAAATTTTTAAATAAAAAGTTTAAAAATGCATAGTTTTTAACAACAAATTAAGATTAAAATATGCATAAATTTTTTTTTATAACAGTATATATAAAATTCTCAATAGTAAACACATTCTTAACTATTGTCTACAAAACAAAATTAAAAGTTTGTAAATAGGGAAATTTATTATGAAGTTATGACCTTTGGCGTAAAGTCATATAACATCAAAATCTCAATTTTCAGAAAACGTGTTTTAAGTTTACTACACTAATGAACGTGATAAAAAAGAGGTTCGCAAAACCCACTGTAATTTAAAAAGTAATTTGAGTCTCAGAAAGAAAATGGTATATTTTTAATTATAAGGAATTCGGGAATATTATAAAACAAAAGGAAAACAACCGAAAAAAAAACAAAAAAAAACGCAGACTTGATTTAAATTTCGCAATTTCAAATGTATATGAATATCTTAAAGCAAATTATCAATATTAACTATATAAGCCTTTTACCTTTAACTTTGTCTCTAAACGTGATATTTTAAACTTTAATGTACCTTTTTTAACTAATTAGTAAAAGTATACCAAGGATTTTTTTTAGAAATTCTAGTACATAATCTACATATTAAACAGAGATTAAAATTTGGTAAAAAATATGATAAGATTTTTTCTTGTTAAATTTTTATCAATTTTTCAAATTTTGTTTGAAAAAAAAAGCTTTTTTTTTTACAAATATTTGGTATTGTTAGGTTTCTGAGTCCTCTTCTGTCAAATGCGAGTCTTTGTCATAACATTAACACCAAGACATCGGAATGGATATGTGTTGCTGGCCTTGTCGATTAGGATACGAATAGATAATAATAAAACCTATAAAAGATACCTGTAATAATAATAAAATTTGTATAATAAAACCTATAGAGAATAATAAAACCTAATAACAAATACTTTATATGCATTGTCAATTTTTATATTCATTGGCACAGCACCGATATCATTTATTTATTATGATTAAAATAATTTTATTATTTATTTATTATTATTATTATTATTATTATTTTTATTATTATTTATTATTATTTATTATTATTTATTATTATTATTATTATTATTATTATTATTATTATTATTATTATTATTATTATTATTATTATTATTATTATTATTATTATTATTATTATTATTATTATTATTATTATTATTATTATTATTATTATTATTATTATTATTATTATTATTATTATTATTATTATTATTATTATTGTTATTATTGTTGTTGTTTTGGTAACATGAAAGAGTTTCTTCAAATGTCAGTTAAATGTTATTTTAGCGCAATTGGAGGACGGTAAGCTGGTTTATTAGTATTTCGTAAAAGAGACCGTTTAGTGACATTTACAGCACCACATTTTGATAGAATGCATTGCCATCAACATCGAATATATCTACCAAGTTTCAGCCCGATTGGATGAATACAAGGGGGTTGATTAGATCTTCGCAAATTTGCTTTCAGTCGACAAACATACCCACAAACATATATACACACAAAATCGAAGTTAATATAAAGGATTTAAAATTGGTTCGATTAGTTCATTCGTATTTCCTCATTTACACCCTATCCCCAATTAAGGATTCCGACACCTCCATAGGAGCCCATGTTAAATTCAACAACTTTGGTGGCATCTCATTTAATAACCAATTCTTCAATCATTATGAAACTTTCACACTGTGATATTTGGATAGTTTTAAATATTTTTTCCCGATATTTTTGTTTGTTTTAGAAAATTAAAATAATTATGATTTTCTAAAAATTTGCTTAAGAAAAATGTTAAAATTTTAGAGTAATAATTTTTAAAAATAAAGTATGCTACTTACCATTAATATCTCTAGTTAAAGTTGTTGTTGTTTCTTATTCCACTTGATCTAGAAGAAGTCTAGACCAAGTCCAAGAGACCGTACGCCCAAAGAAAGTCTCGAACCAGCGCAGGGTTTTTAAAGAGATCGCTCTTCTCCAAATCCAAACAGGAAAGCAGATGGTCCGGTGAAGCTTGATGGGAAACAAATTTGAGGCACACAGGGTACTCCTTTTGTCTCTGAACATATGCAAGTATGCGAGTATGTCCAGTGATGAATCTGGTGATGGTGGTTTGTAATTTCCTGTCGCCCTTCAGCTCCAGGGCAGCCATAGGACGTTTTTGTTCATGCCAGTCATGAGTTGGTGGAATCCTCCATGTCTTGCTGTTGTTGGCTCTGACATTCGAGAAAATTTCCCTAAACGTAAGATGACCACAATTTTCGGATGTTACAGCAGAGCCCTCCTTAGCCAATTCATCGGTCAAGTCATTAAAGAAGAGATTTACATGGGAGGACATTCACTGCAGATGAATGACACTATGCGAAGAGTAAATCTTTAGTTTGTTCACAATGTCCATGCCGAGTTTGTCGGTAATGTTTCGCCATTTGCTCAAGAATTAAAGTACTTATTATTGATCAATTGATATTTCGTTATGCAATATTCTGTCTTTTTATGACCTTTTTTTTATTGCTTTAATTAATTCGTGAAATTTAAAATTCCAACTTCCTTTTCAAGAAGTTTTGACTTCTTCGAGCCTCTTTGTGTACAAAACTCGCGGATGAAATAAAAAGATTTTTAACTTTTTTTCATGAATAAAATATTTTCGAACATTAAAATTTTTAAATCAAGTTTTCATAGAGATATTTTACCAGCAATTTGAGTTTTAAAATAAGTTTTAAAACATTTATAAAAATTGTTTTAAAAGAAAAACAAGATTCTACTTTACTTAATAACCCTTAAAATTACTTTCCAAATGCACTTAAGTTGGTAGTTCCGAAATAAAACGAGTCATCCATATTTTTTCCCGATTAATCAATAAATTTAAAATATCACGCATCTATATATACGATTTCTTTTGGACAATAATTGCAACCTTCTTACAATTCACCGCCAAGCTTCCTTTAACCCCCCACACACAAAAACTCTTCCCTACAACTAATAAGGCAAACTTTCGCGTCAGAGTAAAATAAATCAGCCCCTCGCAAAAGGCCTTCTGCAACTGATCATTTGTGTTCAAGCACTCAATTAATTTCATCTTGACAGCCCCAGATCTTACCTTTTCTTATGTGGCCAACTTTTTTTTTATCTCTCTTCTATTTCTTTATTTTTATTTTTTTACTTCCCAAAGGATGGCAGCGCAAACTTCTTCCACTATACCTATTTATTTTAGGGGGGGGTGCTATGCCCCCCCCCCCCCCCTTCAGTGTTTTGTGCAATTGTCAAGGGCTTCACCCACTCTTCCACCTCCATCTTCGTCTTGAAAATCGATAAATGACTCTTCAAGATGACTAACAGGTAGTTTTCCCTCAAGCAAAATGCCTCAAAAAGTCCCGCGTTTTTTCATGTGGTGAGGGATGCGATACAAAGTGAAAGTTCGATGGTGGCAGTTAGATTTAAGAAATGCCCTATTGGTATTTTATATTATTAATAACTTGATGAAAAATAGTCCAGTGACGAAAATTCTTCGGTTAGAAAAACAAATTATTCAGATTGTGGAACTATTTTAAGATTCTTGTGTACAGAGTCCACAGATATTAAAGATTCTTGTGTACAGAGTCACCAGAATTTAAAGATTCTTGTGTACAGAGTCACCAGAAGTTAAAGATTATTGTGTACAGAGTCACCAGAAGTTAAAGATTATTGTGTACGGAATCACCAGCAGTTAAAGATTTTTGTGTACAGAGTCCACAGATATTAAAGATTCTTGTGTACAGAGTCCCCAGAAGTTAAAGATTATTGTGTATAGAATCACCAGAAGTTAAAGATTCTTGTGTACTGAGTTACCAGAAGTTAAAGATTCTTGTAAACAGAATCGCCAGAATTTAAAGATTCTTGTGTACAGAGTCATCATTAGACTGATTGTTTTTATATGGCCCTGAAACATGGACTTTGAGAAAGTGATGAAGAAAGTGTTGAGAGTATGGGGGAGAAAGATACTGAGAAGAGTATTCGGAGAGGTACGGAGAATGGAAAGTTAGAACAAATAAAGCAATCAATGATTGTTGGATAGAATTTTTATAATCTCGGAGATAGACGAATCCAAAGGCCATATTTAAATAATGAAGCATAGTAGAACAACTAGAAGACTTCATAAAGAAATTCTTCGTGGATCTACACTCAAAGGAAGACCAAGAATTGCATTGATTAGGTCGAGGAGGATTTGAAGTGTGTGGGAATTACTAACTGGAAATAAAAGTCTACTAGTCGAGTAGAATGGAGAAAAGCCTTTAAGGAGGCCAAAGCTCTTCAAGGGCAGTAGTGCCATTAATGATGATGATGATGATGGAACTATTTTAAAATTTCACACTTGAAAAAATCTGATTACCTCCGCAATATCCTGTTGACCGCTCCCGTCAGTTGGCTGGTGCTTACGTTCAGTGTCTCTTTTTTTGGCCCGAATCAAACTGGACCTCTTAGGAGGCCATGTCTTCTATTTCTTCAAATCGTTTAATTTCTTTCATAGTAATACATAATCACTCAGATTTAAGCAGTTGGTAAAAGTTCTTTTTCTTCGTAAGCTTCTTAAAATATTATACATATATACATAATGTATTTGAAGTTAAAACTGGGAAAGTGAGTGCTTGGTTTTGTAATCAATTTTAGAGCAATTTTCTCTAGTTTTTATGACTTTATTGCAGACTTCTTGAAAGAACATTCCATATTTCCTAAGTATGTAATGAGAATTTTAATAAAAAATTTACTTTTATTGCATATTTCGTTTTTATTATTTGTCCCCAAAATAACTAATATATAAAATGGAAAACTAGTTTGCATATTAAAATATCAAGAAAAAAAAAAGGTGCATACGTATTATCCCTTCGACCAGATTCAATAAAACTAAAACTGTCGTAACTAAGCCTTTTTCTCTCATGAACAATACAGTTAAAATATATATATATATATATATGTATATATATATATATATATATATATATATATAAAAAATGCTAAGAAGGGAAAAGGTAATTTCTTGGGGGGGTAAGGGGAAGATAATTTTGCATTGCATTTTATTATGTAATTACAGTATATTGTTGAGCAAATATCCTGTATGTAATTGCAAATTGTGACGTATTTATTTAAAAGTTCTATTTTATTTCATTCTGTATATTAGGGTGGAACGAAAATGGCCTTTAAATTTTTTTTTTAAATTTTAGCTTAGTAATAGTGGGGAAAAGTTGCCTTTTAAGTTCAAAAAGAGGGGGAAAAAATTTGGTTGCAATACTACAACATCTTGAGGTGCCGCAAAGAGCTTAAAGTTTATAAAAAAAAATGAAAAATTATCAACTTTGTTAAATTTTTTTTTTATGAATTTCTCGTATATATAATGTTACAAAAGATGGTTTTAAATGCATATATAAGCATTAGAGTTGAAAAAAATTATGAATTACAAAATATAATAATAATAATAAAATATATTGTAATGCAAAATTTTGTATTTCTTACTTCTGTATCCTTAATGATTGCAAATGTTACATCTGCAAAATGTTTGTTTCTACTTCATTACTAGATTAAACTGGTTTTTTGTCTTAAATTTTGGCATATTCCTACGTGAGTCAATTTTTGCTCTTATATATCCTTCTCTTGCGGTTGAACCACAGACATTTTGAGCAGATTCGGTCACCAGTTTCACAGTTCTTTCCACTGCTTGCGTGTGACAAGGAAGCCGGGGAAAGTCGATGACCGGGTCTACTTTACTATTTGGTTCATCTTCAGATGCCTTCCGTATAAAGTCTTTGAGAGAGTCACTGGAAACATGTTTTAACATGGGAGTTTCAGTTACGTCATTTTCAGGACATGAGATCATGTCGATGTAATCCTTTGCATCGAAGTTTATCTTTGGAACTTTGAACTTCCTGACTCCGCCTCTACTTTCTGTTCTTGTTTTTAAAACACTTCGTAAACCAAATTCTCTTTGAATTTTGCGTTCATCACATAGCATGGACAAAAGGAGATTTTCTGAAGCCGCAAAATACCCATTTCTTTGAATAACCGGATCTATAACGTTCTTGAGATCGTCAGAGAGGTAGCGTGAATATGAGATTAGGTTAAACAGATGTTTGGAACCATAAGTACATGAAGGTTTTAACTTAATATTAAATCACACAGGCACATACACTTTCACAATGTACTCAGCCAGAGTCTTAAGATTTTGAGTTGGATTCTCAGTTGCCACATACAATCTAAGCACGCGGTTGGCTAGTGTCAACCACCTGGAGTGAGCAAGTTTTCCAGGGTTTCGTAAAGATAAATCTAAGGTGCAATTTCCACTTGATACAGCAATACACATATCCAATAAATATTTCTGATCTGTACTTAAATCATTTTTGTCCTCCAAAAGAGGAAGGTTATTTTCAATTGGCAAGAAAGTAACCACATGAAGATTAGCACAGTTTTCTAGCTGCTGACCTATTTCACCTTTAAACTCATTGGGTACCTTTGTTTTACCATCTAAATGACAAAAAAGATGTCGCAATGGTAGCTCATTACCATGGAACAAACAAATTAACCATTGTAACGGTCTTCATGTTTCCTTTTCCCTCAAATAAATCACACCATTATTATGTCCAGTGTTTACAACGGTTCCATAGCACCCAATAGCAGTAAAGTTTAAAAAATTGTTTGTTGTGTTCTCTATCTTCAAGAAACTCCTGTATACTGTCTGCTACCACACTTACAGGCTTACACACTTACAGGCAACAATATCAAATAAACGTTCGGCCTCGCCTCTAAATTTTGAGAGGTTGCAGTCAAACTTTTCTGACCCTTTTCTGCTTTTAGACCTTAATAAATTTCTGTACTTAGCATGATAAGCTCTTATCATTAGTAAAATTCTTTGGCTAGAAACAACGGGAATAGAAGCTCTTGACCATATTTGCTCTATTTTGGGAACTTAAGTGTCACATATTTCACTTACAGTAGGATCCTTCTCTGAAGCATTTTTGAGGTTTTGTCTGATATAACAGTAGCACTTCGTAACAGATTCGTAAGTAGGCAGTTCAACATCAAGCACATCACTACATTTCCCAAAAATTGGACATTCCGACATTTGTCTTGACTTCAGTAATTTAGACTGAGCCATTTTTACTTACAACAATAAAGTAGAATACATACTAACAAAATATTATGTTAATCTGTAACACATTAGACGGAGCGGAGGCGCCAACTCAACTGAACTCGGCACAGCTACTGACCTGACACCTGATCTGAGCTTGTCACCGCTCGCAGACAAATCTTTGTCCAATTCCCCCCCCCCCAACCCACACACAACATCCGCTCCGGCGATGACTCAGGCTCCTGGATGCCAATGTAATACTAAAATTGTTTTTATCTTTCTATTTATTTTATAACGCATAAATGAAGCTATTTATTTCATAATCGAGACAAGCAAAAATCTTTGAAAAAGTTCAAAAAAGTGTGTTTTTATGAAACTTTAACGTACTTGCGACACCTCAAGACGTATTCTAATATTTTTCATATTTTTAATTTATATTATCTACACCATAAGGCAACTTTTCCGTGCTATTACAAATTAAAATCAAAAGTTGATTCTATCGTCAAAAAAAATTTAAAATATAGCAAAAATTTCAATTTTTTGAAACTTTAACGGCTTTGCGGCACCTCAAGACGTACTCCAATATTTTTCATATTTTTAATTTATCTTATCTACATCAAAAAGCAACTTTTCCGCACTATTACAAATTAAAAATCAAAAGTTGATTTTTTCGTTCCACCCTACTGTATATACTTGTAAATATTGACGTATTTCTTTTAAAGTTCTATTTTATATAATTCTGTACATACTTGTAAGTATTGACATTTTTAATTTAAAATTCTATTTTATTTCATTTTGTATAAACTTGTAAATATTGATGTATTTCTTTTAAAGTTCTATTTTATTTCATTCTGTATTGACATATTTCTTTTAAAGTTATATTTCATTTTATTCTGTATATACTTATAAATATAGATGTATTTCTTTTTAAGTTCTATTTTATTTCATTTTGTATAAACTTGTAAATATTGGGGTATTTCTTTTTAAGTTCTATTTTATTTTATTTTTATTGTTAACAGCAGTAATACAAGTTAGAAAAAAGGTGTCAACATTTAAACCAATCGGGAAATTTCGAGGTGTTCCATCTTGTGATTGATTGATTAGAGTTTGCTAGAAATTTCTGTCGCGAGACTATAAACGGAAGCGAAAGAGGTAATCGCGAGTTCAGACGAGTATTGGACGCTGTTTGGAAAGCATCGGATCTTTTGATTACTCTCGCTGTGCTTGCATTATTGCTGTGTTCGAAGTTGTATCAACAAAAGCTTGTATTGAAGCTTGATAGAAATTGTTCCGTAGTTCGGTGAAGCTTTGTGACCCTTCAAATGAAGAATCATTTATAGTTTTTATTTAGTAAAAACTTCTTTATCATTTCCTCCGAGAAAAATTCAGAACAATATTAACATTGTTTTCAAGGTGAGCTCTATATAAATAAATAAAAATAGACTTACAAAATATTGAAACATATTTCTTCAAAAGAAACCCTGTACTCAGTGATCTTGATCTAACGTTCAGTATAGCACTTTGCATGTTTTATGTTACGGTCAAACCTCGTTAACGCGAAATCGCTTAACATGAAATCCAGTTTAATGCGAAGTAAAAGAATATCACCATACTATGAAGCTTAAACTTAACATTAATTTTTCCGTTCAACACGAAATCCCACACTATGAAATCCCGATTAAGGATTTCTATTGTGTGTACTTAATTCTAACAAATGTGCTCTTTATTTATTTATTTATTTATTTATTTATTTATTTATTTATTTATTTATTTATTTATTTATTTATTTATTTATTTATTTATTTATTTATTTATTTATTTATTTATTTATTTATTCATTCATTTATTCATTTATTCATTCATTTATTTATTTATTTAATTATTTAATTATTCATTCATTCATTCATTCATTCATTCATTCATTCATTCATTCACTCATGCATTCATTCATTCATTCATTCATTTATTTATTTATTTATTTATTTATTTATTTATTTATTTATTTATTTATTTATTTATTTATTTATTTATTTATTTATTTATTTATTTATTTATTTATTTATTTATTCATTCATTCATTTATTCATTTATTCGTTCATTCAGTCACTCATTCATTTATTCATTTATTTATTTATTTATTTATTTATTTATTTATTTATTTATTTATTTATTTATTTATTTATTTATTTATTTATTTATTTATTTATTTATTTATTTATTTATTTATTCATTCATTTATTCATTTATTTATTTATTTATTTATTCATTTATTTATTCATTTATTTATTCATTTATTTATTCATTTATTTATTCATTTATTTATTCATTCATTTATTTATTCATTTATTTATTCATTTATTTATTTATTCATTTATTTATTCATTTATTTATTCATTTATTCATTTATTCATTCATTCATTTTTAGATGAAACCTTGCAACATTTCCTACTGCAACATGAATAATGCCTTACATGCTTTAAATAATTTTGAAGAGGTAGACACATTTTTAAAAAAAATGCTTTGTGAAAAATTTAAAGCAAAAATAAATAGCCGACTTCTTCATAAATCAAATAAAAAATAGGTTACTTGTAAAGACATTTACTTTTTTTCTTCCTAATTAATATGTTGTTTAAACTATTATACTAAATATAAGACTTACAATGTAAATGTTCTAAAAACAACAGTATTCAACACACATATAACTAGTAGTTTTAAATATGCATTAATTAGATGAAAAAGTGTTTAGACTGTTAACGCGAAATTCGGTTAAGGGTTACTCTAACCGAAAATATATAAAAAAAAAAATTAAAAAAATTGGGAAACTTTTTGTTTTATTTTATTGAATAAAATTAAGCTATATATGTGGGCAATTCTCTGGCTGCAGCACGGGCAATTTTGGCTCTTTTTTCTACTCGTAAACAGATAAGAATTATAAAATTAAGGTGAATTAAATAGTTACGTTTTTTTTTTATATCATATTACTTGGTGACAAAGTGTGTCCCGTTCGTCTGACGTTATAAATGCATATTTGACCTAGTTAAAATACTTATTTTTCCATATAATTTTGTCACTAAGTAGAGCTATATAAAACAAAAGCACAATTGCTAGATTCATAATAATTTTATAATTTTAATTTGTTTATGGAAAAAAAAGAGCTAAAATGTATCATGCTTACAGAAAAGAATTGTCTATATTCAAGAAGACATCGACAAAATTTCAAAGTTCTAGGGAACCGCAAACATTTAATTTTTAAATATTTAAATATCTCTCTACCATGAAATTGTATGCAAGTTTTAATTTTTAAGTTCGTTTTTCTCGAAATCTTTATTTGACAATTATGACAGTGTTTGAAATGCTATGTCTTTGAGAAAAATTTACGTAGAACTAAACTGTTTAAATTTTTTAAATCTTGAATATATATATTTTATAGGTATAGGCAGAGGTATTTTTTAGTAAATTGTAATAGCTTTTTAAAAAAAATAATTTAAAAATAGGAACTTTTTGTGAAAATTCAGAAATTTCTTTCGAAAAACACAAAATATCTCTTTAAAATTGCTTGTCAAACAAATTGAAAAAAATCTTTCCCTGCATCTTTATAGTATAGTTTAATATAATGAATTAGTTTTGAAATTAAATATATATATATATATATATATATATATATATATATATATATATATATATATATATATATATATATATATATATATATATATATATATATATATATATATATATATATATATATATATATATATATTAAAAATTGAAGAAGAAGTAGTCTTTTTGAAAAGGCGTATATTTCGGCCAAAAACCACTAAAAAAACAAAAATATAAAAAAATCTAAAATTTAAAAGAAAATAAATTGTATCAATAATTGATTTAAAATAGATGTTTTACTTTATTAAAAATTTGGTTCTACTGAATTCATAAATAAAATCATTGGTTTTTGCTTACGGATCTCCCTTAACGCGAAAAATTTTGGCGACACCATATAATTCCCGTTAACTGGGTTTGACTGTATAATAACCACTGGCGTTAACCAACCAGTTGTTAGCGTCGAATCATAAATATGTAGACGACCCCCTTCCACTGCACATATCCCCTTTCTACCCTTCTGGGTGTTTGGACGCGTAAAGAGCACAGTGTGACGTTTCTAATTCCTACTTTTTAAAAGCTATTTCTTTTGTTCCTTGAAGCGTCCTCCTCCATCGTCGAATATATACATATATACATTTCTTTTATTTGATCGGCTGCTTTTTTTCCTCCTCTTCCTTGCACATGACTCCGCCCTTTTACCATCACACACACTTTGAAAACTTGAAGTTAAAAAATAAAACAAAAAGGAATGATTTCAAGTTTTATTATTTCTCTCTCTTTTTTTTTTTTTTTTTTTTTTTTTTTTTTTCAAGGAGGGCCACTTAGTCAATCATTTGACGACCTTTCCACGAGGGACCGCTTGGAAATTAACTTTGATCTTCGCCTTCCTTGAAGAGGAAACTTCGAAAAAAAAAAAGTTTCTTAAAGTTCAAATTTCAAACTGTTAAATTGTTGGAAAAAATATTTATCTTAAATGAGCAGTTAATGTTGTGGAGATGTGACTGTTTTTATTATTTTTCAACTAGTGTCTAAGTTTTTGGATGAATAAATCACCGTTTGATTATTTTTCAACCGTCAGTTTGCTAGTATTTGAAGTGTTGTTGAGATTTAAATCTTTTTAAAGCCTTTATCAGTAGCGACTGTTTGAAGAGTTGAAAAATGTTTCCTTTTGTGTTTTAAAAGAATTTCTAGATGACTGATTTTAAACATGTTTAGCTTATTTTTAATGTCTACATATTTGTTTTTCTTGTTGAGTTGTTTATCTATGAATATATTTACTGTTAATGCTTATGTGTAAAACAAATAAATTAGTTTTTCTGTAAATGTGTTTAATATTTTGGATATTTAAAACTCATAAAAACTTTTTAATTAAACTTTAGTGAGAATTTTTTCTAATGAAATTAGTCCATGAATTATTTTTTAGTAATGTAAGAGTTATCCTGTATGGTCCAATTGCATAACAAAGAGGTAGATGAAAATGTATTAATTCATACTCATGGAATAACAAAAATATAATAATTATTTAATCACAAGTAAATCTTGTAATTAGTTAAACTGTGTCAACAATTGTATAGATGAAACTTACTGTAATGTTAGGGAATTGATAATAAGAATACTCATTCATTAAAATGTAAATTTATTGAGAATATTCGAGTATAAATTGTTTCAAAGTCACATTAAGCATATGAAATGTGTGTATTTGATAATTTTTCTAATTCACAAAAAGTTTTACTGGCACAAGGTTCTTTAAAAAAGTTAAATAACAATAATGATGAAAGTTCATCGGTTCATCGTTTTTTACCAAAACTTGTGATTCAAACTTAATTTGTATAACTTCTAAAAATGAGAAATTGAATTAACTTTTTATAGGAAGTTTTGGTGCGCAGAAGTTTTTTTTTTCTAAAATTGTAATAAAAACTTTTCTTCACTATACTGTGAGGCATCACGTACTGTAGACGTCAAGTAAAATGCAACAATATAGAATATGGAATCATTTATTAGAATGTTCATAATGAAACAATAAGACAAGTACATTTCTTATGACAGTTTTGAAGCTTTAGGTAATAGTTTCAAATCAAGTTTAGAATTATTGAACCGTTCAAAAAATCATATTTTAAAAAGTTACAGAGCTTATCATATAGAAAAAGTTCATAAAAATCTTAAAATTTAAAAATCAAAAATCATTAAAAGGAATATTTTAATTTCGTACTTGAATAAAAACACGAGTAACGTTCAAGGGAATCAAATGGAGATACTACATAAGAACAAAAATGAAATGTATTAAATTATTTTTCATTTAAGTTTAAGGAATAGCTTTTTGACATTTTTACATAACACACACACAATTCTAATAGTTAAAATATTGTATTTAATATAATAACTTAAAAGTGCTTACTTTTATTATTTTATCTAGACTGAACTGATGAACATATTATCAACTCAACATATTGTGATTTAATATTAAATTAAATGAAGGACTTAAATGAAGGTTTTTAAAGTAATAAAAAAAACATTCTTGCATTCGCTAAAATACGCAAAATAATTGAAATTAAATAAAATGTACCAGTATTAATATAGTAATAAACTTGAGCACTAAAGAGTATTTGAAAGAAATCTACACATCCTGATTATGTAGGAACATTAATATAATAGTTGTAAGCATTTCTGCTCCAGAATAAGAGGGCTATGAACTTTAATTGTTTCAAAATTATTCAGCTTGAATGTTTAAAATTTTAAAAATGAATAACAACATATTTTTTGGTTAATTGAATTGATTAAATAACATATAAGGTACATACTAAAACAAAACAAAAAATAAAAATCTGTGTAATTTGAGAATGTGACCTGGTTACAACATATCACAGTCACTGAAACACTTGATTAATCGCTGAGTAGCCAAATCAGACAGGGAATTTAAATAACCTCCGAAAATATAGGAGAAGGAAAACAATTAAATATGTAGGCATTAGAAGTATCTGTAATGGTGGATGCTTCAAAATATAGAGGTGAAGTACATTACATTTGAAAAGCATTTTAAGTAATTCCAACTTTTTTAGTTTTTTCGTGTTTTCTCAAAACGTCGATTTTTCCAACTTTTTGGTACGTTCGTACAAAATACTATGCAAGATACAGAATTGAAATTTTTTATAGGGATTAGTTGGTTGGTTGGTTGTATTCAGATTATCTGGCGCCGTCAGCAACACGAGGGCTATAATGCACCGAAACATTCGTCATTATACAAGCCAACATACATTTACAAACACCCATATGCCAACACGGGACTCAAACCGGCAAACCTCGCTGTCTAGAAGCTAGCACTATAACCACTATACCATTTGGTCGGCTTTTATAGGGATTAAGAACCATGTGAAGTACATATTAAATCAAAAAAATTATTAAAATATGAATAATTTATTTTTAATTATTAATTATTACTTTAAAAAATTGCACATTTTCATGTGTTCAACAAATAACTGCATAAAAAAAACAAATTTTTTATTATTTTGTAAAATATGATATTTAATGCATTTTACAGACATTTCTAAACAATATAAAACAAAGAAAACTTTATTTTAGTTTTAAGATTTTTCTACTAGCGTGGCACAAATCAACTCACTGCGAAACACATTTTTTCAACAGAGGTTTCAATAAGTAATTATTAATAAATTATTAGCCTATTATTATGAATATTTTTTCTAAAATAAGATTTTAAAATATTTGAACAACTTTTGTACAAAAACATTTTGACCAATATTCAATGAGTTGGACAAGTTATCGTTTTGCTTTGATTTTCCTGTTTTTTTGGCTGTCGCTGTGTACCTAGTCCCCTTAAAACACACTATGTAGTTTTTTTTTTTTGTTTATTTTTTTTTTTATAGAAATTATACATTATATCTCTTTTAAATACATTGTGATAATAAGTGTCAAACTTATTTAGTTTTCCAAATTAGCATATAGCTACATTCACACTACCTCACTTGATAACGATTTTCATAAATACATAAACATGTTATCCCTTAAAATACATACATTTCTTTTTATCGAACCGATATGTTTGGTTATATAAACGTAAATATTTGCAAGGAACAATACGGGTTCATACGGTATTCATTCTAATATGCACAACAAGAATAAAACACATTTCTTCTTATGTTTTGGTGAAAGAATATTATAATTTTATGTTTTTTAAAAATAAATGCTAAATCAAATACTCATCAAAACATGATTAAAAAAGAACCATAGAATAAAATAAATTGTATGAAATTTAATATATAAATTATAAATGAAATATAATAAAGATTTGAACATTTCAATTAAATATTCATTTATTTAGTAACAATAAAGACTCTAAAAATCAAAAGGAAATAACCCAGGAAAAGTAAATGCGACAAAACTCTTTATTTGTCATGTTTTAAAGAGTAATAAGGTAATAATAAATAATTATAGATACATATGTTTTACCTTTATAATAATAATGAATTAATAATTTTCTGCAAAGAAATCGAGAGTAAAATATTTATAATTAGTTAAATAAGTTCGTCTAAATAACACTATTATCAATTACATTTCAATAAAATAAACAATTAAATATATGTGCATCTAAATGACACTACTATCAATTAAATGTCATTGAAATAATCATTTAAATATGTGCATTTAAATAACGCTACTATCAATTAAATGTCATTAAAATAATTAATTAAATATGGGTATCTAAATAACACTACTATCAATTAAATATCATTAAAATAATCAATTAAATATGTGCCTCTAAATAACACTACTATCAATTAAATATTATTAAAATAATCAATTAAATATATGCATCTAAATAACACTACTATCAATTTATACCATTATAATGATCAATTAAATGTGTGCATCTAAGTAACATTATTGTCAATTGAATATCATTAAAATAAACAATTAAATATGTGCATCTAAATAACACTACTAAATATGATTGCAACCTATTAGTTAGTGTGTCATCAGCAATGAATTATAAATGAAAGTATTTAAATCATTAATTAAATACGTGCATCTAAATAACACTACTATCAATTAAATATCATTAAAATAAATAATTAAATACGTGCAACTAAATAACACTACTATCAATTAAATACCATTAAAATAATCAATTAAATATGTGCAATCTAAATATCACTACTAAATATGATTGCAACATGTTAGTGAGTGTATCATCTGCAATGAGTTATAAATTAAAGTATTTAAATCATTCATTAGATATGTAAATCTAAATACAGCTTTTAAATCTGATTGCAACTTGTTTGTGAGTGTATTAATTATCTGACAACAAATTACAGAATAAAATATTTACATCAATAATTAAATATGTACGTCTAAATACCGCTACTAAATCAGATTGCAACCTGTTAGTGACTCTTAAATCAACAATTAAACAGTTAAAATCAAGAAAATATTCATTCAAAAGAAATTCAATGATCAGAACTAAAAGAAATATTTTTCTATCCAATAACGATAAAGAATCTGAAGTTAAAAACATAAAATAAAAAAAAATATCTTAAAGATATAAGCATAATTTAAATAAAAAACCCAGTACTTAAAAGGGAAGAATATAAAAAAAAAAAATATCTGATTTATAAAAAAGAGATTCTTCAGTAATAAAGATTTCAAATGTATCCGCGTAAACTTACAACTCGGAGAGTAATTGACCACTTAAGATTAAAACAGTTCCAAAGAAGTCTGGGAAGTAACTGAAGAACTTAAGGGATTAGACCCTCTAATTAAAAAGAGAGAATTGCAGAGAATTCTTTTTGAGCGCATCTTTTAGATGTTTAGAAAATATATATTTTTTTTATCTAAAAGGAGATGGAAGTAAAAGAGTGCTATGAAAATTTGATTTTTTTTTCTCCTTTAAATGCATTCAATGAGATTTAGTAATCAGTTTAAGTATCCAGGAGTTAACGTTGAAAGGAGTTTCCAGGAAGTTTGAATTTTAAGCGATCTTTTGAGCTAATTGTGTGCTGTCATTTGAACGGAGCCTTTCTCGATGTCAGGGTTTGAGTTTAAGTTTATTTTTTTTATTTTAAAATAGAAGGAAATATTTATTTAATTGCGTTTGGGTAGTGAAGTTTACGTATTTGATGTTAAAAGCAGAGATAAATCTAGGATGATAACACTTATATAAATGATAACTGTAAGCTAAGTTAATTTTGATTTAAAATGTAAAGAAAACACTTTAGTTTTTCATACATAAATCAATTTATATTAAAAAGGAATTACTTGTAAGGATCATTCCCTTTACTCGCTATGCTACGATCTTCTAGCACAGTGGATTTAGTGACTATTTTATGTAAAATCTTGAAATTTGGTTAGTAGGTACGAAAAAGATCATCATTTAATGAAATGACATAAATTGTTTTCATTTAATGTCTATTTATTATAAATGGAAATTAAAATAGTTAAAAACAAAACCAAGTGGAGTCACTGCATGTAATTTTTTTTTTTAAATTGATGAAATCTGTTTTTTAAAAATTAAAAATTTTGATATTTCCTAAATTTGATTTATTAAAAAAAAAAAAAAAAAAAAATAAAAAAAAAAAAAAAAATTAAAAAAAAAAAAAATTATTTTTGAGTAAAATTACTTCTTATAATTCATATAAAAAATTGCTTACATGGTTTTTCAATAAAGTAATTAGAGAAAAAAAATCTTTTGTAAAAACTTTATAAAATCCGTAGTATGCTAATCTCCAAACATTTTTTTAAAAAAGAGTTGAGTTAAAAAATATAATTCCTGAACACAAATTAAAGAAATCGATATGAAAAATAATTATGGAAATTATCCCAGATTTATAAATTTATAACAAGCAGTTTTAAAGTTACAAAAATTTACTGTCTTGTGTATCACTGTTCATTCTATCAATATTCACTCTCTCAGTGTTCACCTTATCACTATTCAATTTATCACTGCTCATTCTATCACTCTGTAATGTCTCAGTGTTCCCTCTACCACTGTTTACTCTATCACTGTTCACGTTCTCCCTTTTCACTCTATCACTGTTCACTTTCTCACTGTTCACTCTATCATTGTTCACTTTCTCACTGTTCACTCTATCACTGTTCACTTTCTCACTTTTCACTCTATCACTATTCACTTTCTCATTGTTCACTTTATCACTGTTCATTTTATCACTCTTTACTCTATCACTGTTCTCTCTACCACTGTTCGCTCTATCACTATTCACTCTACCACTGTTCACTTTCTCACTTTTCAATCTAGCACTGTTCATTTTATCACTGTTCACTCTATCACTGTTCACTTTCCCACTTTTCACTCTAGCACTGTTCATTTTATCACTGTTCACTCTACCACTGTTCACTTTCCCACTTTTCACTCTATCACTGTTCACTTTCTCACTTTTCACTCTATCACTATTCACTTTCTCATTGTTCACTTTATCACTGTTCATTTTATCACTCTTTACTCTATCACTGTTCTCTCTACCACTGTTCGCTCTATCACTATTCACTCTACCACTGTTCACTTTCTCATTTTTCACTCTAGCACTGTTCATTTTATCACTGTTCACTCTATCACTGTTCACTCTACCACTGTTCACTTTCCCACTTTTCACTCTAGCACTGTTCATTTTATCACTGTTTACTCTATCATTGTTCTCGCTACTACAGTCATTCAGGGTAACTTTGAGCCATAGGGTATAACTTTGCGCCACTTCCTAGTTTTCAGTATTTTTGGTTTTAAAGAGCTGCTAATGATCCACTGATGCAAAATGCTGGCAAGATTGTGAAATTGGATTTTTGCTCTATAGTTTAGAATATGAATTGGCAAAACAGTACATAATTTATTTGGCCATTCAGTTGCTTTTCTGAAGTACTGTTTGCAAGTTCCATTTAAATCCTTATTTGAAGTTGATGTAAATCAACTAATTTATGCAAGTAAGCATCAACTTACCACTTTATAAGTTATATAATTTTCTGGAAATAGTGAAATTGTTAGTAGCTGATGGTTATTTATTTACTAACATTTGGTAAAAAGCAAAAATCTAAGACACTAGCATTTTACCACGTATTCAGTGTAACTTTGAGCCGGTTCAAAGTTAGGCTGATAACAGTATGTAATGCATACACTGCTCATATAATTCATATTTTATTCCAATTTATTTTTGTTTTTGCTTTTAAATACATTTATATACATACAAATGCAATTTAATTTATGGAATCTTTCCTTGTATGCGAAATCCGATAAAATGAAAATATTGAGAGTGAATTCAAAAAGTACCTAAAAATATTAGAAATAATGATCTAGCAGTCATTCCCAGACCTGAAAAAAAATCTGCCTACCTGTGATGGCTGTTAAAAGCGTTTCATTTGAGGAAGTGAAAAATTTCTATGCAAAAAAATAAATGGTAAAGGAATATGTATAGCAAGGACATGAGGGGATCGTCCAAAATCCTCTACTATATGAACTCCTGGTAGACAGCAAGAGTATAAGTCCTAAACCAGGTGATCCACCTGATGGCTGTGTGGCTAGAACTCAGGCCCCGCATGCCAAAGGTGCCGGGTTCAAATCCCGGGTTAGTCATGGAAGTTCGTTGTAGTTCGGAATCCACGTTAAGCTGTAGGTGGTTGAGCGTATAAACCAACCAACCAGAACTAGATGGTGCAGATGACAGTGTATGTGCAACACTATCATTTTCAGAGAAGGTGAAAGTTGGACAATAAGGACATGATAGAGGTTTATACTGCTGAAATTGTTGTGGAGAATGTTACTGAAAAATCAGAGATGGTTCAAGTGGTGGCTGTTGAACACATCAATGAGAAAGGAATTTTATGCACAAAGCATGCAAGTGTTTTAGATTTTGGTTATGGCATATGCAAAGTTTACGACCACATAATTATTCAATACGATGGAGAAATGTACCCAGATCAAATTGACTTAAAAGACAACGGGATATTTGGTGGTTCATGAAGAAATCTGGTGCATATTGGAAATGACCCAATATCAATGGGAATCTGTAGTATGAAAAATTAGGAGTGTTTCAAAAAATTATCTCCAGAAATTATTATTCCAGCTAGAAGACGAGAAGTTTTCTAGATCAATAATTCTTTCTTTGATGCAAAACTATTAATCTGAAAAATGCCAAAGTGGAATTTTTTGAAGTTTGAACTTTATTTTTATATTGTCATACTATTTCTAACATTAAGAACATAATATTCGTATTTGTGCCACATTGTGACTTGCAAACACCATAGTACTTAACTAATTGCATAAAGGCGGCCTATCAGTTTTATTATTTTCTATTTATCTTTTCAATTTTTAATTGATAAAATGAGTTTATATTTAAGTGAATGAACTGAAGATTGTTTTTTCACTATATTTGTATGTTTAAACTGAACAATAAATAGGTTTTTTTGCAATATATTCATGTGATTCATCATCCATTGTTCCGACCTAATATATTCTTTGTAGTATTATTTAAAATATACAAACTTTAGGATGTTGAAAACTGCAGCTGATGATGTTTCAAATATTTAGAAACTTAATTTTACTAGTTCAAATATTGAATAGTCCTAGACTGAATAAAAAAAAAAGGTATTTTATATTAAACTTCTGATAGTGGTTCAAAGTTACCCTAAATGCCAGGGTAACTTTGCACCGGGTTATTTTCCAATTATTTGGTGCTTTCATCATCAACATTTACTAATTTGTGTAAATTAAAATATAATTTAGGGTTTATTCTTCCATTTTATGTCATTAAGTCTGAAAATATTATAAAAACATAAGTGGGGAAGAAGAAAATACTGAAAATGTGGTTCAATGTTACCCTGATTGACTGTACTTTTCACTCTATCACTGTTCTCTTTACCATTGTTCACTATATCACTGTTCTCTCTATCACTGTTCACTCTACCACTGACGACATTTCAAAATTATTGACTCCTTTCTAAAAAACCGTGTAATTGATTTAAATACAGGGTGCTTGATTTAAATACAGGGTACAAATTAGTCAGGCAATGGAGTTCAAATCGATTTGTATAAATTTTAATAACAAGGCATAATGAACAAAAACACTTTTTTTGCATATAGAATGACATGGTGAACATAAATAAATTGGGAAAAAATAATGGTTTATTAGGCCTAGTTATTGAAAGTTATCAGATATATTTGAAATCCATTGCCCGTCTAACTTGTGGACACTCTAAATAAGATATTTTGATTAAAACCAAATCAAGTTTTTCATGGATCCATTTTTTTTTTATACCTACTGTTATTAATTTAAATAAATTTTTATAAACTACCTAATTCCTTTTTACAAAATTTATTTCCATAACTGCGTGACTCAGAGCATATTATTATTTCTTCTCGCCGTTAGCTGCCAACCTATGATTAGTTTTTTTTTTCCTCGCGAAAAGAATAATTTAATAATATCCATGTAATAAAAAAATAATAATTTTGATTACTATAAAAAATCAGAATTCTGGGAAAGGTTTTTTTAGTATATTTAATCTGTTGATGGTATTTTGATTAAAAATTGATTACAACGTTAATTGAATTCATTGAAATGTATTGATACAAAATTGAAATTCTTATTTTTTGTATAACTGTGTTTTTAAAAAATCTTAAATCTTTTTTCTCATTATCAGACAAGTTTGTAATTGATAGATACTTTTTCAAAATTCAATTTTAAAGTAACAGTTTTTTTACTTTCAAGTGACTGATAAAGTGTTTAAGGATAATTTGAAAATTGAATTGCGGTGAAAAAGGAGAAGTCGATTTGTTTTGAAAACAACAACAAAATTTTATATTTGGATTCTACTATGCATTGTATTTAAACTGTATTCATCTGCTTTTGTCTTGCAAATTTTCTTACCTTAAAGTAGAAATTTGCAATCTCCTTTTCACCTAAGACATAGCAAAACTTACCAAATGAACATAAATTATAATCATCAATATTATCAACAATTGTCTAATTCGTCAAATTGAAGATTTTTTTTTTTTACTATAGATCTAAAAATGCGAATGTGACATTGCACCATTGAAGTTTAAATTTTAAAGCAGCTTTACGGAATTACATTGAAATTAAAAGATATGAAATGGTCCAAATTAATTTTATTTTACTTTTAAAAATTGATACATTTATAATGGGATACACTATTGGTGGTGTTAAATAACATGTTACTAAACATATTACACATGTATGGTGTTAAATAACATGTTACTATTGGCAGTGGGTGTTAATAAGTATAAAAAAATCATGGTATTGCACTATTACCCTGTCGACAGTTGGCAAACTTTTCCTTTGCCAAAAAATTATCGATCCACCAAGCATCCTTGGAGGTTCGATTGAGCTCGGTATAGAGTAGTGCAAAGTGGACTGACCATTTAGATGGACTAGGAGAAATCCGTTTGGCCAACTATGTTTCTCTCGACTCAAATTTTTTTTGGCATTCGGTTGTTATACTATACTGAAATATCTTAGACGCTGACAAAAGGGAAACTGTTAAATGTATAAAACGCTTACACATGGGAAATAATTATTAAATGATTTGTTTAATTTATTGCAAAATTGCTTATTAGAATATCAATGAAAAAGCCTTTTTTATAACAACGTTGTAGCAAGGAAATTTCTATCAAGATAAATTAAATAGCTACAGGTAACATAATATTTTAGTGGAGTCATTTTGGCTTTGCATCAGTAAATTTGTTTCAAGAAATACGAATTTCTTTTAAATAATAAGCAATTTTTTCTTAAGATATATGGAAGAACAATTGGAAACAATTATATACACACATTGGTAAATGAATTATAATATAAATTAAAATACTGATCAAGGAATTTTAAATTTTTTAAATCCGATTTTTTTTTCACCAAAAGAGATTTTTTGTGTTCTCTATGCATGTTGTTTCATCTATATAATGCAGCTAAAGCAGAACATCAAATATCATACGACATGATTTTTTAATTTTTTTTACTATTTACCCCTCATTGAGAGAAAATATTTATGTTTTCTGTACATGTTGTTTCACCTTTATAAAATATTTCCAACTGAAAAACAAACATCAAGAAATTTTAAATATTTTATATCAGATTTTCTCTCTCCGAGAGAGATTATTTGTGTTCTCTATGCATATTGTTTCATCTATATAACGCATCTCCAGCAGGACATCAAACATCATAGAAAATGTATTTTATACTATTTACCCCTCAAGGAAAGAAAATATGTGTGTTTTCTGTACTTGTTGTTTCACCTTTATAAAATATTTCCAGTTGAAAAACAAATATCAAGGAATTATAAATATTCATATCTGATTTTCTCTCACTTCGGATGACTATTTGTGTTCTCTTTACTATACATGTTGTTTCATCTATATAACAGATATTCAGCACAACATCAAACTTCATAAGAAATGTACTTTTTTTTTACTATTTACCTTAATGGAGAGAAAATATTTTTTAGCCTCCTACTGCAGTTACCTGCTACGTGTACATGTTGACAAAATATCTCTAGAAGAAAAGCAAACATCAGGGAATTTTATATATTTTATATCCGATTTTTGCTTACCGAGAGAGATTATTTGCGTTCTCTATACATGTTGTTTCATCTATATAATGCATCTAAAGCAGAACATCAAATATCATAGGACATGATTTTTTTATTTATTTTTTTACTATTTACCCCTCATTGAGAGAAAATATTTATGTTTTCTGTACATGTTGTTTCACCTTAATAAAATATTTCCAACTGAAAAACAAACATCAAGGAATTTTAAATATTTTATATCAGATTTTCTCTCACCGAGAGAGATTATTTGTGTTCTCTATGCATGTGCTTTTATCTATATAACGCATCTCCAGCAGAACATCAAACATCATAGAAAATGTATTTTACACTATTTACCCCTCATGGAAAAAAAATACGTGTTGTTTCTGTACATGTTGTTTCACCTTTATAAAATATCTCCAGTTGAAAAACAAATATCAAGGAATTATAAATATTTTATATCTGATTTTCTCTCACTGAGGGAGAATATTAGTGTTCTCTATCTTATACATGTTGTTTCATCTATATAACACATATCCAGCACAGCATCAAACATCATAGGAAATGTACTTTTTTGTTATATACTATTTACCCTAATGGAGAGACAATATTTTTGTGCCTCCGACTGCAGTTACCTGTTACGTATGTATGTTGTTTCACCTTGCCAAAATATTTCCAGTTAAAAAACAAACATCAGGAAATTTTAAATATTTTATATCTGATGTTCTCTTACCGAAAGAAGTTATTTTTGCTCTCTATACGTATTGTTTCATCTATATAACGCATCTAAAGCAGAACATTAAACATCGTAATAAATGTATTTTTTTATGTACTATTTACCATTCATTGAGAGAAAATATTTATGTTCTCTGTACATGTTGTTTCACCTTTATAAAATAATTCCGAAAGAAAAACAAACATCAAGGTATTTCAAATATTTTACATCCGATTTTCTCTCGCCGAGAGAGATTATTTGTTTTCTCTATGCAAGTTGTTTCATCTATATAACGCATCTCCAGCAGAACATCAAACATCGCACGAAATGTATTTTTTTTATATACTATTTACCCCTCATTGAGAGAAAATATTTATGTTCTCTGCACATGTTGTTTCACCTTTAATATATAATGGTAAATGAAAAACAAACATCAAGGAATTTTATATATTTAACATCCGATTTTCTTTCGCTGAGAGATAATGTGTGTTCCCTGTAGATGTTGTATCCTCCCTATATATATGCTTCTAAAGCAGAATATCAAATATCATAGGACATGTTTTTTATACTATTTACCCTCATGAAGAGAAAATATGTGAGCATTCTGTACATGTTGTTTTACCTTTATAAAATATCTCCAGTTGAAAAACAAATATTGAGGAATTATAAATATTTTATATCTGATTTTCTCTCACTGAGGGAGAATATTTGTGTTCTCTTTACAATACACGTTGCTTCATCTATCTAACACATATCCAGCACAACATCAAACATCATAGGAAATGTACCTTTTTATATATACTATGTACCTTAATGGAGAGAAAATGTTTTTGGTCCTCCGACTGCAGTTACCTGTTACGTGCATATGTTGTTTCACCTTGACAAAATATATCCAGTTGAATAACAAACATCAGGGATTTTTAAATATTTTACATCAGATTTTCTCTCGCCGAGAGAGATGATTTGTGTTCTCTCTGCATGTTGTTTCATCTATATAACGCATCTCCAACAGAACATCAAACATCATAGGAAATGTATTTTCTTATATACTATTTACCCCTCATTGAGAGAAAATATGTGTGTTCTCTCTGCATGTTGTTTCATCTATATAACGCATCTCCAACAGAACATCAAACATCATAGGAAATGCATTTTCTTATATACTATTTACCCCTCATTGAGAGAAAATATGTGTGTTCTCTCTGCATGTTGTTTCATTTATATAACGCATCTCCAACAGAACATCAAACATCATAGGAAATGTATTTTCTTATATACTATTTACCCCTCATTGAGAGAAAATATGTGTGTTCTCTCTGCATGTTGTTTCATCTATATAACGCATCTCCAACAGAACATCAAACATCATAGGAAATGTATTTTCTTATATACTATTTACCCCTCATTGAGAGAAAATATGTGTGTTCTCTCTGCATGTTGTTTCATCTATATAACGCATCTCCAACAGAACATCAAACATCATAGGAAATGTATTTTCTTATATACTATTTACCCCTCATTAAGAGAAAATATGTGTGCACTCTCTGCATGTGTGCACTCTCTGCATGCACATCTATATACACATCTAAAGCGGAACATCAAACATCATCGAACATGTTTTTTTTTTTTTTTATATACTATTTACTCCCAATGGAGAGAAAATATTTGTGCACTCTGTACATGTTGTTTCACCTTTATAAAATATATCCAGTTGAAAAACAAATATCAAAGAATTATAAATATTTTACATCAGATTTTCTCTCACCGAGAGATGTTATTTGTGTTCTATATACATGTTGTTTCATCTCTATAATGCATCTAAAGCAGAACATCAAACATGGTAGGAAATGTACTTTTTTTATATACTATTTACACTTCACGGGGAATAAGTGTTTGGGTTCTATATATATATTGTTTCACATTTATAATTGGTTGGTTTGTTTGCTCAACTACCTAATGTTATGCACAGTAATGACAATTCACCTTTATAAAGTAACTCAAGCAGAAAAAACCGACATCATAGGAAATTTACTTTTTCGTATTCTATTTCCCCCTCACCGAGAAAAAAAAATATTTGAAGGACTTTGGGCTAAAAACGATCAGATTCCTTTTTTCTCAAAAAAACTGATATAAAGTTTCAAATTGCATGGCTTGTATCAGGGTTAAGATAAATGGTTGATAAAATCTCACTTATAATGCCATTTATTTTCCAGGGGATTCCTCGTGATTAAACTATCTGATATAACCATGCAGATGACATGAGAACCTTGATTTAAAAAAAAAAAAATTAACTTTGATCGTTATTTACCATTGCCCTTCATTTCTGTTCTCTGTACATGTTGTTTCATCTTTGTAAATTATCGCCAGCAGAAAAACAAACAGCACGGAATTTAAATGCTTTATATTCGATTTACTCTCACTGAAAAAGAATATTTGTGTTTTCTATACATGATGTTTCACCTATATAATGCATATCCAGCAGAAAAACACACATCATACGAAATTTACTTTTTTATTTCCCATTTACCCCTCATCCAGACAAAATGTTCTTGTTTTCTGTACATGTTGTTTCACCTTTATAATATATCTCCAAGTGAAAAAAAAAAAAAAAAAAAAAACTTATAATTTAAGTGCTTTATATCGGATTTAAATCTCATTGAGAGAGAATATTTGCGTTTTCTTACCAAAAAGCTTAGCTTTTTTACGCTCTTAAATTAAATATTAATTTGTCCCCTCTTTGTCGAAGTTTACAGCTGTGGATCATCTTTACAAACTTCATTAGATTTTATTTGAAATATTTCTTTATACTCATTAAATTATTACCCTGTGTTCAGGAGCCAGTTTTGCATTGTTGTCACTTTCAGAAAACGACGACTTCGTAAAACGAAAGAAATATCATGCACAATTACTATATAGATACTATTTTAATGTGGAGGTCAAGGAATACGTTGAAATATTTGAGTAAAAAATAAGAGAACATTGTAATTTTTAGTACTTAATTAGTTAATATTTTTTTAGGTAATACATTTTTAATCTTCATAGCATTGATTCATTATATTGTCAGGTTTTTAATATCTCAATTTCCCAGCTTCCTAAGCTTTGCATGCGTCATTAATTTTTTTGAAATTCAATTGACCTCTAACTGAATACAATTTCGGAGTTTTATTAACATTCATTCATATTTCCAGTCTGAAAAAAGTTATATTTCAACAATTTTCAGCGAGAATGATTGATTAATGAGTAGAATGGCAGAAACCATCAAGATTTTTTTATAACCAGTTGGTAATGTTTGATAGATATCATTGAAACATATTAAAAATCACAAGTAATAATTTTAGAGATTAAATGTATATTTTAACTCTTAATAAATTTTATTTCAAATAAATTCATTCATTTTTCAATACCTTTAAATTTCACCTCGTCACTTTTTCTTGCAAAAGAATTCCTTTCTAGTGAAATACAAAGTAGTCCAAAATCCAATAACTTTAAAACTAAACAACATTTCCTGTATGAAATATCAACTCTACAGGGAACACTGGAAATGCAATAATACTGATGCAACCCGAACCAATCCCGCTATAATATGACCAATGATACAACAAAGAAGAATAAAAACTAACCAATCCTCCATTCCTGAAACGTAAAAAAAGAATTTCAGTAATGAATCATCCCTTTCAAGTTCACGACAGAAGTATTTGATCTGAATTCTAAAACCGGGTTGAAGTCACTCCTATTTAATTTCACAAAAACAAAACCGCTGTTGCTTACTTCCTATTTACAAAAGTACCCGTTCGTCAAAATAAAATGTAAGACGGCAATTCATAAATTGCGTTTCCAGTTTATCTCAAACAATTTCAAAGATTGTTCTCGGCGACTATCCATCATAAAAATACATCTATTTTGTTATTTTCATTCCTCTCCTTGCCTTTAAATTTTATTATTGGAAACAACAGTTTGTCTTTGGCCGTAACAGGAATCGAATAAAATGCGTTATTTTTTTATATGACCAAGAGTAAATTTTTTTGAATGCATGAGTTGAAAGTGAGTAAGAATGGAAGCCGTTGAGTTGCTAGGAATTTGATGTTATGGAGAGTTTTGCGAATGGATGAATATTTCTTTTGTTTATGAAAGTTATTTTTATTAGATTTGAAAAGTATTAAATTGAAACAAACATATGAAGTTAGTTGTATTTGAAATATTTTTTTTATTTATTTTTAAGTTTTTATTTTATGTGTTAAAGTCATAAAAATTTCAAAGTAATTAAATTCTGTTCACCATATATAAAATCTATTTTTTTTTATTTATTATTATTTATTGAATTGGATTGATATACTATGTTTGTTTCATTTTCTTTCAAGAGTAATTAATCTTGATTTGGTGTATAAGTGATATATTCATTTATAAACAACTACAAAAACAACAGGGAAGTTGTAGTCCCTTATATTTTATTGATTCTGCTGTAAAATTAAAGGAGAGGAAAAATTGTTGTTATTTAACTCTACATGAATGGTGGGAGTACTGAGTCTTTAAATTTTTTTCTTAGTGAGAATTGAATTTATATCAACAAAGTTATTTATTCCTAGCATATTTTTAATAATTCAAAATATGGGATGGAAAAATCGAAGTTATTAAAGCCCAATTAAAATAATTAAAAAATTCAAAATATGGGAAGAAAAAATCGAAGTTATTAAAGCAATTAAAATAATTAAAACACTTTATGGTATAATTTCATCTTGACAAAATTAAAGGAAAAACTAAGAAACTCTTTTGAATAGTATTTTGAAGGTTTAATCAGAAACAAGCTAAATTTTTTTATGAACTTAAAAAAATGACGTGAGCACAAACCTCAATCAAATATAAATAGTTCAAATAGATAATTCAAATTAAAAAAAAACGTACCTTCAAAACTTGAAGTAGTGCATAATACATTTACAGCCCGAGAGATGACTGAAAGTTTTGATACCCCATCGAGATCTCTAGCAACGTCTTACTTTCATCTTATAGTAAGTCAAAATTTCATTCTCAATTTTGTCATCAGTGACGTAATATTTAGTGCCAACTTGGCTCACTTTTAAAAAGATACAAGTAATATGTCTTTAAAGATAGTCAAATCGTCTGCACCCTTACTCCTTTAAAATTAAAAGTTGGTGAGTTACCAAATTAAAGATAATAACTTATTATTGGGCAAGTAATGCCCTATTTGGCAATTGGATTTAACTCATCTCATTCAAAGTGGGTTTTTTAATAATGTTATGAATTTTTGTAGATTTGTAAATATTTCGTAGTGCTAATTTTGTAAATAGGAACGTTTATGTACATTTCTCTTAAGGCAGTGCAATAGTTCTTCGTTAAATTGGCTTCCCTGCAGGGAGCATCTCAATGCTTGATAACGGATTTTACAGAGGTAACTCTGGGAAGCGAGTTTCAAGGGGCAGGGCATTTAACATTATGGTAATGGGAATCTCACCAAATTGGCGAGATAGAGCCAAGTTGGCGACGGTTTTGGCGACTAATTTTTGTCGCCAAATTTGGAGAGAAATCTCCAAAAGTCGCCAAACTTGGCGACTATTTGGCGACATTTTCGGTCCCCAGGTACATATATAGGACTTTTCGACTACGATCTGGAAAGTTCTCCAAATATCGACCTCTAGAGGTTTCAAGAAGGTTCACAGCTTCCCCTATATAAGCCCGGCCGTGAGTGGGGTTAGTTAGTTAGTTCTTGGATTTTGAGTCACTGAATTAGTTGACTGAAGATACTGAGCGAACTGTATTGCATTGTCTTTTGCGGCGATTTAGTAGTTGTTGTCAAGTTTTTAACTGCTGTTTTGTGATCTATTGAGGTGAAAAGAGCTGTATTGTGTCTACTAGAACGAGAAGTTCTAGAACTGTAAGAGAACTGTGAAGAGTTATTTTGGAATAAATTTCTGCAAGTTTTGATCTGCTTTGGCTTCAAATCTTTCGAACCCGTCCAACGCAACAATAGTTTCAGCCATTTTTGTTCCAGCATTTTAGTGTATCATGATCTACTAATGTTTCTCAATATTCTGTAAAAAAAAAATCAGAATGGTGATCGAAGGGGTACCTAGATTTGCAGCCGTCTATCAGTCGCCATGAAATATAACGCAAAATGAAGTAAATTTAAATTTTTCTTAAAGCATGAAATTAATCTTCAAAAAACGGTCATGAGTTTATATTCCTTATACTTATGCATAGAATCATAACACCCAATACCAAAACAATAGAAACAGATCAAGTCCAGAATATTTACTAATATTCTGAAATTCTTAAAAACGTCCGATATCAAATATATTACTATTATATTTCATAAAATTTAAGAATTTAAAAATGGATTACAAAGAAATAAAGGCAATATAATATGGAATTTTTGAATAGTAAATACTTTGATCAGAATTACATATATATATATATATATATATATTAAAAAAAAAAAATTATACTGTGACAATATTTCAATTGCAGTGTTTTATATGAATGCTTTACATGTTGTGATGAGTAATGTTAGTTAATTAAAAATCCTCATAAAATGTATATAAAATAATTGTTCGGCTTTTATTAACAGCAAACAGATAAATAAACACTCAAATAGCTTTCAGAAAAGTCTAATTTATTTCAAAGCATTTTATTGCAGAAAATGAGCAGATAATTACATAACGATAACTAGAATTATTGCTTGTGTTTATTATGTAAATGTATATATAAGTAATACATCTTTCTCTGCTTCTCATACAGATGCAAAGATACATGTTATTTATATAAGCGATTGTACGAACTTTATTACCGTTTTTAGGAGATACGCAGATCTTCCCTTTTCAACACAATTTTACAAAAGTCATTCATATAATAATGCAGGTGATATAATTGAAATATCAGGACTGTTATTTAAACATGGCAGAGAGAAATATGGTAAAATTACAGCCTTTTATTCAATCATCAATTTCCATTGATACATTTGAATACTGAAAACTCCATTTACATGAAAAGTACAAATATTTAAGTTATAACATCTTAGGTATTGATTGTTAGTTTTATATTTAGTAATTCAGAGAGTGATATTTCTTTTACTATAAAAAATAGAAAATTTGCTTGGAATTTCATAAATAGTATCAACCGATTACTTTAAAACAAAACAGATGTATTTGTGTGCCAGCATTGATTCATTTTGCGTTATGGAAAAAGTACAAATTGAAATTAACATTATAATTTTAATTGATTTTTATCCTGTGACTTATTTAAGTTTGTAATAATACTTTTTTTAAATGAATTCGTGTAAGATTGAAACAATGTATATATTTTTCAAATAAAATACTTATATAAGTAATAATACATCATTTTAAGTTATTGAAAAGATTTTTTTAATTTAAGTTAAATGGTTGATACAATGTTTGCCTGGTGACTCTAATTTAATAGTGTTATGAATATAATTACTTTCCTTTGTAAGGTAACTAATTTCTGAAATCATAATTGACTATTTAAAGCAGCAGGTTTTTATTTTAATTAAATTTAGTTTGATAAAATAATTCACACTACTTATAATTAAAATTTACGAAGGAATATCTCTTGGTTGCTTGGAACTCAATGTAATTTTGTGTAGTTAAAACAAAAAACAATGTCTTGATATTGATAATTTTTATTTCTTTTGTCACTTTGCATTTAAAATATATGAATTTAAATGTGTTTACTATAATGTAAATCTGGAATGAATAAAATTCGCAAGCAAGTATAAACAAATACATTGTAAGTCTTGTAGAAACACTTCAGAAACGAAAAAAGATTCACATTATCATTCAACAGTAGTAGAATTAATACACAAGACATATTATTTATAAAAAAATTTTATTATTGAGGTTTTTTTAATTTTAGGTTACTGCAATTTCAAGCAATCTTGGATTTACTCGTTTATAAGTAGATCATAATGATAAGATAAAATTTTATAAGACAAAAAAATTAAATTTGTACATTAATTTAAATAATATCAGTCTAATTACTTAAATATTCATTCAAATAATTCAATACATCTAAATCAAAGAATTTACTTTCATTCTACTGAACTATTGATCTGAAGTATATTGTACCCTATTGGGTAGTTTTCTAAAAAAAACTGTCTCGGACTACTTGCACCATTTTTTAACACTTTGATAGTCAATGTCAGTACCGCCAACCTTCATCCATGTAATAGTGAAGGCAGTGATTGGAAGATTTCAAATAAAAGGTACCATTGCCAATTCAGAGATATTTTATCAATTTGGCGACCTTAATTAAGGATGGCGTTATTTAGTTGCAGCCAAATGGCGATATCTCAAACTAAAAATTTTGAAATTTGAATAGAGAGTACCTTTATTTGAAATCATCCTAATATTACTTATTGCATTGTTATTGTTTTCTAAAACTTTCATTTTATCTACGAGCAACTCTAGAAAAAATCAATGTGTTGATATATATTTATGTATAGTATAAGAAGAGTTTCAGGTATCTTCATTCGTTAAAATAGTTACAAAAATCTATCACTTCTTGCCTACAGGTTCAATCACCTTTGCATAAATTCCTCAACTTCAACCTCAGAAGATCAGACTGAGACGGATTATTTAGTCTCAGACCTTGCATCTTCAAATTATTGCTTTATGATACACTTATTGCTATAGTTCTATATTATTGCTTTATACAAGACTCATTTTCCAAACTGGTACTCCTAGCATTAAAAGGCAGCTACTCCCTATTCATTTCTTTACATTTTATTAATTTACATTGCGCATTGACATATTGTTGCCATTTTTCGTACTATTCAATGGTGGACAATCTAAAAACATTGTATAAACAACTAAAAATACAAAATTTATTTTCATAAGAGAAATTTGCTTATAAAATATATCGTTTTTATGGATTTTTTAAAGAATTATAATAGTTGTATATTTAGAAGTGGTATATTCTGACATCTTATTTTAAATATTAAAAAAAAAAAAAAAAAAAAATAGTTAGTAAAATTTTAATTTAGAAAACAGCAAAAATTAAATTACTAAGCTGAGTTATTTAAACAAAAAATCGCTGATTGTTCAGCTTTTTAATTTACCATTATTGTTCTAAACTTAAGTTACCTGTACACATTGGAATAACTTTTCTTTAAATTTTGCAGCTGACTCGAACAAAGTATTAGATAATTAGCATATACGCCTAAAAACATCTAATTTTAATTGATTTGTTAGAAATTAATTTGTAATTAAAAAATTTAGTATCCACTGTAAAAAATTCACAATCATTTACTACAGGAGGCTATATATGATTGTGTTTGTAACCTAGATATTATTAAAACAAGATTCGAAATCAAGTTAAAATGTAATTATTATACATATATGTTTGCTGATAATAATTTATCTAGAATTACACATTTTAAATTTCAATAAACTATTTAATTTGGCTCATTCAAACATAATTATTATTTTTCTGAATGCATTTGTTAAATTACATAATCTTGTTCATCGCAATTCAAGTTTGCAGTTTGCAGAAAAATACTTGAGCCTTGTTTACCGACACAAAAATAAACCTCATCTAAAAATTATATTGAATGTTATAAAGAAAATAGTACCATTTTAAAACTACTGTGATCGGAAGTATATTAGAATAAAAATTAAAAATATTTATTTTCACCAAATTGTTTTATTTCCAAAGTGTACTGGCTCCTTAAAAATCTTTCATATACTTATTTCATATAGCACATATCCTCCCCGGGAGATACCCAGGAAGTCATTCGGAGTCTCGAGAATGTCTGGAGGGCTTTCTAATAACTTCCCAGGGAAGTACCCAGGAATTCATTCGGTGTCCCGGGGATGCATGGGGACTTCGTAATGACCTCCCAGGAAGGTACCCAGAAATTCATTTGGAATCCCAAAGACGCCTAGGGACTTCCTAATGACTTCCCAGGAAGGTACCCAGGAATTCATTCGGTGTCCTGGGGATGCATGGGGACTTCGTAATGACCTCCCAGGAAGGTACCCAGAAATTCATTTGGAGTTCCGGGGACGCCTAGGGACTTCCTAATGACTTCCCAGGAAGGTACCCAGGAATTCATTTGGAGTCCCGGGGATGCCTGGAGACTTCCTAATGACCTCCTAAGAAGGTACCCAGGAATTCATTCGGAGTCTCGTGGATGCCTGGAGACTTCCTAATGACCTCCCAGGAAGGTACCCAGGAATTCATTCGGAGTCTGGGGGATGCCTGGGGACTTCCTATTGACATCTCTGGGAGGATGTGTGAATTTTTGAATTTCGTTGTCCACCATTTTTCTGAACAAAACTAGAGCTTTCTATAAATTCACGCATATCACACTTCCTTATATTTCACACTCTTACTTTGACCTACATATATACAATGTACATAATTGTTTATGCACACATTATAGGATATATTATTGCTGGTTATAAGTAGAAAAATTATCATCAGCTTATTGCAGAAAGTTACAAAGCGTTAAGTACGTTAATTTTTTGCACATTTGCATAGTTTGTTATTAATACTATAAACACTGTTTTAACAAAAATGTGAGTAATTGTTGACACAAAAGTTTAACAAGTAATCTAGTTTTTAAAATGGACACATAATTTTACGTAGATACTATTTTTGAAACTGAAAATTAAAAACAAATATTAAAATACTAAAGTAATTTTCATATTTGCACTAAAGTAAAACAAATATAAGTAAAATAAAATGTTTTCAAATTAATAAAATTGCACAAAATTAAATAAATTATAATTACTTGTATCCATAAATAATTACTTGTTTAGTTAAAAAAAACTTCGTTACATAAGTTTCAATTTAAGATGAAATGTCCAATTAGTTGAAATTACAATCAAGTGTCAAATTTATAAATTTTACAATCAAGTTTAAAATTCATTAAAATTACGATCAAGCTCAAAACAATAAAAATTTAGATTAAGTAGAAAATTATTAAAATTTAAAATATTTTGACTTTTATTTGTTTAATTGAACCAAAATATATATTGTTTAAATTATTTTTGAAGACAATCATATACTTACATACAATCATAAAATACCAAATATATTCTTATCTTTATGTGTTAATATTTAAATATAACTATATTTATAAGTTATAAAATTAAATGACTTATTCCATTTCCATTAAATGTTTCATAGAAACAAGTAATTAAATGTTTTATAGAAACATGTAATTAAATAAAATAGAATAATTTAAAACAGAATAAATACCAAAATAAGATGGAATATATTATACAAAAATGTAAATAAATAACAACTTAAAAATGACTAGAAGTAACACATAGCAAATGAACACGTCCTAAATATGTATGTTTCCTAAAAATAACATATCACCCGTAAAACTCATATGGTGTAAATCAATTTACATAATATTGTAAATTATTCATCAATATTCATTAGTTACACTCAATAACTTATATCACCCGAATTAAACAACAAATATATATTACAACATCTCACATTGTAAAAATGACTTAGAAAACTATTTGCAGTACTCTACATTATATTACAAGATTCGTATTATACATTTGATGTAAGAGTTTAGTTGTTTTAGCATTTTTTGTATGCTAATGCACCTGGAGTTACAATTATTGCATATGGTGCCCGGCAAGTTACTGACGAAATTTCGTTTCGCAGTTTCTAAATTCTACGCATTGTGTTATACTGTATAAAAACTAATCATAATATCATATGAAGGTGATATTTAAAAAAATAATCTTAATTTGAAATTATATTTGTAAAGAAAACATACTACATTAATTTATTATTTGAAGTATCAAGAAATTAAGGGCTCTGTCTACTTTAGATGCATGAAAAAAAAGCTATTTTTAATAATTGTTTTTAAGAATACTGTTATGCTTATTGATATAAAACTTGTTAGGCTTAACAAAAACATTAGTAAATTAAAAAATATATATATATATATTGATTTTAACCACTTTTTTAGTGTGAAAATGCCAGATAAACAGGAGTCCTCAAACATTTGGTAGGTGTGCGCTGTTGAAAAAATTTGAACAACGGCCCATCTGAAGCAAAAACATTGAATGGTTATAGGTTTAGTGTGACAGTAGCTATATCCCGTACCTCTAATATTAATTTATATGCAAAAATAACAAACAAATAAACGTGTTTTTCTTGCATGTGTTTTGCCACACAAAAAAAATAGTAAAAATTTTTATTTTTCAATAATTCTGGTACTGGATATAGCGATAAGTGTACTGAATATGTGGTTAACATTTCAAAAGAATCAGTTCAGTAGTTTCTGAGAATTTTTCAATAACGCACTTTTTAAGGACTCCTGTTTACCTGGCATTTTCGCATTAAAAAGTGGTTATTTTTTTTTAGTAATTTACGAATGTTTTTGTTAAGCCTAACAAGTTTTATATCAATATACATAACAGTATTCTTAAAAAAAAAGAATAATAAAAATCGAGTGTTTTTTTATGCATCCAAAGTATACACATCCCTTAATTTAAGTATTTAGTTTGATTAGTTTAAATATTGAAGACATATATTATTTAAAAGTCATGAAAGTTGCATTATAGCTTTGGACAGAGAAAGTGCTCTTACTATATCGGGTGACATCATTTAAAATAAAAAAATTAAAAATGTATATGAATGTATCCAAATGTTTTATATTTCTTATTATTTAAATTTATAGTGTCTCATTGAAATATTAAATTTTTATAATGCAAAACTACTAACGTACTTTTGAACCAATGACAAAGAAATTGATTTTAAGTTAGTACAATTCTTAATATCATCTGTACTTTTTCACCTTCATAGTATATTTTGTTTCAAATACTTAAAAATTAAACAATTTAATCACGTAACACATATTTACAAATTTACAGTTTAAAATATATATAAAAAAAATGTTTGATTCCTATCGTCTAGTAATAGCTGAAAAAAAAAAAAAAGAAGAAATATTTTCTCAAAATTTCAAAGCGTATTTATAAGAGGATATAATACAGTAGCTACGTAGCTTCGTAAAAGAATCAGTGATATTTTAAGTATAGTATACTATTTTATGATTTTTTTAATTCTAAATTTTCATCTTTAATTTTACGCTGATAGCTTTGAAGTCTATGAATAAGTAGTTATTTTATGTTTGTATAAGCATAAAGTAACAATAGTTATTGAAATAATAATGCTAGTTATATTTTAAAGCGGATGTAAGAGTCTGAGTCAATATTTCTTGAATTAACTATGATAAAACTTTAGATCAAGCTTCGTTTCTAGAGTAAATTCTATGTACAATATATATTCGTTGATTTGAATCCATCAGCGCTTTACATTTGTCTTTTTGAAGTGAGAAAAATTACTGCTAAAACCATTCGAAAAAGTAATTATTTGATGCTCCAAAAAGGTCTAGTATACGTATTTCAAACTTCGTGCAAATGCCACTACATTGAGTTGGCATGCCTGTACTTTTCTGAAATAAAAATAGTTTTTCGTTGTTTCTGTACAGAATGAGTGATTCTTCAAGAATTGGTGAATGTGAGAATTTATCACATTCATTGTTCACTGAACAGTTGCATGTCTTTAGATTGCTGTGATAGGCACTGCGTCAATTGGGAATGGGTACATGTATTGAGAACTTAAACTGTACCACCTGGATTATTTTCGATTTTCGCTTATTGCTATTCTGTGTCGTATTATCACATTTTGGAATCGTTAGACAACTGCGTAACATGTGATAGGTATTTCATCTTGGGTATGGTTGCTATTGATGTTTCTAGATATTTCTATTGTGTGAATATACCTTTGAATACAAGCGATGTTCTGATAGTTCCTTTATAAATTCGTTTGGTAAGTCTATCAGACATATGGGATATAAATTGTTTAATAAAATTGGGTGAAAGAATTAAATTGCATAGTAAGGATTTTTAGAAAAGGATGTAGAAAAATAAGTAGTAGTGTAAAATATTTATCGCCAAGCTAGCAAGAAAAAAAAAATCTAAATTTATGTTCTTATAGGTTATACATGTAGTAGACCCTTACCATAAAGGGCAATGTGTGGTCTTTGGTTTAAAGTTATCAGAAAACGTGAAGCAGTCTGAAAAAAGAATAAGTGTGGATACAAAAATTATCTCAATAGTTTTAAAACGAAGAAGGGTGTATTTAAGAGTTAACTCATTACGTTTTAAATAATTATTTCTAGTTTGTTAATTTTTTTTTAAACCACACCCAACACAAACATACCAACACCAACGATATTTTGCATGGTTTCTTTTGTGATCGCAGAAAGAGTGTTCAGGGCGTCTGCGTGGTGCCAATCTCCATGAGATCGGATGAGTTGTCGCTGTGCTCGAACACATGGTGACACGTCGAGGAAGAATCTTCATTCATCGAGTCATCTTTAGGAGCCCCACCATCCTTGAAGCAAGACGACTCGTAGTGCTTGTTGAGGTAGGACTTGAGGGCGAACGACTTGTTGCACCTGGCGCACGCATAGTGCTTGAAGGCAGAGTGCGTCTGCATGTGCGCCCTCAGGTTGGACCTGTCTGCGAAGGCCTTTCCGCAGTGCGCACACCCGAAAGGCTTCTCCCCGGTGTGCGACCGCATGTGGCCTTGTAACAGCCAGGGCCGGGAGAAGGCCTTGCCGCACACAGCGCACACGTGCGACAGGTTGTGCGTCAGTAGGTGCATGGCCAACGCGGGCATCGACACGTACACCTTGCCGCACGTGTCGCACTTCTTGGCCTGTTGCGAGTCCGGAGATCGATGCGTTTGCTTGTGACGCGATAAGTTAGAGCTGGTGGCATAGTGCTTGCCGCACTCGCCGCACGTATAGCGGGGCCTGTCTGCTGCCATTGGTACGCTGGCCACTGCATCCTCGTCTTTGCTGCTTTTAGGGTTTTTCCGTCTCCTTGACCTTCCATCTGTTATGAAGAATGCCTCGTAAGTGTACCCGACTGTCACAGAGCTGCCTGGGGATTGGGGGACTGTGGCTTCGGGTTCGAGTCCACTGCTGTAAAGGAAGTGGGGCGTGGTGCGGGCGTCATCGCTGCTGGATTCGCTGGCGCTGGCGTCGCTAAGGCTGCCCGATGGACTCGGGCCGGTTCGCTCGAGGGCGATTACGTGGTGCTTCTGGGCTGTCTGTGGGGGGAGGGGAGTTGTTGTCAGGTCGTCCGATGTCGTCGTTTTGATCTCGATGTCACCGACGAGATCATCTCCAACCACTTTGTCGATGTATACGAAGTCCCGAGAGGTTTCCGGGGATGACAGGTCGTACACATAGCCTGGAAGACACAGATTGGTTCAGTCAGTCATTCATGACATGATTATCAGTTTGAAAGAAATTTACTAGTTTGACAAAGGATTTTTAATAATTTAATTATTTCATAAAAATAAACATCTACAATATTTATATCATAATTAATTTTTCTGATCAGTCAAGTATTGCCATCTTAATGTTTTACCTTTTATTGGCATTAAATTTTATACTTTTAGTACTTTTTCCCAAAGTCAATTTTTCTAAACATTGTAGTTTATTTATTAATATAAAGAAACAACATTACATTGTTGCATACACAACATTACAACATAAAAAATAAAATTGGAACTTAATATCATTCATTATTAGATAAAAAGGATTTGTATATTTTCTGGAATTTTCAAAGAAATGTCTAGTAACCAAAATTGTATCAAGTTAATAACCCAAATTGTTCTAAATATAAGAAGTCAATAACTAAAATTAATCAGCATTGATATTTAACATTCTGGTAATTAATGCAAAGCTATTATAAGAAGTATTGTTAAAAGTCATGCTTTGAGACTAAAATGCATTATCACAGATGCTAACTTTACAAGTATTGTAAATTATTAAAATTTATATTTCACGTTTAGCACTTAGTATAATATTCACAATGTTTCAAAATAGAATGATAAAGCTACAAAATAAACTATTTACACTTTTGTTTTTAAAATCAACTTGAACATAAAATACTGTAATATTGCATAAAATGTTATTCTTCTTAAGAAAAACTTAGCCAATTTGATTCTAGGTTAATAATTCTGCCATTCCTTTTTGATACTTCAATAAGAGAAATCATATATAAACCATCTCTTCATGATATTAAACAAAAAGCAGGGCCATCAAAATAACATTCGTCAAAAAGCACTGGTTTTTGAAAATTCAAAATTTGATAATGTCTTTAGTTAGTGTTCTGCAGTCGAATTACATCTAAAGCTTTCGGTATTTGAAGTGCAATAATTCCTTTACTCAATTTATACAATTTTAACCGTAAGCCACAAAGATACGAAGTGTTGAAAGTTCATTACTTCCGGTGGGAAGCTCCTAGCGTTGCTAGTTTATGGCAAGTCCACTAGAAACGAGAACAAAGAAACAACCAACTTTGGGAGTTTTTAGGGTGCTTTTACGGGTTTTCCAGGGTGTTAAACAAGTGTGTGTGCCACTTTCATTGAACAAAAACACTCCACTTGCTCCCCTGAAACGAATTCAGACTAGAAGTCATCAGATTCGTCTGATAAATGTGGTTGAAAGTAAAGAGTTGTGTTGAAATATCATAAAAGAACATTTTTACACTTTACAGTCAAGACAAGATTGTGTGAATTATTTTAATTAAGTATAACCTGTAGTGAAGGAAATTGAATGTTTGTGTTACAAATATATAATATTTGCATAAGTTCTCAAAGTAAACTAAACTTTAAAGGGAGTTGGTGCCCTAAAATTTATAAATAATCGATTTTGAGTCTATTACTATTTATTAAATTTCAATTCAATTCTCACTATTAAAAGGATATCTCATTTGTAACAATACCTTAACTAGAAGTATTTTTAATCATTTTTTGAAGACAAAATTGTTAACTATGAGTATAAGAAAAGTTTTTTTTTTTTTTTTTTTTTTTTTTTTTTTTTTTTTTTTTTTTTTTTTTTTTTTTTAAATGCGATTTTTTCAAAACTATATTTTTCATTATTCATGTACCTTTTTCTCAGAAACTGCTCAAACTATATTCCTAAATTTTTTGCCACTTATTCCTTTTATGTATCGTCTATACTGAAGTGAAGTTTTGTTGTTATTTTAAAAATACTTTTTCGTTTTGGCTTATTTCCTTAGGAAAAAAAAAAAAAAAAAAAAAAAAAAACGGTAAATGCACTGAAAAAAAAATTAGGCTTCTATGTAAATTACTTTCTGAGAAAAAGGTACTCGAAATATGCCAAATTAATATTAGCCGTATAGAGGATACCAAATGTCCTTAAAGTTTTGAAAGTGTATATTTGGAATTATTGTAAATATACAAATGTATATAACATATACAAGTGATGTAAATTGTTTTACGAATTTATTTGGAGCAGAATAATTGTTTATTATCTCAAAACTCAAAAGAAGTTTACTGTGTGATAGTTCAATTGTATATTAATAATTCTCTAAGGACATATTTTATTCAAATACTTGTATCGAAACATCATAGAATAATCGATAGATTCATGCCCACTTTTCTGCATTTTTAACTGATTATGTTCTAAAACGTGGAGAAATTATTAAAAAAAAAAAAAAAAAAAAAAAAAAAAAACCTTTTTTGGACCGAAAACAATACTTTTATTACCCTGTGTTAACATATTTATAATTGAAAGTCAAAATATTACTTATAACTAGTATTATAATCTCAAGGGAATGCAACGGAAATTTTATGTTATAAAGACATACACTTTGCATTAGATTTCAAAGTAAATTAAACTTAGAAGTGATAAAATTCGACATAAGGAATTAAATCAAAACTACAATAAAGTATTCCAGTGATGTAAAATATATCACAAATTTATTTAAAGTAGAATTTCGAATATTTTGTTGATAGAAACATAATATATTTTCATTTTTTTTTAGTTGATACGTAACATCATTATTCTTTTGTAGCATATTTTAATCAATATGTATATACTTTTTTAAAAAACAGAATTTAAGTAATTATTTTACTTATTGTTATCTATGCTACAATTAAGAAATAAATATATTATGCTGGTTATTTAATATGTTTTATTAAGTTTTTTTACAGCGTGATATTTTTAATCAAGGAAGTTTTAATGAAAATTTTAATGAGGACGTTTGATTCGGTGTAAAATTTACCTCTCTAATATGTATAAAGTACGATAAAATCAAATTATCTTTAAACATTCATTTGTAGGATTGAGTAACACCTTATTAATTATGTACAGTTTGCCATTTACTAAGCCCTTAACTAAATAAATATACTGATATGTTTAAATACGTTGTGTCATTTTAATTATGTTTAATGTAATTAAAATGAGAATAAAAAAAATACAAACTGCTTCATTACATGGTAAATCTTGCAAATTTGGACGTGAATTTCTATTTGTATCTTAAGAATTACACAACATTTTGAATAGTGTTCCATTGATTGAAAAATTCCAAATTTGATAATCATAGTTTTAATTTATGAATAAAATTGTTCCAGAGTGAAATATGTCTTAAATTTAGTTTTTCTGTTAAATTTGTAGTGGGCTAAATTGATATGACACACGCATATTTCAGTATTTAATTAAACAGAACATTTTAAATTAAATGCTTTAATATCCTTCTCCAAAAACATGCCTATGAAATTCAATTAATACTGAAGCAATTTTTACCTATACCATTTTTAAAGTTTTTTTTTTTTTTTTTTTCGTACTGAAATGTATTCAAAATGAGACTGAACAGTGGAATTATTACATGATTATAATGTACCTCCCTAGTGGCATAATTTTAAAGTTTTTACAACTTTATAAAATGCATATATGATGAAACATTTTCCTTCAATAAATTTCATTCAAGCAAAAATAATTAAAGTAGATTACAACTAAGAATGAGCTTTATCATGCACAAAAATTAGTTATGAGGGTAAAAGCTAGGTAAGAAAGTAAAAAGGGGAACAGCATCATTACATTTGTGTGGAACAAAAGTTTCTTTTTACGACATTGTTTGCTGAATATGTATAGGTTAGTTTAAGTGTAACTGTATTTGCATCTTGGTTTAACTGAAACTGTGTTTATATTATATTTACATATTTTTTCAACTTCAAATGTGTTAATATAGTGTAAATATCCTTGGTAAATGTTATATTTATAAATATAGCTATGTTAAACCCATTTCATTAATTATGATATTGTTATATTTTTAATCAGCAGAAATTTCTTAGGAGAAGTGTAGTTTCTACTAAAAGAGCAAAGCAGTGAATCGCCAAATATGTCCGTTTCAATTAACCCTTTTCAGCATGGAGAACTTATTTGAGGAATATTATTCTACAGCATGTACTAAAAAAAATTAATTCAAGGACAACGTTCAACATCTAGTTTTAACTTAAAAAACTTGCTTAAAAATGAAAACTTATTTATATATTTAAAATAAAGGGCAATTCTCTTTATGACGCACGGGACATTATTGCTCTTTTTTCTACTCGCAAACAGAATAAAATTTAAAAAAAAAAAAAAAAAAAAATTATGTATCTAGTAGTTATGTTTCTGTTTTATTTGATATTTGTTGATAGAAAAGTAATTAATTTATTTTAGTAAAATATGCATTTATAACAAGTCTTATAAATACTTATTTGATCTAATTAAAATAATTATTTTTTAAAACAACTTTTTTACAAACTGAACCATATAATAAAAAATAAAAAAAAAAATAAAAAACATAAATAGTAACTCATCATAATTTTGCAATTTCTAATTTCTAAGTGTTTAAAAAGAGGGCAAAATGTCTCGTGCATCACACAGAGAAAGGAAAAAATTATAAGTTAGGCTTAAAAAGAAAAAATCACATAGTATTAACTTTTTTATTTTAATAAGATTAATAAATAGTGTAGTTTTTCTTATTTTAGTTCTAAAATATTTCATGCGATCATTTTGTTATGATAAACTTTATCTGTTCACAATTATCCTACTTTTTCGAGGGCACAAACAAAAAAATTATTAACGCCTTTAAAAAGATTTTCGTTTCCCATTGCAAGTCATCCTTCTGCATGCTTTACGCAAAATTTGAACAAAAGTTTATAAAATTATGATAAGTACATGATGTACTTGAAAGTGGGTAGAATATATATCGGTTGAATAGATAAGGGGTGAATATACATAGGTAGAATATATACAAGGTCTTTCGGAAAGAACTCCCTATATTTGAAATAACATAAATGCGAAAGACGCCAATTTATTTTAAATTCTTTTCTTGCCTAATTAACTTACCACCTGTGTCTTCTTTCTGTCTATCACTTTTTTCTACTTATATAATTTCAAAGTAATATATTCCTTTCTAAAAGCCCGTGTTAGGCATGGGTGTTTGTAAATGTATGTTGGCTTGTCTAATGAAGAATGTTTCGGCGCATTATAGTCCTCGTGTTGCTGACGGCGCCAGATAATCTGGAAACAACCAACCTTTCTAAAAGACCCTTTGTACATAATAGTATTTCGAGTTAGCTTGTTTTTACAGAGTGTGTTAATTTGTCCTATTGTATCCCTAAGCCCGCGTTAGCCGCTACGCGGCCCACCGGCCGTATTTGGCCCTCGACAGATTTTTCTGCGGCCCACTGAAAGCACAGAAGATTAAGAAATCAAATTTCCAGTTATCGATTTCTTTTTTACATAATTGTAATTTATCCGAAATAATATATTTTAACTATGTAGAACAGAGCTCTTCACTACGTGTTCGAAAAAATTATATGGAGAAGAATTCAACAAGATGGTTTTCATCAAGAAAATATACAGGAATAACTTAACTGAATATAATTTGGACAATTTATTAAGATCGGCTGCACCAAATACTGCGGCAGGCATCGACTCTATCATAACAAAAACTGAACGATTTCGACCGCTAACTATGTATGTGTTAACTATGTAGAACAGAGCTCTTTACAACGTGCTCGAAGAAATTATATGGAGAAGATTTCAACAAGATGGTTTTCATCAAGAATATATACAGGAATAACTTAACTGAATATAATTTGGACAATTTATTAAGATCGGCTGCAACAAATACTGCGGCAGACATCGACTCTATCATAACAAAAACTGAACGATTTCGACCGCTAACTATGTATGTGTTAACTATGTAGAACAGAGCTCTTTACAACGTGCTCGAAGAAATTGTATGGAGAAGATTTCAACAAGATGGTTTTCATCAAGAATATATACAGGAATAACTTAACTGATTATAATTTGGACAGTTTACTAAGATTGGCAACAACAAATACTGCGGCAGACATCGACTCTATCATAAAATAAACTGAACGATTTCGACCACCATCGTCTCACAATTTATATCTACTAAAACAGAGCAATCTAGAAGTACAGTTTAAATATTTTTACTAAAAATTATATCAAGTCCCACTGTTACATTAAAACAAAAGATTCACTTCTTTTAGTAGACTTTAATTTACTAATAAAAAAAATTATTATTTTTTTAATTATTTAAAAATCAACTATCAAATATTAATTGTAAATTTATTAAGATAAAAAAATAAATATTGGTTTTCAGTTTTATAAAATGATATATATATATTGTTAAATCAAAAATAATTAACGATACATATTTTAGCGTATCCTGCTCGCCTCTAAAAGTTAGTGGCAAATGCTGCTAAACCATACTACAGGTTGGAAACCATTACCCAATAAATATACAATTCAAATACCACATCGATCGCTTTCATCAAAATCAAACACTCTGATGATCACCCAACCTCTGCATTGTTATCTCTAGCGTTAAGAAGATGCCCCCATCCGTCACCCAAACATCAATCTCGAAAAATGGCTCTCTCTCTCCTAAAATATTCAAAACCTTCCGCGATCATCAGGCAAATGCAAAAAATTAACCCCTAGGTATAGCAAAGCTCCATCACCTAAATGGCCGATTATTATCCAATCATTATGCAGTCCGCGCCGTGCTATATTAATCACAGCGTCGCTCCGTACATGTGCGAAAGAGCTTGTCGAATTAATAGCCTTCCCTTGGACTGGTATGATGCGATGCTTAACGCTTCGATTGCCGCAGCAGGTTTTGTCGATGCTATGCTTCGCTTAGTCCGGTCTCTGTGTATATCCCAATGGATAGGATTGTTTGAAAGGCTATTTTTGTGAGTTAAAGGGCATCGGATGATTCATTGTTGCAATCGCGCAGTGTGCTATTACATCCATAAAATGTTTGAGTAATGTAACAAGTTTCTGTTGGGGTATATTTTGGTGAGTTGGGGATTTTTTTAGAAGGGGTAGGTGAGATTTAGTTTTAGATTCTGAGCTCTAATTTCTTGCAATTATGTTTGATTCATTTTCAAAATTTATTTTTTATGATTTAAAATTTCTAACATTTATTCTTCAATAAATATTTAGCTTAAGAGAGACCGGTAAACAAAAGCTAAACATTTTTATTAATGAATTTAGTAGCACTAAATTTTTATATAAATAAAGCACCTATTTTTAAGAAATTATTGACAACAATTTCTTGTTTTTTAAATTTAATATTTTTTGATATTTTTGTTTTTTAGTGTTTTTTGGGAGAAATATACGTCTTTTTAAAAAGACTACTCCTCCTTCAATTTTTAATATTTTTATTAATTTCAAAACTAATTAATTACATTAAAGTACACTCTAAAGATGTAGGGATGTATTTTTTTAATAGTTTGACAGGAGATTTAAAAAAAAAAAAATGTTTTTCAGAAGAAATTTCTAAATTTTCACAAAAATTTCCTATTTTTTTTTTTTTTTTTTTTTTAATTCTTAAAAAAAAAATTAATATAATTTACTTCAAAAACTCTCCCTACATTTATAAAACAGATATTCAAGACTTAAAAAATATAAAAAGTTTCAATCTAATTAAATTTTTCTCAAAGCCTTAGTATTTTAAACACAGTCAAAATTGACAATTCTAGATTTTGAGAAAAAAGAACTTAAAAATAAAAACTTTTATACAATTTCATATTAGATCTGTGTGTAAAAGTTTAAAAACCGAATGTTTGCAGTTCCCTAGAAGTTTGAAATTTCTCTCATGTCTTCCTGAATATATATAGCTTAATTTTTTGTAATAAAATAAAAAAAACATTTTTTTTCCCAAATTTTTTCTATATTTGGGATACGGGTCTCACTTAAGTTATTGAAACAAAAACACAAAGTTTGGTACTACGTCCATAGTAAGTTGGATTACTCTAAAAAGTTTCTGTAGATAATTTTATTAAAAAAATATTTTAAAGGTTAGGAATATATTAGTTTGCATAAAATTTTCTTAAAGATACTATAAATACGATTCACCTTTTGATGTTAGAAACATTATGTTTGAAGATGTATCGTAGTAAGAATATTATATAATTAAAGATATAATGTGTTATCACATCCAGAAGATATTTGAGCCTTATGAATAAGTTCGTGTTGGAAAAGTTTTATTTCTGATGTAATTTTTAAGAGGAAAGATATGATTTTATTAATATAAATTTTACTAACGCTTTCTGGTATGGGTTTGATTTTTCATAAACGTCTGCCACAGTTGATTGAATTTAAGATTTTGTGGGTAATTAAATAATGACTGTGTTTTACTGAATTTAAAAATGTTGTGAAAGATATTCTGAAGGTAAACATTTTGTTCAAGTGATAAATATATATATATTTTTTTTTTAAATATTATTTTATACCGCTTAATATAAACTTAGTTATACTAATTTCAGTAATTATAATAAGATTTAAAATTACAAAATTATGATTAATTAATTATTATAAGTATTACATATATAAATATTATTAATTAATTTTTAATAAAAATACTGTTCACAAACAATATTTTACTTATTTAGGATCCAATGTTGATTCACATATGAAAATATTGCAACATTTTTCTGATTTATGAATGGATTCTCTTAACGCAAAACCTAACTTTCAAGTGATAAATCAGTTTTATATGGAATTTGAAAAAAAAAATTCAATAAATACTCAATGGTATTAAATTAGTAGTGTTTGGCATGATGCTTAATTTGCTTTTATTTATTCCTAAATGTATTTATTGAAGGATGTATAAAAGTCAAATTTTAAAAGAAAGTAGGGTAAAGGAATTTTAATACGTTTGAGTAAAGATACATTCTTTTTCGACCTGTGTTTTCTGGACCAACTACTAATGCATACATTTCAATTTTTTGTATTGTTGGTTCTGAGACAAATAGCAATAAAATAATTCAAAATAATACTATTTAAATTGCAGAAAACTTTATTGAAAATGAATGTACTTATTTTTTATTTTACAGCGATTAAACCCATAGTGAATATAAAAATGGTGAAGTTTCAGCTGTATTATTATTGATATATAAACGTATGACTCAAACTGCAACATTGGTAAAAATGTCAGCTTAATAACCAATTCTATATAAAAGCTTTAATAACCAATTCTTAAATTGTTGGTTCTGAAGCAAACTTCACCCAAACATTTCAATTTAATACTATTTAACTTCAATTATTTTATATTTTTTAAAAAAATTTTACATAATCAGCAGGATAATTTAATAATATAATTTAGATGTGCTTAAATATATAAGAAAATTATTTTAAATTTGATTCATATTTTGATGTACCCCAAGCCTTTTGAAATCGAGTCAAATATCAAAAAAAAATTTAAAAGTATTTCCAAGTTCGAAGTATAAAATATTAAAATCTAAGTTTATATAAAAGTAAACTTACTAGATTTTATCTTTGACAGATATTTATATTTGACCTTATTTAATTTTAAATAGAAACACATAATTTTATATTTTGACCTTAATTAACTTTAAATAGACTCACGTTATTTTATTATTGACCTTATTTAACTTTAATAGATACATATAATTTAATATTTGACCTTACTGAACTTTAAATAGACACACCTAATTTTATATTTTGACCTTACTTAACTTTAATAAAAACACATAATTTTATATTTTGCCCTCACTTAACTTTAAATAGAAACACGTAATTTTACATTTTGACCTTAATTAACTTTAAATAGAAACACATGATTTTATATTTTGACCTTACTAAACTTTAAATAGAAACGCTTACGACTTAGTTTAACCCGATGATCTCTTTTAGGCATTTTCAATTATCCATACTAATCTCTCATTTCAACCATTATAGTGAATAAAAATGGCAATTCCAGGTTATTTTTTTAAAAAAAAAAACTTCATTCTATATTATATAGTGTGGGTTAACCATTAAGGAAGAACCCATGCGTCTCATTCTCTTAATTAAATGTCAGGTGAGTTAAGCGCTCATGGGGTTTTGATTAATTAAAAAAGCATTGAATATCATTAGTTGGAAATCATTATTGAAGGTATCATTAGGCCCGAAAACTATTGGGGTAACCATCAACCTGATTTGATGATTCACCAATAAGTAATTACTTTAATCACCCGGCGACGTCGTGGAAATTTTTAGTGCTCCAGGAGTTCAATTTGTAAGAGATTTTTTTCAGTGTAAGGATCTAAGTAGAAAGATCTTGAAATCTTGTAAACTTGTGAAGAGTGAAGTGAAACGGATTAGCAAAGTTTCGAAACTGTCCATAAATATTTTTGTATAAAGTTTGTGTATTCAAAAGTTCTTTTTTTTTATCAATTCAAATTGATAAAGCAAATTTAATTTATTAACATGAGAAATTTGGAGGCATTAAAGTTGCATTTATATTTTCTTTTATTAAGTTCCAAATATTTATCCTTAAAAGATAAAGATAGTAAACTTTTTCAAAATTACGTTAAATAACTTTGATTGCAATGGCTATGAAAGCAGTGTATTGGATAAAGTAAAAATATAAAGAAATTTAAGATTGGTAGGAAAATAAATGGGGATAAAATATGACGGTAAATTAAGAATGGCAACACTCTTTAGAAATAACAACACAGATTCTTATTTTATCAGATCAAAGATTCAAAATTCATTTTTTATTTAAACATAAGGAAATTTTGAAACTTTGATTTGATAAAAAAGGATATCTATTGTTTTTTCTAATGATTTAAGAATTCACAATTAATTGGCCATTTAATTCACATTAATTTACTTATCAATTTGATATTTAAAAATTGTTTAAATCACCTGGTCCTATTCCCGTAACATTACATAAATGGTACCAGCTTTAGTATCACTGTTTACGATTTAATTACATAAAAAATAAAACGTAACAAATAATACGAAAAAGAAACAGTTTGATTTTTATAAATATTTTTTATTAACTTCGATGTTATGTGTATTTGGGTTTGCGGTTGGTTGGCTGTGTATTAGGGTGTAGCGAATTTTTTTTTTTTTTTTTTTTTTTTTTTTTTTTTTTTGTAATTTGCAGGGTGTACACAAGTTTTATATCTTCTGGTGCCCCAAGCCCCCTGAAAATTTGCTGAAAAGGGATTTCTTAGCAGAAAGAATCGTAAAGGAAGCAATTCGTAAAAACATTTTTCAGAATTGACAGGATAATTTAATAATATAATTTGGATGTGCTTAAATATAGAAAAAAGTATTTTAAATTTGATTCATATTTTGATATACCCCAAGCCTTCTGAAATCGAGCCAAAAATTAAATTTTTTATAAAAAGTATTTCCAAGTTCAAAGAATATAATAATAAAATCTAAGTTTATGTGAAAGTAAACTTACTAGATTTTATTATAATAATCCGTCTATGAAAGATAATTTTATTTCCAACATCTTTATAAGGTGATTAATCATTTACTTGGGTTCAACTTTAGCTTATTACCATCATCATTAATAAAAGATTCATTACTAGATTATTAAAAGATTCATTACTGAAATTAAAGTTAATTTTAAATCTTATATTCCTGCTTAGTGTAAAGACTTTTTACTAAGGATCTTGATTTTAGTCTATTTAATGTGAAACCATGATGCTCGTTTCTCCGCATACACTTTCTTATGCTTCAGAGACAAGTCGGACTCCACGATCAACTGCTTGAGTGTGACAGCGATATGTCGCCCATTCCATTGCTTTCCAGCTATTCACTGCACTCTCAATTTCATCTGTTGGGATATTACTCATTATAGGAGGATCATATGGACCAACTGTTTGCCAAATAAATATGTTCAGTGTAATCCTCTGATTTGAAATTAAATTTTGGCACTTCAAAAATTCTAATGTTTACGGTTTCTTTCTTTTGACTTCAAGCAATTAATTTTCAAGATGACAAAAAAAAAAAAAAAAAAAAAAAAAAAAACTGTTTTACTGAATAATATCACCAACTATTGCTCGGATATCCGGTAACATATATCGAGGAAATGATATAAGTCTCTATATAGGACGGGTTCCTTCTGTAAGAGGGCTATTTTTTTTTTTACATGAAACGATAAAGATGCATGTACTTTCATGATATACGTGGTAAGCTATAACACATTTTCTGATGGAGTTTCTGTGTCTGCATACAATCTCAAAATAAGGTTTACAGTTGTTAGCCATCTTGAGTGTGCAACGAGACCTGTTTTTTTCAATAATAGATCGGAAGAACATGCACCAAGTGATACGTCTAAACAATTATTATATAAATATTTCTGGTTTCTTACTGAAAATCAAACTATCTATATCCGGCATATTCTCTAAACTTATTGAGACAAATTTCTTTATAGTGAGATTATCTCAGTTTAAAAATGGCTTTTTCAATTGGCCTAGAAAAGGCTTTGGGACCAATTGTGGCACCATCTAATGCACATACGAGTTGTTGTAAGGGCAGTTCGTTGGTATGGAGCAAAAAAATGCACTATTGTCATGGCCTCCCAAGCTCTAGCTTCAGCAAACGAATTACTCTTCCTTTGTAATGGAACAAACGTCAATGACGTTTGTTCCATCACATTCAATTATACTAAGTTCATTCAGATCTATTCCACTTCCAGAAATTGTATTATGAACTCTTTTAGTTTTTGCTTCTCCATTTTTCACAGTAACAGGGCCTACATATTGCGAGCCTGGTTCCTGAAGAATTGTAAAATGGTATTCTTTTTTCAGTACTTGGATTCTATTTCAATCCCTTCTTGAATGTAGCACATATTTTTGATCCAATGTTCAAGGTATAATGATGGGAATGCCTGACTTAAGAGAAACAGGGATGATGGTATTTCATTTTGAATTGTTTAGAATGAAAACTTACGTTTTTGGAAAAAATCAATATTTTTAATAACTTAATTTTCCATGTGTCACTTTATATACATGCAGTGAATTAAAATTATGTTAGGAAAGTCATAAAGTATAAAATGCACATATTGTTACCTTTTTTATATACTATATGGTATGTTTATTTAGAGGCAAAATTTGCAGAAAATTTGACTTTTGGACAGTTTTCAGGTGTTTTGGGGCACAGGATGATATTATTTAAAATTTAAATAATTTAGCATGTGTATTAAGAAACTTAAATTGTATGTTTTACACCCCCTGCCGATATTTCGTTATTGCTAGTTACTTTTTAAACTTTTAAATAAAATTTGCAGAAAAATGTCCATTGTCTGACTTTTTAAGTGGCTTGGGGCACCGGAAGATATCATTTAAAATTAAAATAAGTCGGTGCAATGTCTATTTAAAAATGTAAAATACAACTTTTGCATCCTTGCCGAATCATTCTTACGACTTTTTAACTTTTCGCTCCAACCTACTGTGAGTGTCTATGGCGTGAAAATCTGAGAAAACATAATTAACCCCCTTGTCGTCATTCAAAAGATCTGAAACTTGGTAATTAGATTGGATGTCGATGACAATGCATTCTATTAAATTTTGGTGGCGGTCACTGTTACTAATAGGTGGCTTTTACGTAAAATTAATAAATCAGCTCGCATACATCCAATCGCTCTGAAATAATATTTAACTGATAATTGAAAAAACTATTTCCTGTTGTCAAATTTGTTTTTATAAATAAATAATATTTTTTAACCAGAATAAATAAAGCATAGTTGTATGTGCATGCATAAATTCACATTCACTTTAAATGAATAAATTTTGAAAAGTAGTTCACTGCATACTTTGCTGATAGAAATGTTTTTAAGATTTAAAATTGCCAACATCAAGGACACGCTGGCAACAGAAACGGCGCTTTATTAATGAATATAAAAATTTATAATGTTTGCATTTTTTATATTAACCCTTTGGGTACATTTGACGGCTGAGATTCGTCATGCACTTGTTTTGCTTGTTAATAATGACGAACCTATTTCGTCATTCAAACTAGGTTGATTGAATGGATTTTAATGTCACAAGAGCCATGATTGGTTAAGTCAAACATCGGTTGGTTTACCTATACTTTAAAAAAATAATTTGTTTGGCTGTGTTCCTTTAAAGTTCCTTTATTTTTTTGAACCAAACGTTCAAAACGCAAGAATTTTCCCAAATAAATCTGTACCCAAAGGGGTTAAAAACTTTTTTTATGGGTTGTATAATTTAATTTCTATTTCTATATATATTGCTACCTTTCAGATATTCCTGACACTTTTTTCAAAGTCACACTAAACGTTTTAGACTCAATCCACTCAACTCAAAAAGGCTATCAACACTCTAGTAAACGACCGGCCACACAGATACTTACAAACACATCAATGCCCACATTAAACCAAAACGTTCTTAAAGAGTCATTTCGTAAAGAAAAAAAAAAAGAATAATAATTCAAAACCAGCAAAGCGAATTACGAGGCATGGGGACGGCTGAAAAACCTCAAGAAACTCTAAAGTAACCCACCCTAAGGTAGCAACATAATTACAATTTCCCTCAAGAAAAAAAAACCCTACTAAGAGCACTTAGTACATTCCACCGGCGGAAATGAAACGAGACATTTATAACTTAAATACGAGCACTTACAGTGAACCAGCTACTCTACGAGTGCAATTAGAAAAATATTATGAGGGCAGGGGGTATATTCCAACAAGAAGAAAAAAATCCACCCCCCTCTAATTCCGCATAAGAGTTAAGAATAAGGCAACAGTTGAAAAGGCCGAAATGTAAATAGGTAGTCATAATAATAAATATAATGGAGGCAAAATTATGCGCATATAAACGTGCGTTTCAATTTAGACCCGCTACCATGTGTCTCAAATGAGGTACGAGCCAGTAGAAAACTTTCTTAAGTAACTGAAGTAAAATATTGGGTGGTTTCCTCCGAGTGGAAAATTCGTAATAGAGTCGCTGTGGTAAAGGGATTCGGGAAGAAACATTTTTTCGTGCTCTTTTGCACTTTTGGCACGTTTTGCATCGGGCTATTAAATAATGTTTATTTACTGAAGTTTAAATAATTATGCGAAAGTTGGGTTTTGTTTTGGAGGAGGCTAGGGAGGGGGGTAAGGTATAATTAGGTGGATGTTTATGGAGGCGCTATTTGTGGATATTGCCCTCCCAAAGTAATATTTTTGTGATTCCAGTTGTGTTTTGTTATGTGGAGTTGTTTTGTTGGATTTGAATTATTTGCATTACTTGAGACGCATTACATTTTTCATGCTTGAATACCATTATATGTATGCAGTACACTAGGAAATAATTTTACACTAAACATTGCGAAATGTTTATTCATATAGACCTATAATTTTTTTGCATTTTCATGCTTAGTATTTGTTGTAATTTAAGGGTTGTAATTATTTATTTATTTTGTTTAAGAAAATCAAAATTTCTTTTAAGTAACAAGTTACAGGGAGAAAATCTCTTAAGAAACCATTTTCTCTTATAGCGCGCCATTCATATTACTTGTCACAAATACATTCAAAGCCTACATCACACTTACTAAAATTCACTGTACCTATTAATCCAGTATTTAGAGCTATTATTTATATAAAGTAACAAATAAATATTGCTATATATCAATATTTCTTCTCCATACAATTGGACTCCATACGTAGACTCTATTTACGAAATAAATATTAACAAAAGCACCTTTAAGTTTAACATGTAATCATACAAAATTTCTTCCCCCTTCAAATACAAGGTTCCCACTCAAATCACTAAATGAAAATCAATGACTTTTTAATGCCTTTTAAGGACCTAAATAATGTTTTTCAGGACCTTTGAAAATTTGTTTTCATGCATCATGTCTATATATAATTTTTTAATAAAGCATATTCTGCCAAAAAAGTTACAAGTTGGTGGATGCGTAATATAAATATGACAAGAGAATTCCGATACAGTGCAGATAAGTGGCGGTCAAGCGGGGATAACAAGTCCGAGTTGTATTTTTATAATTTTTGCAGCTGGGCACACAACATCCGTAAAACTTAAGGACTTTTAAGGACCTCTAAGCATTTTCATGGACTTTTAAGCACCTCTAAGCATTTTCAAGCACTTTCAAGGCCTTGAAAACAAGTTCAAAATTATTAAGCACTTTTAATGACTTTCAATGACCCGCGGGAACCCAGAAATATTTCCTGAACTTAAAGACACCCGAATCACCTAATTTTACCAAAAGAATACAAAACCTTCTGAAAGATAATTATCTCTACAGCTCAGGTTGCATTTTCTAAGCATCGGCCAAAACATTTTAGCAATCACATCTTAACAAAAAATATACCTTATAAAATATGTCTAGTTCTAAACAGTTCCTACCCAAAAGTATACTGAAACAACCTTTCCTAAAATAAATTCTCACCAACAGATTAAACTGTATTATTTAAATAAATATATAAAAAACAATTCCTATAATACTTATATTTTCATGTACAAAATACCCTTTCAAATAGCTCTAGTTTTCAGATACACCAAACATGCCTATAATAAAAATACAAATAAATAACAGCCTGCTTACGAAACTGTATTCCTTAAATAAATATCGGCTAGAATGCCCATAACTTATATCTAAATATCTAAAATACTGTATCAAGTAATCCTAGTTCTCTGATACACTATTCGTGTCTGGAAGCACTCCCAAGCAAGAAGAAACCCAAACAAGACCATTTTGTGCGAGGGCCGCGTCATTAGCTCATCTCCCGTGGGGGAACAAATCACCCAAATGTCTCTAGGGAGGCCTCCCCCCCCCCCCCATACCAGGAGGAGCAGCAGCCCCCTTGCCTACCTTTCCCCCTTCGGAAATCCCTGGGTGATCAACAAGTGTGGGGGAGTTAGGATCGAATCCAATTGGAACGGAGACCGAATATCCTTCTCTGGGTGTGGAGGTCTATCAAACTCCTTTTTGGGTCATTAGCGAGTCTTGGAGAAGATCTATTCATCAAGGAGAATTTTGTTGTTGACCAATTTGGCGAGATGCTGGGATCGCTTTTGTTGGACCAGTATTGTAGGAAAGAAAGAAGTAGGCAATACTAGTTGTTTCTGCTTAGTCTGCAAACTGCTACTTCTAGGATGGCTTTTTAGTTTGAATTTCGTGTGCAATGTCTCCAGGTATAATCTAGTCATTAATTTCCGGAAGTAAACACTGAATTATGTTGTAAGAAAAGATTCTACAGGAATCGAAAGCTAAATCTTCTATTGATTATCTACATTATTATGTCGTTTACACGTTTTAAAGTGGGTGCAAATAATAGGAACTACATAGAATAATGCCTAATATCTTCAATTCAACATGCGATCCATCACAATCCATCAAACTCTCTTTGGTTAAGAGGCTATTGATGAAGAGCAAATTTCATCAAAAAGATTTATTTCTGGAAATTTTCAATTTAAAGAAAGTTTAAATTTAGAACTGGGAAGTTTAAATTTCCAATTCGAAGAAAGTTCAAAAATCCAATTTGAAGAAAGTTCAAATATCCAGTTTGAAGAAAGTTCAAATATCCAATTTGAAGAAAGTTCAACTATCCAATTTAAAGAAAGTTCAACTATCAAATTTTAAGAAAGTCCAGCTATACAATTTAAAGAAAGTTTAAATCTTTCTCTGCATATGAAGATCAATCAAACTCTCGTTGGGTTTCTGTTAAATCCAACGAATATCATTAAAAAAAAAAAAAAAAAAAAGGAATTGTTGAGAATTTGGTTCCATTTATTGTTTTAAAAAAAGATAACACAGATAATTTTAGAAGGGTATAGTTTTTTATACTCATGTATTTATTCATGACTGGTTTTTCATGTTATAAACACAAAATGTAGCTCAGTTGAGTAAAAGCCATTAATATGGGGATATAATTTGTAGGATAAAAAACAGAATCTGAAATTTTTAACCCATCGATTAATATTGTCAAACATTTAAAGAAAAATATAAGTAGTTGAAGAATACTATTGTCTACAAAAAATACAGCTGGAAAAGTTACATCAACTTTTCGAATGATTTGAATTTGATAGGATAGGACAATTTGTTTTACGATAGTACAAATTTTATGATAGTGAAATTTGTCATGATTGAGCAAATAAAATCAGTCACAGCTACCTATTTTTCAATAAGAATCAAAATCTCATGATATTTTCTGTGGCACCAATTTTCTACGTTCTCCTTCACATAATTTCTAAACTAGTAGTAATTTTCCAATGTTGTTACGTATAATAATTTATGAACGTATATTTTATCTTCATAAATATATATCCTAAGAAAATCATAACTTAGTTACCGTACTGCTTATTTTTAAAAAATAGTTTATATAACATTCAAATTCATAACCAATTTCCTATATAAATTGCAAATTGTTTCTAAATTTAAGTATAGTAGAATGAGTCCCTTCATTCCTGCATGAAAAATGTCCATTTGATCTTTTTACAGAATCATGAATCCAAAATGGTCAATTTTTCAGAATGCAATGTTTTTGCAAGGCAAAGTGGTTTTTAGTTCACCATATACACAAGTTTTTTTTATCTGTTCAAATCATCAATATATATTAACAACTGGATCGACTGCTCCGATGTCAATGCAAGGGGACAAATGCGCCGGTGGTTCATGATGATGGGTAGATGATTAACCAATTGCAGTTCACTTTTATAGTTGGATGGAAATGAGAAAAACCTTGTAAAGTACTAGAGTAGATATTTTTTGGCACATTATTACTAATTAAAGGAACAACTGATATTCCGTCTGTGTTCAATTCAAAATTTTATTTCTAATCCTCTGCAATCAGTATTTTTTGCCCAACCAACGGCATCTGGCAACGACTTCATTTTCCCAGCGTTAAGCAGGCTAACCAGTTGTTTATCTATATCGAGGGTTCAAATCTATTAAACCAGTTTAATTATCTATTATCAAATCTGTTCAAATGAAAATGGGCATCACCAGTTAACCTTATGCATAAGTCATCAAATTTACCTACATTAATCAATTT